>JAVLUX010000049.1:12576077-13176077 GCA_032164185.1 Moxostoma hubbsi | reverse complement strand
AGAACCTGAAGGAAGATGAAGTGTTTTTGTTTGGATAAGACAGAGCGGGAGACCAGGCTGAAGATATTACTTTCTCTCTCTCTCTCTCTCTCTCTCTCTCTCTATCTCTCTCTCTCTCTCTCTCTCTCTCTTTCTTCTTCTCTCTGTCTAGCCGTCATGGCCAGAGTCATAAACAACATGATGCCAAGAGCCACTCCATCACAGCACACACACACTTACTAACACACACCCAGAGGTGGAAAGGGGGAGAGGGAGGAGATAAAGGGTGGGAAATGATGGAGGAACAAAAAGAGAAAGAAAAATACAAATACAAATAACTAACAGGCTGCAGTTAGCAGTCATCGCTCAGCAGCACATAAAGGTGGGAGTGGGACATCGGGCTGGACCAGAGCTGGATCTGGCAGGCTCTGGTAACCTAGGTATATGTATCCTGAGGGTGAGACAGGGAAACAAATAGAATAATATTAGCATAGATGTTATTCACTTCAGAGCAAAGTTATAGGATATGAGAAGTGTTTCCGGTTCCAGCAGACCTGAATAATGCAGCAAAACTATGGGTTGAGGGATACATTAGGTGTATGCCTGGCTGAAAAGATGAGACTTTAGTCTAGACTTAAACTGAGAGAATGTGTTTGAGTCCCAAAAAATGTTAGTAACAAGTAAACTTTTGGGCAAACTGTAAAACAGTATAGGTGCAAGGGTGAGAAACTGACTGGGAGCCCCAATTACCACATTATTGTTGGCAGTCCCCTGTCTCCTCCCTTAATTCTGCCTGCTTGTCTGTCTCTTAGAAATTTCCTCTGCATTTCAAATAGATCTTTACTCTGAGAAATGACCAGACAGATTATGGCCGGGTACTCCAGTAACTCTAAACTGTCAAAATAGTATTTTAATGTTCTGGGTGCAGAATAAGGAAGACTATCAAAAAAAAAGCAAGCTCAAAAGTATATATCAGTGTTTCCTAAAGAATTCTGTTTTTGGAGGTACAGTACATAACTTGTGAGTTTGTGAGACTTATTGATCGATTCATTTAAAGAACTAGCTGATAAGAATAATTCTTTCACGGTTGCGCTGTATGTTTGTTTATGCATGTTGTCAGTTTATTGCCTTTTTGTTATTTTGCTGTATCCAGTCTTTTTGTCTCATTAAATTCAATTAAGACTGCAATCTAACAACTCGATTAAAATATAATTTATTTAGCAGCGCAGTCCCACTGCTGCATAGCGGTGCAGAAAACACTGAGCTATAGCGTCTGAGTCATTGCATTTATGACTAGCATATTTAATTTATGGTTCGCACTGTTGTGAATTTATGCACATACTGTGTTAACAGTGCTAGAGTGCTCTAAACTTAGGCTGAAGGAACATTTATGTTTAATGCTTGGTTAGGAGTTGGATACTATCCGTTCATACATTCATTTATTTACTCCTCGTTCATACTATGATTTATGTATAGAAATGTACATACATACTTGTTAAACAGTAACATGTTCTTTAAAAATGGTTACTCTTATGAAAAGAGTACATGTTCTTTCCAAGTGGTTTTCTGCCTGTTCATGTTGCAAAACCTCCACAGAGATCTGCTTGCTGACCCGAGGCAGAAGAACGGCAAGCGTTAGGGCGGACACATACTGTCGTCTTTACTCGCTGTCTGTGGACCATTTCAACGAGGTGTTGGAGGAATACCCCATGATGCGGCGGGCCTTTGAGACCGTAGCTCTTGATCGCCTTGACCGCATAGGTGAGATCTGTCAATTCATCGTGTTTTTCACATGAATCGTATTACCTGTCACATCCTTGCTTTTTTGACAGTCATTTATTAAAAGTATTTGTGAGTTTATTTAAACCAAGCACACGCTAGCAGCTTGTCCTTCTTTGCTGTTTTAAGTCTGTGATAAAAAGCTCCAGATCGTAGCTATCTTGCTTTTAGTGTGCATACATGAGGATACTACGGAACAGTGCATATACTTCCAGACACTATGACAGATTACTAAATGGTTTGATATCTGGCCGACCAGTCGTCAGGTGAGTACAGTGTGCGCACATTTTCCTGTTATGTGCAAAAATTACCACAAACTTTTGTTGTCAAGAATAAACTCTCCTATTGCTATGTGCGTGAGTTTGTGTGAGGATGTTTTTGGATTTGTAACTATAGTCGAGGAGGAGAATGATCTTGTAATTGACTCACCTAGTCTGAGATTAGTTTTGTAAAGTGCGCACCAACACGACCGAAGACAAGAAACTGAGTTTTTACATTCTTGAATTTGCAATCCATGATTTATCTTCTCCTGTTTTGTCCTTAAAGGTAAGAGAAACACGGTGCTCCAGCACAAAGTCCAGCGGGATCTTAATTCCGGAGTGCTGAACTACCAAGAGAACGAGATAATCCAGCAGATTGTGCAGCATGACAGGGACATGGCCCATTGTGCCCACCTCTTGCAGACACCTCCGCCAGCTCCTCACCCAGCACCCAATCCATCCTCTCACACCCCTGTTATCTGGGCACCTCTAATACAGGCTCCTCTACAAGCTGCTGCAGCCACCTCTTCAGTCGCCATTGCCCTGACCCGTCACCCCCATTTGCCCCATATGCTCTTCCGGCCCCCTGTCCCCTTGCTTGGCTCTTTAAAAGACCAGCCAGGGTATTTAAAAAGATTCCAGACAGCTCTTTCGGGCACTGATGCATTCGGTGGCTCTTCATCAACCAGCTCGCAGTTCAGCTCTTGCATAGAGACCCCAATTCTTGACACACTCAGGGCAGAGAGATCATCTACCTCCACACCTCAGCCACTGTCCTACAGCTCCGTACCATCCACCATCACGACAACCATCACCACCACCTCCTCCAGCATCACAGAGTCTTCCATCTACCCCCAAAGATCCCTTGACTCCAAAGACTTCAGTGTAGCCCAGCTCCATTCACAACCACAACATCCTCAGGCCTCTTTACCCAGCATTGCTGCATTACTTCCTGGGTTCTACCAAGGAGAGGCTTTCCAGCATGCAGTTCCCCCTGCCTCCACCCTCACTCCTTTGATAGCGCACTCAGTCAGTCCCATACTGACCCAACTGCATCCTGCTCAGCCTACTCCTCAACAACCAAAACCAAGTTCTGACTTGAATAAAGTCACTGGTACAGCTTCTCAATCTACTATAACGGAGTCCTCTTTATGCTTCAGGAGCATTCTAGAACAAGTCTCAAGTGTCCCGCCTCAACACCCACAGTGTGGTCTACAGCCAGATGTTCTCACCCAGCTTTCCCAAGAACCCTCTGCTCTTTCTTGCCTAGCACAGTATGGGTCAGGAAATGTGTCCCCATGTAGCACTCCCTCAGCTTGGAGTCCCACATGCCAGAGTCCCACAGTGGAGAAGACGAGGATGTCCATGCATAGCCACCCTGCCAGCATCTTTGGATCACAAAGTTCGCTCCTAACCCCTCAGACACTCTGTCCACCACCATCTCAAACAAGAGAAATGGGTGGATCTTTGGTCGATCTACCATCCCATGACTTAAGCACCATTTTTATGTCCCCCCCAAACCCAGGAACACCTGAAACGTCCAAGCCGGTTGGACATGGACCACAACCTCCTGATTTGTCCCATCATAGAGGATCAGCTTCAGGTTTGTCACCTCTGCCCTCGCCCCAACCCGTTATTAAACCATTTAGCTCAATACCTAGTCATGTGGTCATATCAAGACCTACTTCAAAGTTGTCCATAGCTCAGACTGGATCCTCAGGTGGGTCACCAGCCCATGGGTCTAGTGACAGGTCCACGCCTGGGACTGCAAGCTTGCATCCCAAACTCCCTTCAAATTTATGAGAATGGGCTGCACCCTCCTACAACAAGTAAACAATAATTTTTAATAGCCAGAAGTATTTGTCAAAGGAACTGACATTTTTGGCCAGAAAAGGAGGGTGTATACTTTGATTTTTATTAGTCCAATGAATTTTTAGTTTGTTATGCCAAAAGAAGGAACAGACTAATAAAACTGACAGAAGAATGAAGGTGTGACTTAAATTTGTCTTCCATGTTCTGTCAGTAATTTTTGCAATATTATTGTCTGATGATAAGACTGTATAGTGATATGCAACAAGTTACACTTCCAAAAAAAAAAAGAAAAAAAAGAAAAAAGGCTCTTCAGAGTAATAATTCTAAGGGATGTATGTATGTTTGTGATTTTGTGTGCGTGTGAGCGAATGCTAGTTATTGTTATGTTTTAATAGTATGCTCTTTTTAAAGGAGGGAAACATTCTGGGTCAGGGAAGCAAAGCTAGATTTGTCACAGTTCATCAGTTGGGCATCATCTGTCACTGTGAAAGAATACGCTGTTCAGGTCTCTCCGGGCAGGTGGCACAGATACACATACATAGTTATTCAGATGCACAAAGAAACCTAGCCCTCAATAACTCAGTCATCTAGACCTGGTGTGATCTTTCCACTAAACCTTGACCCCATTCATACCTTCTTGCTGACATAGGGGGACTGCTCATTATCTATGGCCTTTCCTTTTGTAACAATACTGCCTTAGTGACTGGACACCAGGGAACCACTCCCTCACTTCCACAACAGAAAAAATTATATTAAGAATGTTTTGCAATCATTTTGTATGTGAACTAGTGCAGTACTTAAGCAATAAAACTGTATGCTTGGTTTTTGTTCATGCACAGAGGTTGAACTGTATGTTGCAGCTTTCTTCCTGTCAAACAGAAGATCCTGGATGATTGTGACAATGGCAATGACACTACTACTAATATGATGCAGTTATAAAACAAGCCCACTGCAGTTACCAAAGCTTACGAGTCATGAACTGTAATTACAAAGTCATATTTGGATTTGGTTTGTATGTTTTAATTTCCACTTTGCATCTGTTCAGACATTTTGAAATGCACATTTTGAAAAATGCAGTAGGCCTATACCCCACAATCTGCGTGAGGTTGTACATGTTTTTAGGTTGTACTGTATATGCTTTCTGGTTGTGCAATATATGTTTAGATTCATACGTATTATATTTCATAACTGTAAAGATGAACAGTTTTGACCATTTGAGATGTATTACAACAATCAGAGGACAAAATGTTATTGAAATGTAATAATTTTATACAGACTAACTGCAAATGCAAAACAGACAAAAGCTCTTTTATTACGCAATATTTAGGCTAGCACCCGCTATGATATGCCATATGTGGCCGGTGGTAAAAAGAGGAATAGTATTTTTCTAAGTCTCCTTCCTTTTAAGCAAAGCTTACAGAGGTTGATGATAAAAATTCCCTTCTTTGTTCCAAGTTAATATAGTATGGTTTTATATCATTTTTAATATATGTCTATGTATATATATACTTACTGTGTATGTGTTTATTTGTTTTGTTAATCTATATAGTCATAATTTAACCTATATACCGTCATTATCAACCCGCTAATACTGTCAGTAAGCATCACTCTGTCTTTCCACTGTCTTTCAATTCTGTTTCATTCTTGCACTATGCATTTCATTATCATATTATTATTTGAATTTTCAGACTATATTAAAGGACTATTCCAGGTACAATACAAGTTAAGCTCAATCGAGAGCATTTGTGGCATAATGTTGTTTACCACAAAAAATTATTCAGACTCGCCCCTCCTTTTTTATTAATTTTAATTTGCTCCCTGCATTGGTAAAATTCCAAGACAAAATGCAAATGAGAGTGGTGTATGTAATGTTGAAAATTAATTATTTAAATATCAAAGCATCAAAAACCTTTTTGTTAGTATTACAAAGCATGTGATGCTTTACACTGTAATATTTGTCTTTGAAACATTTATTTTTCAGGTCTGTATGCGTGCTTGAGTATGTGTTTTAATGTGCATATTTTTTATAGTAGCATTTTAAAATATTCTGTGCATTCACTGTTTATCATAACCAAAGTGAGGTATCATTAATGATTGTTATACAGTAGCAGTTTTAACCCACAACCACATCATAACCAACAGCCGACTTCATAAAGAGGTATTGGTGGGCTATGAGGTCACAAAGGATTATGATTTTTCATGAAATTGTAGTGTAGGTTGTGCGATACTCCAAAACATTAATGTATTTATGGTCACTGTAAGGCAATATGGTTAAACCATATGCCATATCCATGAAGGATGAGTTATGACATGAGATCTTTATGCTTCATTTTACAGTGCACTTTTAATTCATCAAGATACTGAAATTGTTCTTCCATCATAAAGAGCTTCCTCCTTTTAATGCCTGAAAATATGCCCCTTCAGAAATCACAAGTATACAAGTGCAATATTCACAAGTGGAAAATGTCAAATTTGATAATGTCAATTAAAGATTTTGGTTTTCTTTTATTGTTTTTGATTTGGAAGTTGACTACACTTGCCATATTTTGTCAGTGTTTCACTGTATCATGATTATTATATTGATAATAAGGGTAACGATATTTAATATATGCTCCAAATTTAAAATATAGTATGTATCATGAATACTGCATAATCATATATGATCATTCATGAGTATAGCTATAAGATATTTCATTTGAACTATGTCAATCGATAAATAATTGTACAAATTAAAAATGTATTGTTTTTCTTTGTTAATTCTGTGCTGTTTTCTATCTTTCTTTCTTCCTGTCCAGGTGAGTGAAAATACGTCCCACATTTCTGGGTTCTAGCATTCATATATCATCTCTCTCAACCACATAGCTTGTGTAATACTGCTACAGAATAAGAGAGAAAACACAAAGTCGTGTCCTTGAGAATCCAATGCACTATTCCTCCAGTTATTGAGCCTTTAAGCCTAGATTCCAGAGCTTCTGTCACCTGACGTAGATTTAGTGGGGGACAGAGATAACATCGTCCATTTCCCCGAAACAGTAGTTGATCAATCTCCCACTGTATGGCTTTCCATCCCCCACTGCTAAGCTCACAAGCTGACACACTTGACTGTTTAACCTGTATCAGTAGTATCACAAAATAGAGCATCTAAACTAGGTATCATTTAGATTTAGTGCACACCAGAAAAATAGGGGAAACTGCGGCCTGTTGTCACTAGGACTGTATCTCAATAAATAGAAGTTCCCTTACAAGTCGGCCACTTGGGTTGTGACAAAGCAGTAGCTGATGCTATGGGAGCTCCTGAAACCCCATAAAATCACATTTTCGTGATTCGGAAATGTTGTTTAAATGTGACTGGTCATAAGAATGTTTTATAACTGTTATTAAAAGCAAACTTAAATGAATACCCCTAGCATAGCTGTCAAAATTACCCCCAACAACAGTCTGATGCCCAGAAGCAACCACAGCCACAACCTGCCCCCTCTTCCTCCCCTCATCCTTTAACATGACACACTGGTGTGAGGTTTGTAACCGCTAGAGCAATGCAATGTATGTACAGCATGACCACGCGTAGGCCATGTGTTATCAATCACTTGCGTCTGCGTTCGCGTACTTGCGTGAAGCAGGTTTCGGCCTTTACGCTATGTCTGGCTAACCTTCGAGGCTCTGCCTTGGTAGAGGGGCTCTGAAACAACACAAGTTGTCGCATTTTTATTTGGGCAGGTTCTCAAATGTGTTTTAAATGTTATAAATGTATCGTTTATTAAATACCATATTTGTAGACCAGAACAACAGTTTTATGCTTTTGTACATTACCTTTCAACTTTTTCCTGTTTACATTGTGCAGGAAAGCCAATAATTAACTGTTCAATGGCAGGTTCCATTGTGACAACTTACCCCCTTATACTGTAACAACATGCTATACAGAAAACTGTATTTTTTTCCTGGACAATAACGGTAAAAATGTCCAGTAATTCTTTGCAGCCAAGACTTTAAGGTATTTGTCTTTACAGAAATTGACTTTGAAAAATCGACCCTGAAATTTTTTTACTGGAGTAAAAAGAGTGACAACTAGTCCCGGTCTCGCATATACTTTCTAGAGTGGAACAAAGCAGATATACCTTGTTAAGAACTGATTAATGGATGGTCAATGCTGTCAGAACAAGCCAAGGGCTGAAATTATGTTTATTTCAGTTATTATACCTTGCCCCTGCGGTGGTTATGATGCTTAGTCAGAATTCCACTCACAGCAGCAAGATGTCAGCGAGCCCTGCTGGCGAATCAAAGGTTGGCTAAGCCTTACTTTATTTGCATACAAATTGACCAGCTGATCCCTGTCAATCTGACAATGCAGTATTTCCTTGAAGAAATACGTTTCCATTGATTATTGTGGGTCCAAATTTTGAAAAGTCTGTTGAGCATTTACAGTTTGCTGTGAATCAGGACTGCTCACTCATTCTGCGTTCAAACTGTTCCTAGCTGCTCAAAAGATGAGAGAAGTTCATACAATTTTACAATAAGTTTTCATTTGTTTACATTAGTAAACAACATAAGTTAACATGAACAATACTTTTACAGCATTTATTAATCTTGGTTAAAGTTAATTCAACATACAGTAATACATTTTTAAAATCAAAAGTTGTATTTGTTAACATTAGTTAATACATTATGAACTTACATGCCCTAACAATAAACAATTGCTTATTTTTACATTAACAAAGATGAACAAATGCTGTAAAAAATATTGATACCAATGCATTAACTAATGCTAATGAATGGACCCTTATTGTAAAGAGTTACAAAAACTTTTTAGGTCCTTTTTTTAAGATTTTGTTTAAGTTGTATCTTCATCGTTTTTTTGTTTCTTTTTTTCAATATGGTATAACACGCATAACTACAATAATAATAATAATAGATTATGAATGTATTCATCATGCATTTAGTTTTTTTAATAATGTGCAATGCGGTCACGTTGATGTCCAATTGTACACTGCCCCCTAGTGTTCATTGCTCATAGCCTAAAGAAATTCAATTGCTTTTGCAACTGCTCCTAAGAGATAATTTTCAATATTATAGCTTATTGTGTACAGTCCTTAATGGCAAATGTTATGGTTAAACATCATAAGGAAACATTCTTATCCAGACCTTTAAAACTATTAAATATGGATGTGTATAACTACTGTATGCATGTACAATTCAACATAAGTTCTCTTAAAATATTCAACTGACCTTCCTTAACATCAGAAGCAATTTAGATGTATAAACACATTAGCAAACAGAAATGACATTGGACTGACCTAATTGTCAACACTGTGTATTTAAAATTTTGGCCACAGGGTTGACTTACTTTTTACCATCATCTTGACAATACAGTATATCCTTCATACATGAAAAGCCAACCTTGACAACCAATGAAAACATAACGGTGAGACTTATTTTGGATGGAAGGGGGAGTGTTACACAGTGAAAATACATGTACTAAAACATTTGTACAGCCTCCTTACACTCAACCATTGTCAGCAAGATCAAACACACCTACTTTCAAATGATCTGTTTAATCATTTTCAAAAAAGAAACATTAAAACAAACATACAGGAAGAAACAATGGAATTCCTTGATTTTTCACGTAACAAAATGTACGACAGTAAGATACTTACAGTAGAGTGGGATAGAAATGGTTAAAGGAGCTCTGTGACTGCAGGACGCAGCCTGACGCCACATGAGTTTGATGAAAAATTAAAATGTCCACAAGGCTATTTTTGTGACTTTATATCTTGATTGGAGGAAGAAACGCTAACAAAAAGGTTTGTATGTGGTAATAAATGGGGGCTGGGGATAGAAATTCAGTCCATGGGGTTGTGCTTAAGGCACCACAACAATACGCATGGTGTTGGTGTAGCCAGATCCTGGGCGCCAACCTGTGACAACGATCAGAACATCGCCAGACTTAAAGTACTTGCGGGCCTTGCCTGAAAAACAAAATAGAGAGCGTAAACAAGGACTCAGAAACAAATGGAAGCGGGTTGTCATGTCCAACATCTAAATACGCAACTCTTTCAAAAATGAGATCGCTCAGGCAAATGTTGACATTATATAATTTATAATAATAAGTTATTTACTTTGAGAGCATTGTTAAAGATAAATGTTACTTTGTACAACCTTCACAATGCCTTTAAAGGCCACGCAAAGTTTACTTGGAATTGCTGTTCGATGATGAAACATGAGGACAGTTGCATTTCAGCTCATACATGGAATGGTGATTTTTTGAATGCACAATAAGGGGGTTTAAGCATTTTCACACATTTCAGTGTGGACGAGCAACTTTTGAAAACGGCAGTGTGGATGGAGAGCATTTCTACAACGAAAACACCGTCTACCTCTATTTAACCGGATTAATGTGGATCAGATATGTAAGGGATAGTCTACAGCCAGACATTATTACAAAATAAACCCTGACACAGTGTTCAGTGATCAGGACCCTGATGCCCTGAAGAGGATTCGTGTGCAATAATAACTTACTGACTGTAGATTATCCCACTTATTACATGGTTACTTAACAAATAAATAACTAAAATGGGCATGAAATGATTTGAGTTGAAATTAAGTTATCATGTGAGTAGAAAGAGACCACATAGTCTCCAGAAACAGCTAAATTCCACCTATGTCAGAGTTTTTTTACGGTGTTAATCATGTGAAAATCTTGTCCCGCAACAATTTACAGTTTCAATAGGAAATACACCCATATTGTAGATGTCTACCCATCAACTACATAAAAGTCTGGATGGAAATACTTATGCTTTTTCCCTTAGCAACCTATAGTCACCATGACTAACCAAAGAACGACCAAAGTGATCAAGTGATTTTCTATTGCTGCTGCCGTCATCTCTTCATTTCAGCTTTAACCCAGTAATTGTCTCAGTGAGTAGCTAATGATTAAATCAATGAGTACCTGATAGTATCACACTAGCTGAAAGAATTAGATGTCTCCTTACCCATCTCAAGGGTGAAGCTGACACGTAGATCCACATCCTCAGCCCATACATCATTGGCAGGCTTGTTGTAAAAGATGGGGATGATGCCCCGATACAGGTGCAGCTGGCGGGCTGTCTGGCCATTACGGGTCACTGCAATGATAGGAGCACGTGGCCTGTACCTGGACAGCAGCTGAGCAGACCTGAGGAGACACAGGAGGGGCGATGTTTAACACAGATCTTCCAAAATATACAGGACAGTTTCAATAACAGGATATGTTTAATTTCATAAGTTGTGTTAAAATGATCTAAAATATATATAATTTATGATATATCATTAAAACATTCTAGATTTTAAAATACTACTAATAATATAATAAAATATACTATATACTACAGTTTAAACAATATAACATATTATATATAATATAATGATTCTATTAGAGTTTATTATTATTTCAATTACAATTATTATAATAATAATAAAATAATATTTTAATATAATAATAATGATGATGATAATAATAAAAATAGTAAAAAGATAATATAATGCATCATTTAAACAACATATTATTTTAAATTATACACATTTATATATGGGTTTCATTATTATTAAAATAATAAGGAAATAATAAATAATATAATAATAATAATATACTATATTATTTTATTATTCTAATAATGACTTTATAATAATTCATAATATAGCGCATAATTTAAACAATATATTATTATATATTATTAACAACATCTGAAATCAATTTTAAAGATGAATTTCAGTTCACTTGCTAATCTATGTGTAGAACCAGTCAAAAGTTTAATCACAAATTAAATACATTTTGATCTAAAAGCTTTTGCTTAAATGCTTGAAATCAGTTTTGTAAACTTTGTAGTGGCAATATATTGTTATATATTATATAACATAATATATAGGTTACATACATTATATTGAATATATAATACATCAAATATATATTATATGGGCAGCTGTGGCTCAGGTGGTAGAGCATGTCGGCTGCTAATTGCAGGGTTGGCGGTTCGATTCCCGGCCCACATGACTCTACATGCCGAAGTGTCCTTGGGCAAGACACTGAACCCCAAGTTGCTCCCAATGGCAGTTTAGCACCTTGCATTGGTGTATAAGTGTGTGTGAATGGGTGATTGGGACACAATGTAAGGCGCTTTGGTAACATCTAAGGTTAGAAAAAGCACTATATAAATGCAGACCATTTACCATACAATTATAATATAGTTTAAATTTGTTTAAACTTTTTAGTCACAACAAAATTCCCATACTTCCATTTGTGTTACTTCATAGTTTAGATGATTTTACTATTATTCTAACATGTTGAAAATAGTATAAAGAATAATTAGGTGTGTTCAAACTTTTGCCTTAGTTTTAGTGTAAGAGACTGAAACTTTTAGGTACTTGTAAACTTAACATATATTAGACAATGTATGTGCTTGCTTGAAATCATATATATTCTAGTTGGTGTCACCCAGACATGCATACTCCCTTATATATGAGCTCCAGTGACCATGAACTTATGCATGCAACCTTCTCTGGGACAACTAAATAAGGAGTTTAAATTAGACTACAAAATGTCAAGGTTCAGGTTCTGCAAAGGTCAGACTGTCTCCCTCAGCACAACGAGATGCATTTCGATCAGCCACAGGGCAAAAAGGATAATGTAAGAGTGAAAGAGAGACAGAGATAGAGCAAGAGAGATAGTTAGGGCTAATTCAGCAAACTAAATGTTAACAACTGCTGAAATAAAGGTATTTTTATATAGGGGAGGAGAAATTCTCACAATGCATTCATAATGTTTACGATCTCTTGTTCATGTGAGCCCGGTTGAGTTCAGGTCCCTGTACCTAATATTAGAACCAAGTGTGGGGTGTGTTCATGCACAGTAAGCCTCAAGGGTCATTGTGGGTATATGTGTGAACGTGTGTCTCTGACCTGCCAGTCTTGGTAAGCACAATGATGGCGCTGGCGAAGCACTTGAAGGAGGCCTCCACTGCACCAATGGCCACAGACTCAGTGGGGTCACGGGTCAGATGAGAGGTACGGCGAAGATCCTCGAAAACTTGCCTGTGGAACATAGCAGCCTCGGCTTCACGGGCGATCTGAAGAGCCCCAACACCAGAGAGACAAGAGAATATATATTAGAGGTAGACCAGTATATCAGTTTTTACCGATGAATCAGTGCTGATAGCTGCTTTTTGGTACTATCGGTTATTGGCTAAAATCTATGCCAATAGTTGCCAATATTTTTTTTTGTTTCACTGTGGCCAGCGCTGGAGGATTCTACAGATAGAACAGCTTTGTTTTACAGTATAACAGTGGCCTCTAGAGGTGAAATATAAACAATCACATGGGAATTTGCTGTATCTGAATCTTATACTACTGACAATATTCTTCCACGTTTTTATCCTCACTTCATTAGATATGGAAATATGCCCCGTCAGCACATACATCATGTCTCCAGCTTCATATATTGTGAATAATAATGAACCTTATTGCTCATTTCACTTCATCTGACGAATACTGTTTATAGGCTATAAAATAAGAGTCCCTTGTGTGTGTTGGGCTTGTTTATAGTTAAAAGTCCCACATTATAATGCACCATAATTTATTTTGGCGATTTTAGTCTTGGGATTTTTGTTGAACAATAAATATGCATCTGGCATTTTATTCATTTTATAAATCTTTGACTCTTGTAGCCTTTATATCTGTACCCTTTACAGTAACAAAATACTTTTTAACACTCTAGAAATCGATTTCGATCTGTTAGCCGATTGTCAGCCTTTTCCACCAACTTAGTTATCGTATCGGCAAAATCGACTATCGACCTCTAATATATATATATGGACAATAAAAGTACTTCCTTGTTGAATCAAAACACTTTTTATTGCACATTAACTGATACTGAATTATTTAACAAGGACTTAAAAGAAATGTAGCTTTTTTTCTCCCTAAGTCCTCGTGGTGGCATAGTGACTCGCCTCATTTCAGGTGGAGGAGGACGAATCTCAGTTGCCTCCGTGTCTGAGACAGTCAATCCCCGCATCTTATCACGTGGCTTGTTGAGCGCCTTACCATGGAGACATAGTGCATGTGGAGGATTCACGCTATTCTCTGCGGAATCCACGCACAACTAAGATCGAACCACATTATAGCGACCATGAGGAGGTTACCCCATGGGACTCTATCCTTCCTAGCAACCGGGCCAATTTGGTTGCTTATAAGACCTGGCTGGAGTCACTCAGTAGTCAGCATCTTTACTGCTGATCTACCCAGGCCCCAAAAGAAATCTAGCTTAAAAGAAATCTATCGTGACTGTATGGAAAAATGGATGCAATTAAAGTGAATGGTGGCTAAAGGTGCAGTCACATTTACCTTACGCACAGCGAAATTCCGTTGGCAGATTTTATAAATCTGTTTAATGCTGCACTTTATAATCTTGGAGAGTGAAGTTGTAAGAGATACTCTCTGCTACAAAAAATCCATGTCCATTGTGAATATTCAGTGTAGCTTTGTATGAAGCCCCGCCCACATAGAGGTCACCGCCAAACCAAGCGACTTCCTTTTTGGTCAACATGGCAAATTCGCCTGTCAAAGTTCACCAAACTTGAACTCCATGCGAAATCTTCAAAGGGAAGACCATTGTGGATGCGGAATTTTGCTGTGCGAAGGTAAACGTGACCGCGCTTAAAGCTAACATTCTGCCAAACATCTGAGTCAGAATTAAACATTTTGGGTGAACTATCTCTTTAAGTCAACCTTGAGCATTTTTGCAATAACATACTAATATCATGTTCTATTGTACTTACTCTATGCCATGATAACTCTATATATCTGTGTAGCATGTTGTTTAGCAGCTTCTCCAAATCATGCAAAAGATCAGTGGCGCATCAACCCATTAGGTCATCTTGATTGTAAACGTCACAGAAAAAATCAGAGCACACATGTTAGAGAACAAGTCTTGAGTGGGTTTAATACTTAATGCCAAATGTGGTCAGCGCATGCAGTTACAACAACATCATTAGCATTTGATCAGGCTCTTTGCAAGCTGTGCTGTTCCAGAATCTGGAGTTAAGAATAAGAAGTGTGGTTCATAGGTTTGTGGTGCTACACAACAAGCAAAGTGATGCTGTAAACTACACTAAGAGCTCTGCTTAGTATACTTAACTTTCAAGATAAGCATTAGTCAGTAGATAAGCTCGTACCTGGTGCTGTGTGCGCACAGACTCCAGTGGATAGTCTCCCTTGGCAGTCTCTCCACTCAGCATGATACAGTCCGCTCCATCAAGCACAGCATTGGCCACATCACTGCTCTCAGCACGGGTGGGGCGGGGCTTCTTTATCATGCTCTCCAGCATCTGTTCATCACAGATACAAAAGATGAGTACAACATTTACGACAAGTCAATACAACCACACCATTTCAGATCTAGCTATACTGTATGTGCCATAACAGTATATGTCCTAACCTGTGTGGCGCAGATGATTGGTTTGCCAATCCTGTTGCAACGACCAATCATCATCTTCTGAGCCAAGAAAACCTTCTCAGTGGGAATCTCAATACCCAGATCTCCACGGGCGACCATGATACCATCACTAACCTCTAGGATCTCATCAAACCTAGTAAATAAACATGATAAACATTCTCAACCTATGCACATCAACAAAAACAGCTATTAAATTATGTAGCTCACACATTCTCAGCTAATATCATATTAATGTTGACATTAAAGGTGCACTCAGCAATTTCTTCCTTAATAATAAAAGTTTTACCCCTAGAAAAATTAATAGTGCATCTGAAATTTTTTTATTGTGTACACTTACATGACTTAGTAGGTTAATAAAAGCTGTTTTATTTTACATGGAGCTGGGCTGCCACATGTGGGCTGACAAGTTGAGATTATATGACCAGCCAAATACTACCAGAGACAGTATAGGGGAGATGGGTCACTCGCATACACCATGCGGGTCACTGGTATATTTATGAATGGGTGAAAACGTAGCACTGAATATGGATAATTCTACAGTGTCATTGGTAACCGAAAACTTTTCCATGATGTTGCATCCACACCATTAGATGTCAGTATGAGTCCAAGACGATTGTCATATCGACCAGCACAACATAAAGACAAAATTACTGAGTGCACCTGTAAGAAAGCCAATGGACAGATGCTGTGAAAGATATCAGACATAATCACTCACTTGCGCACACCCTCGTGGTTCTCCAGTTTGCAGATGATTTTGATGTCCTTGCCTTTATCTCCGAGCACCTTCCTCACTGCCAGCACATCGGCAGCCTTGCGGATGAAGGAGGCAAACACCATGTCCACACCCTGCCCCACACCAAACTGAAGGTCCTGAATGTCCTTCTCAGATACAGCGGGCAGGTCGACGTGAGCACCGGGCAGGTTCACGCCTTTCTTGCTGCCCAGCATGCCACCGTTCTCAACCTCGCAGTTTAAGAAATCAGAACCTGGATGATTGAACGTGCATGAGTTCAATGTTTATTTTGACAGTTCGACTAAAATGCGTCTTGTAGATTAGGTTTTAAAGCATTCAAAAATTATATATGCAGGGGCATTGCAACCATTATGACTTGGGGGAACATGTCCCTCTCACTTCTAAATATGTCTAAGTTCAGAATCAGGTTTATTGTTACAAACGATGAACAAAACTAAATGAGATTCCTTCAGGAAACTACAGTGCAACATTTACCATACATCCAAGCAGACAAAAGACACAATGAGCTCTATATCATGGGAGATTACAACAGCTGTAACAGTAAATTACAAAAAATAAATAGGACTCCATCGGGCAGTACTAAATCAATGTATTTAAATGACACTGGATATAGATATGCATTTTTGTAAAGTTATATCGTCTTATCATAATTCATGAGCCAAGCTGATAAGATTTGATTGGGTCCCCCCACTTGCAGATTGTTCCTATGCCCCTGGATATACAGTATGGTTACGAAAGGAGTTAAGAACCTCCTTTAACTCTTTGACTTGGTTCTGAGTTAAAGGAACTCACCAATTTCCTTAACCTTAAGAGAAATAAGACCATCGTCAATGAAAACATGGCTGCCCTTCTCCACCACCTTGGTGATGTTCTTGTAGTCCATCCACAGTGTCTTATCATCGCAATTGTCCTTGAACTTGTCATCCATAGTTAGTTTGATCATCTCACCTTTGACAAGCTTAACCTCCTCAGTGCCACTCTGAAGGTAGAAGAAACCACATGAGAATATGTGATGACAAGTTGAAAAGCCAATAGATTTCAGTACAAATTGATAGGCAAATCAGAAGAGTCTCTCATGTTAAGAAGAATGTCTGAGCATAAGATACAGAGCTTTTAATGGCTAAAGCAAACACATACGCCCTTAATAAGTCCAGTCCTGATCTCTGGTCCTTTGGTATCCAGGGCAATGGCCACAGGTCGGTACTCAATGCTACCAGCTCCAAAACTCTCAGTGGCTTCACGGACATTCTTGATGGTTTCAGCATGGTACTGTGCAAAAAAGTCATGTACAGTCAAAATTTTGCAACAAGTGTCAACTTAACAGTAAAATATGTAAATTTTAGGCATGAAGATTGCATTGTCTAATTTCTTAACGAAATAACTCTTTCCTCTGTGGAACAACCGTCTTACACCGTGTCCTATTTAGGCGTGAAGCGACAAGTTTCTAGCGACAAGTAATTTGTCTGTCCTCGCAGAATGCAAAACTGCTATGTGACAAGACACAATAAACCAGTCAGAACTAGGAACGTGCACAAGTAATCGACTAATCATTCTGCACCAGCTAGTCGACTATTAAGAGGTTTTTTCCTTTGAGTATTTGTCTGCCTTGAGAAATGCTGAATTATACTGTACTTTCCCTCCGAATCTCTCCACAAATCTGTTACAATTGAGTCGTCAGGGGGCACTGTGGATGTGTAGCATCAAGGTACTGGATAAGAGAAGGTATTATGTGTGGCAATTATGTGTGGCAATATTTGTAATATTTTGATTATTATTGAGTTATACTCTATTGGTATTCAGATCTTGTTGGAGTCTACCAATGGATGATGATCTGATGTTTTTTGGTGAAAAGAAAATGTGAAGCGGGAAGAGAAACTCATCTCAGCTTATCAGTATGCAAATACTGATAAACTGAGTATGCGCATTAAATCTTTGAACACTGACAGAGCTCATTTTATAAAAAGACAACTTTTACCACTTGTTTTTTCTGAATAATAACATTATAAAAATGTAATAGCCTTTTTGTAGACTAGAGTTAATTTATCTGCATTACCCTAATGCCTTCAGTATTGGTTTCTATGTACGGTCTGGGTGAGTGCAAATGTTCTCCATTTTTATTAATGCATACTGTCCATTTCATTAACAAAAAGCATAGTTTGTTGAAGTTTGCTCATTTTGAAACCGTTTTAGTAACATTTGTGGATAAAAGAAAATTATTATTTTTAACTCGTTTTTTGTGGGTTAGATTAGCCGACTACAAAATTACTCAGAAATGCCCATCCTTAATCAGGCAAGGCTACCCAGCATGAAACAGCAGAAATAAAATTCAAGTGGATGACAAATTGTCATCCATCGATCCCTGCACTCAAAAGTAAGATCTCAGAAAGAGGCTCTATTGATTGACAATGTGAGCTCTGAGACCTATCAAACTCTAACGGACAAGTTGGAGCAAAACAAAGCAATCATGCTTTAGCTGTAAAGTCAACAGCTCATATGGCTTGATAGTCTCTGTTCTGTCTGTCCAATCACAGAGACAGACCGATATATATAGAATCAGTGAGACAGGTCATGTTTCCAATGACCCACAGAGACATTTACAGTTACTGATTCTGACCTATGTAAATGTCAAACTCTGACCAATCTATCTTGCTTCAGTGAATACATTTGAATGGTCTGACAGTTTTAGTGTTATACATTTCAAAAGGACATTTTTATTTTATTTTTACATTGCCGATATGTAAGCAAAGAATGCAACACAGTCAATCCAGAACAATGTCAAAACATGTAACAATGACCTTGGTAGATGCCACCGTGGCGTGGTATAAAAATACACTAAAGAGTGCAGAAATAAGAGAGGTTGTGTAGTATTGTCATATGTTTATTGCAATAAGTTTTAAGGAGGATGAAATGTCAAATACACAGTTCAGAATGATCAACCTGTTAAGAAAAGTTTTAAAAATGTGTTAACTTGTTTTATAACAATGTGAAGATGGTTAATAATGGTTGTTTAGCACAGAGCACAATTGGAGAAAGAGCTCACTTTGAAAGTGAACTAGAATTATGTTTGTTAGATCTAAAATCAACTGTGTGTGCTGTTATTTAGCTGTAATAAAAGGAGTAACTTTATTACAAGCTAACTTGAGCTTTTGACCTTCTGAAGCCCTAGTTCTGAAATATCTACTCTATCAAATGATAATAATATGCTTAATGTATGTAGTAGAAGTAGTAGTAGCAGATGGCAATGGTGCCATGCAAAAAAGGTAAAAAGCCATGACTTTTAAAGGGGAGAGGTCAGCTGAGTCTAAACTCACACATTGGCTTGAGTCTAATATGACTCAACTGAACTGGAAAGCCAAGCCAATGTATCACCCAGACAGATCAGAGTGGCTAACAAGATTAGCTTACAACTTCTAACATTTCTAGAGGCACAAGGGGAATACCATAATAATGGAGGATCTACAGTGGTGGACAACGTAAAGTGACTGACTGAGAAGCTTTTCAAAGAAATCTTATTATATGACCTTGATCAGAGCTGCAGGGTTATATATGTTCTTTTAAAGCTCATGAAAATGTAATTATGTGAGCTGCTGAACTGAAATAGAATGCTTATGAGATACTGTAACAATTTGTAAAGCAGCATTTGTGAATTTATTGTGTCAGCTGCTTTGAAAGCAAATGGCAGACACATTCAGCAGAGGTTAATGTGTAAACTGAGTACTGTTCTGAATGAACAAGTTTATAAGTTCTTTACCTCGTGAGACCCATGGGAGAAGTTTAAACGTGCAACGTTCATGCCGGACTTGATCATCTCCTTCAATGTCTCCACAGAGCAGGAGGCAGGTCCTGCATTAGGATAACAAAACATATTGTGAAATGAAGACAACTTATACATAAAAGCTTGAGGTATCGAATTATTTGGGGTTTTCAATAACCCATTTTTCTAAATGCTATCTAGAGAGCAGGGTGACCGATGGTCAATATATCGCTGATGAATGACAGCAAATAAGATGTATGCCAAATTGCTGAAATGAAATGTATTGTTGTTTTACAATTTTATAATAGTACATTTTTTGATATTATAATTGGTTAATAACTGGTTAATAAACTGTCAACACTGTGTCTCTGTGGGACAATAAAAAATTCCTATGTTTGTTTTGATGACCCATTTAGACCAGCCCCTAACAGCATTACTCAGCCAATAGCGTTGGTTGGGGGCGGAGCTATTTGTTAGTTCCATCAATGGCAGATGAGGGGCATATCAGAGATTATTTAGCAGAGATGGGCCACTTCAATTAAAATTAATGGGAGAAATTGGAACGCAACAGCAACAGCAGCCCAACAGCAGCCAGCGGTCAACAGATGCAGAAAAGTCCTGCCTTACAGTTAAAAGAGCCTTTCACCTTTTAGATACAGACACTGCCTCTCAATAAACTCGACAATGTGTGTTTTTTAGTGTAATCTGAGGTAAAGAAAGACAATTTATTATACCAGTGTTGTCAGATTTTACTACTGATTTTGAAATATGTTCTTTGATCATAATCTTGACAAATCCTTTAGGAGATTTCAGTCTTTCCGTATTCAAGTAGATAGGAGCTGCACTGTTATGTCTGGAAATAGCCTCCCGAGAGCATTCCAAAGATGCTAGGGCCGTATTCAGAAAGCTGTTTTGAAAACATTGTTTAATTTTGCAATTCCATTTGGTGGTGCTAGTGTCGCAGAAAATACATACTTCAGCTATAATTGCATAAGGTAAGCAATAATAATAAAAGGAACTTCATACAGAGATTAGATATAGGCAGAAAGTTCATGCAACTATAAGTGTAATATTAAAGTTGTAGAGGTGATAAACTGACCAATAGTGCAGACAATGCCTGTGTTGCGGGTCACTGTGGGCTCAGAGTCGATGTCCAGCAGACACAGGTGCTCCAGGAAGGTGTCTGCCATTGCAGCATGCATCTGCTGTGCCTGGATATCCTTAGTATTTGTCTGAGACATGGCTGGAGTTGTGTCTGATAGAAATATCCTGGAGGACATTCAAGTGTTTTTTAGGTTAAAACCAATTTGTAGCATCCAAATACTTTTTTGTTAGCATTTGTATTTCATTTTGAATCAACATTAGTGCTGTTACTTGTGAAAGTTTGAAAAGCCTTTCATTAAGTATTAATGACCTGAATTTAGAAACTATGCTGCTGCAACCAGCTGTAATCCAAATTCTTTTGAACGTAGTACAGCTCTTATTTTGTCCCCGTGAAAATTAGCAATGTAAGACTTTAGAAATTTCAACCCCTAAGTAAGATGAAGTGTGAGTTCCACTGGCAGCTCTGTCTGATCCAGAAAGGAAGAGTTTGCATGACTGCACACACCCTTACACACATCAGACACATTCCAGCAAACAGCGATGTAAACACTTGACAGTACAAGTGAATTTGACATAGTGCTCAAATACTATAATACTGTAATAAAAAGGGGGAAAGGTCAAATATATATATATAAAAAATAAAAATAAATTCTATATCATAAATTATTATTATTTATTGTTATTTTTTATATAAAACGTATTAAACATGGGTTACAATATAGATAAATAAGAAAAAAAGATTCATATTTTAAGATCTAATATATTTTATAAAACAAAGACAGACAGACAGACAGACAGACAGATAGATAGATTTTGTTTCAATAAACAGATAGATAGATAGATAGATAGATAGATAGATAGATAGATAGATAGATAGATAGATAGATAGATAGATAGATAGATAGATTGTTTCAATAAACAGCAAACCATTCGAAAGTGAATCATGATTTAATTATGTAATAATAATTCAATTTAGTACATTTTGCTACTTTTTTTAAAAAAAAATTTAATCAATTGATGACATTTTAAAGTGCATTTAGTGGCAAGATATGCACGAATAAATTATCCGAAATTCAAAAGCATGCTGACAGTTCTAAGTATCTTAGAAGTTCTTTGGTTTGATTTGCCCTGTTTAAATAATCTTTTACAAAGTCTGCCACCTACCTCACGCAATGAACACTTGCAGAAACTTCTGAGTTCTTCCACCGCCACTGTCACAATTTATCCAGTCTGAACTAACCGGGACTACTTTCCACAGCGTGTCCATCCGAGTCAGCGTCTGTAATAATCTGACGTGCTTCCCTTGTATAGCCTATATTTTGTATATAACTGCGGGCAAGTAATTACATGAACAATAAAACATATAATAAAAATACACACATTATGTTAGAGTCGATAAATAGTATATTTACGTGAGAGATATATACTTGGGAGTAGCCTGTTATGCCAATGCATTCTATGGTCTACACTTCAACCAATCAGAATCCACATGAAGGTTTATAACGACTTTATTGCGGAAGTCTTCTGAAAAGAGTTTATGTGGAATCAAAGTAAAAAATATTGTACCGTAAGTGGTCTTTTCATTTTGCATTTAGTGGTCAAGAAACATGTTACAAACGTTATCTTATATATAAAATAAACTCCTTCCCATATTGTGTAAGATTTTAGTTGTAAATGTATTGATTCTGGTGCTGTTGGAAGTATTGTATGATTCTGTTTCTCACTGCACTATTAACTGAAATGAAAAGATAACACAACATATGAATGTCCTCTGACACAACCCCATGTAATTTCATACACAGGGAAATACCAGCCATTACAGGCATCTGGAGTAGGCTACTAATAATAGCTCAAGGCTTACAGCCAACCTGCTTGCCTGTTTTGATATGTTGCCAGTGCTGTATGTCTCAGGATACATCAGCCCATCGGAAGTTATGCATATACAATGGAGTTTTAAAAGGTCCCCTTATTTAAATTCTTTCAGATTTTATAGCTACAGAAGTAGCTTTTCTTTTTTTTTTTTTTTTTTTTTTGCAAATTTATATTATAAGTAAAACAATAAAACATTTGAGCTATAAATCAAAAATGTTCTACAAAAAAAAAGCATGTAAAAATGTACATGAATTTCAGAATTGCTTTCTCTGTACATATTTGAATTAGTAATTGTTGAGATCACATTTTGCTTGAATGGCAGCATGCACATGAACTGGCATGTTATTCCAGCCAATTTTGGGTAGATAATTTCTGAATTGTAATCCAGTGCTGATTACAAATGACATGAATAAAATTGTAATCAGTAGCGTAATCTCTTAGATTATGTTTTTGGGAAATCCAATGTGATTACTTTTGGATTACCTCTGATCGCTTACTAGCCTTTTCTGTGTGAAGTTATAGCCAGTTTTACAACTTTGTTGCCATGACGAAATAACGCCGTAAAACCCTAAAACGACCATAAAAACAATGATTTACACAACTTTGCAGCTAAAATGACAAGTTTTAACAGAATAATTAATAGTGCTTTTATAAAATTATCAACTTCACATTTCTGCTTTTAAACCAGTCAAAATTTTGCTCCATTAATTTTAATTGTAAGTGTCTAAATGGCACTAGACATTATATTTCACAGCTATACATCAGCTGTGTTTAGTTAATTCCATAATTATTAATTATATGAAGGCATGGTCAAATCATTTGGGTTATGAATTTGTCTCAAATTCAGAAGCATGAAATGCAAATGTATTTACATGGTGTAAAAATATAAAAGGAGTTGCATGTTATCCCATGTGAATGAGCTCTAGGCCCTCCATCGATTAGAGACTCAAATACGTTTGAGTTGAACATGCATTTCTTATGGGTCATTTTACTCTGGTCATTTCTGCACACAAACATCATTCATGTGTGTCACTGATTCCAGCATAATTTAACAATGTAGAGCATCCTGTGTGCTTCAACTGAAGCAAGGACATTTCAATCTTTTGTACAAAAGAGATAACATGGTTAATGTCACAATTTTGCTTGCATGTGACCGGTGCAGAATCTGTGCCAAAAGGTTTTTGTGTTTAAATTTTATTTTTAAATGCTTTCAACTTTCTGTTTATTTCCATGTTTAAATTTGATTTTGAATCTCAGATTTTTACTATGGACTAATGTGGAGTTCTGAAATCCTACTGGACAGTATATCCTGAAGAATTTTGTCAGTATACAATAACTATATATTAGTTTTATTTTCATTATTAGTCTGTTATTAGATTTGCAACACTAAAGGGACTAGAAAGTCATTGTTTATTACTTTAACCTGTTACTCATGTTGCACTGAAAATTGACTCATATGTCACAGACTGTTGATTGATGACTCCACCACCGTAAAGCTGATAGATTGCTAAAGTGTCTGTCTCTTTGCGAGGATACATGCATAAATCAACAATCATAGTTTTAAATATGAAACCAAGCTTTTTATAATCTATTTCAAATTTGATTTTAATAATTGCTGCTTAAAGGAGTTTAAGTTCATAATTATGTTTCTTCATACAAACACAAGCATTTTGGCTATATGCAGTTTGCATGACAATTCTTTTACATGCATGGGCAATCACGGGAAATAATTAGCACGTCAGAAAATATGAATATAGGGAAAATGAGCAAATTAGCAAAATCACAAATTAGCTTTATATGTTTGGGGCGTAAAACAGCTTCAAGCCCATCTAACATTCTAAACATAGTACAGTTTGGATGTCATAAAGACCAACCGCACAGTCTGCCCAATTCTGTCTACTGGTACAGCATGTTCTTCATATGTCACATGAGAGGAAAACTCTGACCATATAGATATCTTTGGATGATACACCAACTAAGCTAAAATACCAAAGGAAATGCCAGGAAAAAAACACCATATAAGGATTTGTTTTATTATAGCCCATTATTAGGGTGAGTTTTGCACATCATTAGTCAACAGTCAGATTTGATGAGGAGTTTCATATGCTCTTATGTATTTTTTTGTTTTGTTTCTTTTCTGGGTGCAACCTTGCAAAATCCACAAGTTTTTACATATAGTATTTAGTTCTGCTCAATTCTTGTTGTGCATAAAGACTAAATTGTTTAATTATTATAATTGTTTTGTATTTAAATGTACCAAGAGATATATTGTATCACCTATTTTGACACCCTGTACAACTTTTGTCTTCTGCAGGATTCTAAGTATGTAAAGCAGCATTTAGGGATGCATTTAAATGAGTGAATTTACACTTTCATACTAGCTATATTTCAATTTAGTTTGCGTATTATTATTTTGTAGCATATTCCAGGTAATTATGTCCAACTTAGAAAGCATTATGCATTCTTGGCTGCTTGTACTGGAATTTGTCAGATTTGTGATTTGTGCATGCATTGTAAGTCGCTTTGGTAAGAAAACAAATGCTAAGAACATAAGTATAACTGTAATATTCTAATAGAATACCATGTTCTAAACTGCATCATCCTGTTGAACTAATTGGTCGATCGTCTTATGTACAGCAAGGCAACAAGCTTGAAAGTTTATACTGTCTGTCTCTATATGCAGAGGTCATATTTCAACACATCCCACTTTCATTCTACATATGCTGCAGTCATATGCTGAGTTGTTTTCTCCCTCTTCTCTCAGTTTCTACATTCACATCTTCTATACTTTCATATCTTTAGACAGATGACTCCTGACTAGAGACGACCTCCACAGGCCCATTTGAAGATCAAGACACAGTTGTGTGAAAACTTCAGCACTTATGTCACTAAGCCTCAGGTTAAATGTACGTTCTGGGTTCAATAGAAGTTGAGCTTAATCAACAGCATTTGTGGCCTTATATTGATTACCACAAAAATACATTCTGGCTTGCTCCTCCTTTTCTTTAAAAAAACAAAAATCTGGGTTACAGTGAGACATTTATAATGGAAGTGAATGGGGTCATTCAGTAAATGTTAAAATACTCCCTGTTTCAAAAGTATAGCCACAAGAAATATACAATATGTGTGTTCACGTGATGTTGGTGTGATAAAATCACTTACAAACCTTTTCTGTGTAAGGTTATAGACAATTTTACATCTTTGTTGCCATGATGATGTAATATCAACAAACCTTAAAACCCTTAAACGACTGCAAAAATTACCATTTAAACAACTTTGCAGCTCAAATAATACACAAGTCTAATAGAAAAATTGATGTAGGCACATATATAAAATTATAAGCTTCACATTTCTGCCTTTAAACCCTCCAAAAATGTGCCCCATTAATTTTCATTGTAAGTGTTTATCTGTAACCTTGATTTTTGCTTCTTTAAAGAAAAGGGGGGATGATTCGAAATTAAATTTCGTGATAATCAACATTATGCCAAAAATGCTGTTGATTCATCTTAACTTGTATTAAACACAGAATATTCCTTTAATGAAAGATTACTGACTAATTTGTACATTTATATTTATATGGAATGGAGATAAATATTTTGGAGTGCTACATTTAGAATTGCTTGTAATGGAGATATCATCCAGCTGTCTCTTTTGCAGGCACAGACACACGTGTGCAATTTCATTCATTTACATGCACATTTAGTCATTTTGCAGGAGACTGAAATCTTGATATGAAACAAATGCTCATGAGTGGAATTCTTTTTGCTTGTTTAGGTATCTAGTTGCAATTTTCTTTGGGTAAAATTGCCTGAAACAGATAGTGTTACTACTTTAAAATTCCATTGTGGATAACGGTTCAAATTAGTTTTAAATGTCATCCAAGACAAAACAAGAAACATACACATGGGAATCACTGAACTTTAAGGTTTAGTTGTATCAACTAGCTAAATTTCATGCCAACTTAAGTTTTTTTATTTTTATTAACTTCAATTTTACAATCATATTTGCCATTTCAACACACTTAACAAAGTTGACTGAAAAAGCAAAGTTTTGCCAGCTCCCATCATGCATTGCAGCATGAATAAATAATGAGGCTTATAGGCTTATGTGTTTTAAATTTGTGGAATTTATTTGTGCTATTTTTGTTGTTTATGTCATTACTGTTAGTTAATAGTTGTGTTGTGATGTTAATAGCTTATATTTTATTTAAAGGTGTTTGCCGAGTGTCACCATTACTGAGCTTTGTATTGAAAACTCACTCAATTGTCACTAAGATGTGTCAATCACTCTTAAAACATTAAACACATTAAACTCTATTAATTGCACTGTTGTGATAGATCATTTAAAACTGTAAAGCATGCAACATCCATTTAACTATTTTTATAAGAGAATAACCACATGAAATACTTTGACATTTATTTGTCACACTGCAGGCGCATCTAATGAGCTAATGAAGGCAATAGGTGTTTAAAATGATGAAAAATGTACTACATACAACGAGACTACAAATACACTTGCCTTCAGACATTAATATAAATTTTAACCTGACATTGTTGTTGATTTAAAGTCCATGGTCATGCGTAAACTACCCATTTACAGATGTATGTAAACAGAGGGACTCCCCTCTGGGGGCCCTTGGCAAAAAAAATAAAAAATTTAAAAAAACGTGTGCTGTAATTTTATTGCCCTGCTTAACGTAAATATATACATACAACCGTCATGGCGAATCGTTTAAACGCCAGACAATTTTGGCTCCACCCCCTCATTTTCCAGCTATTTTGAATTGTCTAAAAAACATTAAAAACGAACTCATCTTAGACCATTCTCCCGATCGGAACCAAACCAGTTTGCAGAAAGATGCCGAGTCCCAATATAACAAGTTGTTAAAGGAATTTTCAACTTTTGATTTATTGTCAAACAGTACGCCAAAACGTATGAGGAGGCGTGGCCACTTTGACTAAAATAAGTATAGGGACATTCTGAGGACACACAAAAATTGCACGCCTCTGTCGCTATAATAATTAAAAAGAACGAAAAATGTCTCTAATTATGGAATAATTAATGGAATCGTTAGTCGATTTAAAATGTTGCATGCAGTGTCTTTGTCCAAGGTGCCATCGAGGTCTTTAAGGAGAGTCCCATATCTCGAAAAACAAGGTCGCCGTTGACCAATCAACTTTTCGCAGCTAAGAACTAGTCCTGTCGTTCACCTGATCACCAAATCAGTGCAGAATGGATCTCTGGAGTCCCAAATTTAACCCACATGTGTAAAATTGGGTACTTCTGCCTCTTGGTGGCGCTATAACAATCTCTTTGCTACCTAGCCTGGTGTTTCTGAAATTTAAGGCACTTTATCATTGTTTTAGTTGCAAAAAGATAGCCTACTATGCACTTAACGGACCTTGGCTTGAACCCCGTTAATCGCTGTTTGCAACTATATTTTGTTGGCGATTTTTTTGCCTTTTACTGCTGTCGGTGGTGCCTTTTTCTCGTGATATCAGATCATTTTAATTTATATTTATAAGTAGGAAAACCATTTCACTATAGGCTACACAGAAAAGCACATTGTAGTACACAAATTAAACAAATAGCCATTAAATCTTACGTAGGCTATGGTAGCCTAATTCAAGATAGCGTCTTAACGTAAGCATTACTACACTTGTATTAGCTATACAATGCTTAACAATGTATTGCGTATTGTGTATGTACGATTATTAATTAGAGTAATTATAAAGTATTAACAATTTCATAGATTCATAAATTCAAATTATGCTCATCTCTTCAGACACGACTACACCTGAATAATACCACATTATGATACATTGAATTCACATTCAATATGTGCTTGTCTGGGGTGTTGTAAAGCCTTCAGTAAAGAGAGAAAAGAAAGCATGAGCATTTATGCAACTATCTTTTACAAGCAAGCATTTAATTTTGTAATACATGGTATACAATGCCATCTCACAAAATAAATGATCTAATCCATAAGTAGAAGTTGCTAAACTCAACAGAAAATATAAACTAGCTGTGATTTAATAACTCTCTTCTATATGTGCCCCTCTCTTTCTGCACATAACACACAATGATAATTGCATAATTTAGATTAAAATTGAATGACCAATCAATGTCAATCTTTTCAAAACAAATGTTAACTTGTTAACTAAACATATGAGAATACATAAAATTGTCTCTAAATGTAAATATTTGGACTACTACTTCTAATGGACGTTGTTTACTGAAGCCTTGCATTGACAAAAAGACCAGAGCATACTCACTTTAATGGACATGTGTGTCTTTATTACATGTTTATGTCAGTAACTCTCATTTTGATTGAGCATTGCCAATCATTGGTTTCAAGTGTAGTGTGATCTTCTGTTATTGCCACCCACGTGGGCCACCAGCTTGCCTGATCTGTAGGTCCGCTTCTGTATGTAAAGTTTGGTGACATGGAATTTGAACACAATCTTGTTGAAATGTGACCTCAACGTATGTTGACAGGCTTATTTGCTTATGATCTTGTCCTCTGCTCTTTACTGCCCTCTGACAGCTGTACTGGCATATCTCCTTCTACATTGCCATCCATCTCTCAATTCAACAGTGTCTTTCTCCTCTCACTGGAATGATTAAATGATGAGGTATTGTATTTTTAGACACAGAAATTATTGTTAAAATGATAAATTATGAAAATCACTTTGTTGTGCAGTTTAATGTGCCAGGTACAGGAAGATATTTTCTGTTGAGGACTGAGACTTGCAAAGACAATTGAACTGAATATTTAATAAAAATTAACAAGGGTTTCTGAATCTTACATACTGCACCTATAATAAAATAGAATAGATTAGAATTTAAATTGTCAGTTCCCAGTAGTTTGCAATAAAAGACAGAAAATACTCAAATAAGATTGAATTAAACAAAATAGAATAGAATTAATCTAAGTATAACACCAGAAATCAGTAGTTTGGCGTTATATATAAATAATAGAATCAAACTCACAGAACACAATGAATAGAATACTGCAGAATAGAATAGAATTGAACAGAATGTGCCAGTCCCCGGTAGTTTGCAACAGACTAGAATTTAATAGAATAGAATTTTTAGTATAACACCAGAGCCCAGCAGTTTGTTATTAAACGTATAGAATAGAATCAAACTCCAGTGAACAGAACTAAATAGAATAACACAGAATTAGAACTTCAAGTGCAACGCCAATTCCCAGAAGTTTGCCATAAAAGCATAAAAGATAGATGCAACTCAATAGAATAGAATTGCAGTAGAATAGTACAGCTTTAGTGTAACACCATGCAGTAGTTTGCCATAAAAGATCAAGAGAAGAGATCCACCATTTTTTTAATCAATGAAACACACACACTCACACACACACACACACACACACACACACACACACACACACACACACACACAGTTGTATTGAATTAAATAGCGAAGCACGACATTTCTGAGTTGCACTAACTTTTAAATCAAATAACTTTTCATTAGCGATGCAATATTTTTGACTAGGTAGCTGCGTAGCATTGACAAAGCTACAACGCTATATCATGTCTTGTACCTTTTGTTTACAATGCCAGTTTTGAATCAGAACTAAATTCCGTTCACAAACGAATTGCTCATTTGAGTCGGTTCTACACAATGAATTGGTCACATATTGTAGGAAAGCTTTCTGAATCGTTTCGCGATTCACTCTGAATGAAAGCTGATTCATTTGGCGCGCTCTCAGTAGTCAACAAGCTCATAGATTTATTTTTAATAAGGCAAATAAAGATAAACCTGATTGCAGTGGATCTACAATCAATGGAAACCAAACCTGCAAATACATCCTATTGTTTGCCAGTGATGAAGAAAGTCTTTGTTAAGTTCAATACGTGTGCAGCTTGTAAACTTCTGCAGGTAAAGACATTTTGCTATCAAAAAAGTTCTATGACATTACCATGTTGTTTTGGACATGTACCATTACCTCCCAGGTAATGGCACCATGCCATTATGTTGATTAGTTGGTAGCTTAGCTAGCTACATTTTTGAGTAGCCTGCCCAACACTGTCTACCAGGTATGCCTTCTCTCAGTCAGCTGCCGGTCTCAGGACCCGGACAATACACACTGAGCATGCCCGAGCTGTTGTGTGTTGTCAGGGAGAAAGCAGACAGTGGAGAGAGCGAAAAGCAACCCGTGAGATCCACGTACAAAGCCAGAAGAGAAACAATAAGGGTACCCATTTCTAATTATGACTCTTTTGGTCTGCTGACTCGGTTTATAAACCAATACAATATAAATATGTATGCTTCTTGGTGTAGGGTATCACAGACCTCATTCAAAGCATCTGCCTCGTCTTCAGGAGGTAAGACTAGAATTTTCTCTTATTGTGCAAAACTAAAGCATATCTACCTATTATATATCTAGTTTTCTACTGTATTATTTAGAGTTATCAGATTAAGTTTCATTCATGGATTTGTTAATTTTGTTTCTTAAAGAGCACATGCATCAGAACATCCAACAGAAAACAGAACAATGGTTGCCTATAGTGTCAAAATGTTAACCAGATTAAATTTTATTATTATTCTATTTTTAACACAATCAACAATTAATTAGCTGCATATGAAGAGGTTGTACGATAATCAATAGTAATTTGACATAAAATTATTTACTTAAAACACCCTTTGAACCCAACTTAATTCATTTATGTTAAGATTCAATTCCACATCTACATCTCTACATGTGGTAGTTTCTATTATAGGATAATAGTTACTTAATGTAGTAAGGCAGTGGGGTCACAAAAGGGGTTTTCAGTGGATTAATGTAGGTTTAAGGGTGGCTGTCCCTATTACGAGGAGAGGCAGATGGCTAATATTTTAGTTTTTCTTTTTTCAAGATTACCTGTAACTACTTCAGATCTCAACCCCAAACAGAGGCTATTTGTCCTTATTTAATGAATAACAAATGAGTGAATGATTTAGGATGTCTCTTTGCTTGATTGAGCTACTATATAGATTCAGACCATGGTGCAGCCTGATTATAGTTTATGTTAAAGCTATTTTTGATGTTTTCTGCAGAGTCATTATGCCACTGACCTGAGTCGACACCCTCAGCTGGACATAAATGTTGGCGCAGTGAAAGACATCTATTCTGAAAGTGCTGTTTCTGTAAGGTACTCAATTAACCCACTCAAAATCAAAATTTTCGACCCATGAAGCTCCTAAAAGCGTCATTAAATTATATAAAAACAATGAAAAAAAGAAATTATGCTTACATAATTTGTGTTTGTGGTCACTGTTTGTGTAATTATTGATATATTACAATATCACTGTATTACAATATTAATTACCTCCATTGTAAGTCTATCACATAATATTATATCAATGTAAACTGATTTTTATTTCAGGGAGTATGAGACCATTGATGATGTGGATGTCGACCTACACATTAACATCAGTTTCCTGGAAGTGAGTTATGACAAAATAACTTCTACCTAAATTCTTTCTGGAAGAAATGTTCATATGTATTCTGTATTTTATTACCATAATGCTTTTGATGTTATGTATGCTATCATTCTGTAGGAGGAAGTGGCCTCAGCATGGAAGGTCAACAGCACAGAGCCAATCATTTTACGCCTTCGGTTCTCACGGTCCCAGTATTTGGATGGAACAGGTGAGCAATAAATAATTATTTAATGGCATAAATTAAGAATGTGGGAGGTTGGCTGTGTATGCATGTAAGGCAATGTAAGGCACTAATGTAATTGTCAATGAAGTGTTATTTTATGATGCAGCTCTGCATAACATAACACCTACAAATTTGATAAATATGCATCTTAACCCCTTTCAGAACCTACAGTAGAGGTATTCCAACTAACTTGTAAAGATGGCTTCAGTCTTGGTGTACAGCTTAAAAGGTAAGCTATTCTATTCTGTTCTGTTTTCTTTGAGATAATGTCTATTAGATATGCCAATATATCTATCACAGCAATAATCATTTCACCAGCTAACATTGACTTTTTCCTCAGAATTATCTGCACATTTATATCAAATCAATGGAAGCATCTCAGTAACGAGTTCTTGAATGCACAACAGAGGAAGAGACACAGTTGGTTCAAAGCTGGAGGAACCATCAAGAAGTTTCGAGCTGGACTCAGCATCTTCTCACCAATAACCAAGTAAGGTTCAAAAACTCTACAGCATGAATGTTCCTTTTGGTTTGCAAAAAACTTGGGTTTGTCAGGATATGTGTTAAATTAATTCTTTACATTTGGCACAGGACCATCTTTATATGAAATGTTGATGAAGACATGAAGTGTGGATGTAGATTCCTCTGTTTCCCAGGTGCTCCAGTGTTCCTCTGATCCAGGGTCCTGGGGTGAGGGGAAAGTCAACTGGTCAGGAACTGAGAGTGACCCGTTTGATGAGTCGCTCTGTGTCCTGCACCAAAGGAGAGCTGCACACCCCCAGCCTGATCGGACAGGTGTGTTCAGACATACTGGTCTAAATGTACAGATGTCATTATAATAAGTTTGCATCACAATAAAACAGTCAAACATCAGTTAACCTTGACTGAGGTTAATGTTTGTTTATGTTTTTTTACCATTTACTTATGATAAAGGCCTCTACAAGCCCATGCAGGTCTAAACATGACTTACTGGCATTGCCTTAGAGCTGAGTGATTGATGCAGTGCTGTTTTAGCAGAGTATGTCTGTCCCGGGCTCAAAATCCACCGAGCACATCACCACCAGACAGCTCATCCGGCTGTTCTTCTCCTCATAATCTCTCATCCACTGCAAGAGCACCCCAACCCTGGAGTATAGCTTCCTTGTACAGGTAAACCTCAGTTGTAATCATTTTCTTGGGGCTCTATTTTCATGAGTGCGCAAAGCGCATCGCTATGCAGTAGGACCGTGCTCAACATTCCGTCCAATTTTCGTGAGAGCGATAAGTCTAGGTGCAATTTGCGTGCCAGTGTAATTCTCCTTAATTTTTAGGTTTCAACTTGTTAATAATTTGTGTAAAATAATGACACTATGAAGAATATATATATATATATATATATATATATATATAGTAGGGCTGTAAATCGCTAACATTTTTTTAATCAAATTAATTACATGGTGTCCCGATTAATTAATTGTATATACAAATATTTGCTGAGAAAGCCCCCCATATAACAATAATTCAATATATAATGTTTATACATATTTATATCAATATATAATTATACATAATATATATATATATATATATATATATATATATATATATATAAAAATAAATATTCAGATAATTAAAATGCATTCTTGTGGTAGAAGAGTTCATCATTGATAAGACAATACAAAAAGCGGCTTTAGAATACAATGTATTGTTTAATACCATATTATTGATCATAAGTCTCACTGGCTCTCTTTTAGGGACAATTTTGGCTATAGCTAAGTACGTATACACACAAGCACATAAGTCTCATCCAATTGGAGGTGACTAAGATAGATGGTTTTTGTACAGTTAGTGGACCTGCTGGTGGCAATGTGTCGTGCTGCTCTTGAATCTGCTCGTAAAAGCATCATCTTTGACCCTTACCCTTCTGTCGTTGACCCTCATGACCCCAAGACTTTGGCCTTCAACCCAAAGGTAAATTAATTAAATGAGATTACTTTCATGTTTCTATCTTGTTTCATCATGTTTCATCTTTCTAACCTCTGATTGTCATGTTTTTCCATTCTTTCTGTTAGAAAAGTAGTTATGAGCGGCTACAGAGAGCTTTGGACAGCATCACATCAATTCGGGAAATTTCACAAGTGAGCAATTTGGAGAATAGCAGCAATTACATACAATAATTGGATTTTATAGTAGTCCTGATAAAAGAAACAAGTAACATCATCATTGACATTTTACAGGGCCCTTATGTCGAAATAAAGAAACAGATGGATAAAATGGACCCACTTGCACATCCTCTACTGCAGTGGTGCTTGAGACACATTGAACTATTATTATTATGTAAAATTGAACTTTCCTTGCTCTTTTAAAAATAAAAAGGGTTTGATGTACTATGTACACATATTCTAAGGATATTATTTACATATAGAAGTCTTCAATGTACAGTAGTAAAAATAACCTGTATAATTCTGGGTGAGAGAATTCTAGAAATCTAAATCGTATACGTCATGTTAAAACTAAATTACAGCCATTTGTGTGCAAGATCATTTAATTTGCCAAATAAATGCTACAAAATGATAAAATATGGCCATTTTTAAGCAGATTATGATTGCTTTCATCCCCATATTTTCTTCATTTTCCTGTCAAAATATTGACCCTTTATCTCTGCTTTTGAAATTGTTATTTTCTTCACAGGATTATATCCAGCAACAGGTCTCACATTGTCAAACTCCCCTAGAGCAGGGTAAGGGAGTATGATCTCATTAGCTGTGGAATAACATGTGTGGCTTAATGTCTATTTTTTTCTTTGTTTCACTTATTCTTTCTGTACTAACAGCAACTCAAGTTCATGCACACCTCCCATCAGTTCCTGCTACTCAGCAGTCCTCCCGCTAAAGAGGCCCGATTCCGCATTGCCAGAAAACTCTATGGCAGCATTTTTGCTTTTCAGTGAGTTTTTCCCACTCATCGCATTGTTTTAGCTTGCCATCCTATTTAAAAGAATATTCTAGGTTCAATACAAGCTCAGTCGATAGCATTTGTGGCATAATGTTAAATACCACTAAGATAAATTTCAACTTGACCCTCCTTTACTTAAAAAAAAAGCAACAAATATGGGTGACAGAGAGGCAATTACAATGGAAGTCCATGGGGCAAATTCGTAAACATAAAAAAAACCTCACTGTTTCAAAAGTATAGCCACAAGACGCAGTGCCGTTTCTGGGCACAGGTGAAATTGCGGGTGCACCAAATCGGATGCCGGCCCCCAAACTTGCCAAACCCCTAAAACCATAAAATGACAATTTAAACAAATTTACAGCTCAAATAATACAGGAGTTTTATTTTTCAATAATAAAACTTGAATGGAACGCTGTATAACCGTGTACCCTGACAAAATGACATTTATTCCAAGCAACATTTAAATATATTATTAGATAGATTTTCCCAGGTATTATAGACCTCTTGGGTAGATTCATATGAAAAAATATTTATGTCTGTTCGGGAGACAAAATTCGCAAAACAGTCATCCTCTAGTTAAAATTAGGCTTGCTTGAGCATTAAGTGTTGCTTCAAGTTCTGGCTTTCGTGCGTGGATGTGTAACGCATGTTTGTGGATCAAGTAGTGATACTGCCTACTGAAGTGTTTTGTTCACTGTATAAACTGCGCGTTGCTCATACAGCTGAAATTTCACTTACTGCCCTCTGGAGAAAACAGGTGGTACTACAAGCTTGCATTTCTCAGGAATCTTCCTTATTATGGTCCGTGGGCATGCGATTAATTGCATAAAAATTTTTAACGCATTATTTTTTGTAAAATTAATTGCACTGAATTAACACGTTAAATCGACTTAACATGTTAATTGCTATTATTAGTTAGCTGCGACAAAATGTATGATGCCCAAAGTCATAGTGTGCCTTATTCATTGTGAAACAGTTTTTTCTTAATGGCATGAATCACACTGAAGGCCTAGACTTTAAATGCACGGCCTGCCACTGCTTATATCACTGTAGTCATGACAAGGTCAATCTTCTAATAATTGTATGGCTAATCAAGGTCTATATTTCTCAGTGGTTCTCATATAGAAAACTGGCACTCTATTCTACGAAATGGACTTGTCAATGCCTCCTACACAAAACTGCAGGTACCTCTGCAATTATTCTAAATGGTGAATTTATAATGTGTTTTTCACATATACAGGTTTATTTCTGTTCTCTTTGAAATAAGCTTCATGGGGCGGCCTATGGGAAAGGCATCTACCTCAGCCCCATTTCCAGCATCTCATTTGGGTACTCAGGTAGGAACGTTTGGGCACATCTACAAAGAACAAAACCGTATGAAAAATCTGTACCATGTTTTTACAAATGTTTGTTTTACTGGCCATGATACCATAATAATACAGCGGTTTTATTTTTTGGGGGAAATACAATGTAAAATGCCTGGTATATGAATATGCTAGTCATTCACTATCATGGTAGATATCAAAGTACTATGGTATTATCGTGTGTTTTGTGTACATGTTACCATGATTGTACCATGTTTTGGAACACATACCATGGTAATGCCATGTCTTTTTTTTTTGGACATTAAGATGGAATAGCATGTAAATACCCTGTTATATGAATATGGCAATAATTCAGTATCATAGTACACCATATATTACAGTACCATAGTATTAATATTTTTTTGAGCATGTACAGTGGAAATACCATGTTTTTAGGGAAACATTACATTGGAGTGCCTATAAATTCCATGTAAATGAATATGGTAACCATTTATGGATGGTATAGATCAAAGTATCATGGTATTATCATGTTTTTGTGGACATTGTACTATGATAATGTCATGTTTTTGAGAATATATCATATTTTTTGGGAAATTATCTTAGAATACCAATATAAATACTATGTTAAATGAATCGATTAGTAAAATGAATGGTACATTAAGGATCAAAGTACCATGGTATTAACATCTGATAGCATTGCTGCGCATATGGTACCCCCCACAGTACTGTTTGTAAGGGACTACAAAATGAGTCTTGAAGAAGGGACTTTAAAAATTATTAAGCACTACAAGCACTACAGTAAAGCATTTCTAATGTTTTACTGTAGTGCTTGTTGATAATATGTTAAGGTGTATGCATAGTGTTTAATGATCTATTAGAGCCATATATTGATGTTCTCTGTGCTGACTGACAGTGTTTGTGTGCAGGAATGGGAAAAGGACAGCACCATATGCCTACTAAAGAGGAATTAGTACAACACTACAACCGGGTCAACACTGTCTTACAGGTATTAACTCTATCTGACATTGGCCTATAGATGCATTCCATGTAGTTACTTTGAGCAGGTAAGTCAATCCTTGGTTGGAAAGATTATAGGTGGAATCAAGTCAGAGGTATATTGAGACTGTCATAGATATTTGCAGGCATTTGTGACTGCAGTGACACTAATAGGTTGACAGCTATATACAATTTCAGAGCTCACATTTTTTTAAATTATTTTTTAATTCACCTCTGCTGAATGCATATTTTTATTTAATTTTATTTACAGTGTTGGCCCACACAATCAAGGTTTTTTCAGAGTCGGAATCTGAACTGTGTTGCTCTGTATGAGGGTACGAATTAATAATACCTGATTCAAATTATGACATCCCAATTAAAGTAGCAGTTACCTTTCATTTTTCTTCTTTGATTACTAAATTAAAGGAGTAGTTCACCCAAATGCATTTGTTGTGATTTGGCTGCTACCTTGGCCAGGTCTCTCTTGTAAAAGAGATTCTGAATCTAAATGGGACTTCCTGGTTAAATAAAGGTATAAATAAATAAAATAAAATGTAAATTCAGTCATGATTTCATCACCCTCATGTCTTTCTAAACCTTTGTAAGGAAATTTAGCAGAATGTCCTGGCTGCTCTTTTCCAATTAAATGAAAGTGAATGCGGATGGGCTGTTGAGTTCCAAAAATGGCCAAAAACATAAATCAGAAGACTTTGAATGCAGCGCATACATTCAATTGACTACTTTAAAGGTGCTTTTTGGAGCTTGACATTGAGTCGAATAAAAAATGACAGAATTTATTGGGTGAACTATTCCTTGTACTATTAAAGTTCCATATTAATTCTGTTTTCTTTCAACAGTAATAACATCCAAAGATCTCCAGAAACATGGTAATATTTGGGTTTGCCCAATTTCTGATCACGTCTGCACACGGTTCTTTTTCGTGTGAGTTTTTAAGATGCTTTAGTATTACTCATCCACATTACAAATATCCACAATGTGTAATTGTACCCTGTTATCTATTGTGTCTCACACAGGTATGAAGATGGTCAGGTAGGAGATGCTAATATCAACTCACAGGCCGTCCAGATACAGAAAGAGATATTGCGGACGATTGGGGGGCAATCGACCTGACTGACCTGTTCACTACTGTGATACTTTTAAAAAATGTAAGAAAGAAGCATATAAACTGGATAAAGGGATGGAATTACCTCTAACACGTGTTTTTGATTAAGTTAGCCTCCTGTCATGTTTGTCCACATGGAAAGAAGTGAGAAAAAAAACTTGGGTAACTTTTTTTGATAAACATTTTATTAACTTATTTATTAATAATTAATTTTATTAACTTCGCTATTTATGTAATGTTTGCAGTTTTACGTTTTATACGTCATGGAAAGTGCTACTATTGAATTAGCGCTAATTTTACAGACGCTGTAATTGTAGAAATGTCTCATTACCATTTTTGCCCATTGGGGGGCACTATTTCCCAAGCTAAGCATCAGGAAAATACGAGGCGTTTACATCTGCAGTTATGGATAATTTAACATTCAGCATTATCAATCCTTGCCTGTTGTCTGTATACTCTAGTGTAATGCAGCCTGTCCACACATCAGATTATTATGCTTTTTATTTTAATGAAAATGTTGTGATGTCAGTCACCTGTAATAGATTGAAGCATTACAACATGAAAAGTTAACAAGAGGTGGACATAGTGCTCTTGTGCACTCTAAGAGAGTTTACAGCTGCCATTAAATGACACAGAAATTATGTTATTGGTGATACAAGAACACAGAGACATTTATGATTCTGTCTTAAACTCTTATCTATGTAATGTATATCTGAAGCAGAGGCAACGTTGCAGTTTAATGTAGCCTACATTTGTAAATCAGCACTTTTTTCAATAAAGCATGTGACTAATGTGTTTTTATTGTAAAAGGAGAAAGGGAGTGACTGTTATAGTGTATTAATGTGCATGCCATGGGTCTGTGTGTGTGCATGTCAAGGGTGAAATCCAATATTCAAGACTAGTGGGGACCAAAGGCCAAATTATACGAATCTGTCATTGAAAACCCCACATTGATTGATCTGAATTTTGTTTTTCAATGTCTATGGTGGTTACGGCCCTTATGTGTGTTATTTCACTGTTATCTGTCACAACCCCTAAAGAAAATTAACGTAGTATGTTATCATGTCCCTAAGGACATTTAAACGTCTCAGTTTAGCTTGTGGGTCTGTTCTCCTCTGAAGCAGAAACACATGATCATTCAGTGCACTTCATCCACATGAGACCCACATCTGCCCTGAACCCCCACCCCCTCTGTCAGGTCACAATACTTTCTTCTTACTCCCTTGTCAGGTTGTGCTTCATATTGGATTATTTTTCTGTTTAGTATTACATTTAAAAGCCATTTTTAATTACATAAATGATTAAGCAAAAATGCGGGTGGTTGTTGCATTACATATGAGTTTACTTAGTTAACATTAAAATTATATTATATATAATTTTAATACATACATATATTTATTCATGTGCCATGATGGGTCACAATTTCATTTTGCCTTCACCATAAATTATGAAATGTGGTAACCTGCAATTGTTACAGGATGGTCCTACATTGTACTTGATCTAAAGTATCTAACCTTTAAAAAATGTGTTTTGTTGGTGTTACGTAATATAGTAGATTCATTGGTGTTAAATAATATTTTTTTATTTGAATTTAATCTTTTGATATATATGTTACCACATGAAGCATATTTAAAAAATGAAAATTCTCATCATTTACATGACTTTTTTTTTTCTTCTGCTTATCACAAACAAAGATTTTTAGAAGAATATTTCAACTAAGTAGTTCCTTACAATGCAAGTGAATGGGTACCAACATTTTGAAGCTTGAAAGTGAAGTTCCAAAATGCACATAAAGGCTGCATAGAAGTAATCCATAAGACTCCAGTGGTTAAATCTTTATCTTCAGAAGCGATATAATAGGTGTGGGTGAAAAACAGGTCATTTTTTTTACTATCAATCTCCACTTTCACTTTCACTTTGTGCATATCGCCACCTACTGGGCAGGGAGAAGAAAATGGACTTAAATTTTGATCTTTTTCTCTCACACACCTATCATATTTCTTCTGAAGATATGGATTAAACCACTGGAGTCGAATGGATTACTTTTATGCTGCCTTCACATGCTATTTGGAAAGCTACCTTCAAAGTTCTGGCCACCATTCACGTGCATTGTATGGACCAACAGATCTGAAATATTCCTCTAAAAATCTTTGTTTGTGTTCTGCAGAAGAAATAAAGTCATACTCATCTGGGAAGACATGAGGGTGAGTAAATGATGAATTTTCATTTTTGGGTGAACTATCCCTTTAAATCTGCCATAATGTGTCATAATTATCCACTTATGACAAAATTGCCTCTTTTTCTATGTTGTTTTGACCTTCAGAATTAACAGAACTGCCTTGCGTAATAATGAGCACACCACTTAATTTACTCTAACATGTTGTTCAAATACATCAGTTTGCTTTTAGGAAGAGTGCAAAATTAGGAAAACTAAAATGTTAATCATGTCTTCCTTTCTATTATTCAATATGGGCCAGATACAAAAATGATGTGTCAATTTTTTGTTCTCATAAATATTGACAAATCTAGCATTCTCCTCAATTAATGAATGTATTGACACTAAACATTATGGTGTTGACAGCTGAGGACAGGTAGTTATGGGGGAAGTGGGTGATAATGTCACAATTTTGATAAAATAAAGGGAAAATACAAATGAAATGGTACATTTGTATTAAGAACATTCTATTATTTCAAGTGGATATTTCCAAAACTAATGGATCACGGATCACGTCTTTCCAGAAATCATATTAAAGAAGACATCACCACTGAGGTGGCACAACCAAATCACAACAATGTTTCAACAGTGTTTTGAATGATCCCATTTGTATTCTGTTAGTCCTTCTATTCCCTTATCTATTACAAAGGATCCTTCAATGAGTGTGGCTATTATCTTTCCCTAGAAACATTTGAAAGCTTTGACCCTGACAAATGTTTTGCAAGTGCAGATCACAGCTGAACACATAAAATCAACTTTTAGTAGTTCCAATACGATCAGCAAAATTTGTTCAAAGGCCACTTGGACTGCTCGCCGTAAGGGATAACAGTTCCTAAATGGAAGTGAGGCATGAAGGAGCACTTCTCCAATTTTTCATCAGCGAGAAAATTACCCAGGCAGTTCTCAAGCTTGCATATTTCTCGCAACAGTGACAGAGAAACTTGATTTTACTTGTTTTTGAAACACGCTTCTCTGCCACACATTCTGTACTTCTATACTGTCCAACACATTGCAGAATTCTTATAAAATTCATTCATCCCTTTTCGGTATGTGCCTTTGTAAGAGAACCAAAGTTCTCACTGAAGCCCCACTCAGTCTGTTCGCACCATTAAACAAACTCAATTCTGACTTCATTTCCCTGTGGGTGTTGCAATCTGCAGTGCTCCTCTTTGAGACCTAATTTCCCTTTAATTAAATTAGTAAGACTTCCAAAGAAATCCAGCAGTGAGGCCCTGCGGCTGGGTTTCTGTTTTCGCTCAGATAACGGCTGTGAGCACGTGTCGTCTTTGGAGATTGATAAAGTAATTGAAACAGTAATTGTCAACATGTTCCTTTTATCTGTTCTGGGAGCCTTCTAAAATAAGACTGTCTGGGTGGCAATGTACTTGAACGGCCCAGTTTTACAGCATAGCTGGTCATATAACAAACTGTATTTAAAGTTCTCACTGAAAGGATAATCCAGGCAAAATTCAGATAGATCATTTTAAAGAGATCCAGGTTCCAAACCTGTGTGACTAAATTTCTTCTGTGAAACACAGACTGATTGCACTGTGAATTTCAGAAACACAAGGTTGAAGGTTCTGCTGCAGAAATTGATACGTGTGCATACCACATTTTGAAACCACTGCCCACAGTGGCCGTAGTTGGAGGTGTTCTTAAAGGTATTGGCTCGTGTGATCTCCAGTTTCTGGGTGAAATGTCCAAAAGCGAGTTGTATTTTCGATATTTTATAAACCCTTCACCGTGACTCAAATCCCAACCCTAAACTTTGTCTCACGTAGTCAGACCTTTGACTAAAATGACAAAGGTCTGGTATCTACAGTATAGCAGTTTACATTGGCCAAGAACCCCCAGTTAGACAGGAAAAGCCCTCTAACTGACACGAAATGCAATCAGTCACAGTTGGTTAAGTCATCACATTCTGTTTAGGGGCGGGGTTATCAGAGATATATCATTCAATAATTAAAGACCTTTCATGGGGAAAGATATTATTTGTACAATGGCACGTGAGTCTCCAGACTGATGAAAAGTCCTGTGTGATTCTACTCGGAAGTTTCAGATTTGCGCTGAGGGGTCTGAGAAAGCACTTTCCAATTTTGTCTGCTATGTGCTTCAGACAGTTAGTTTGCGGACTGTAGGTGGTCCTTGGTCTTGCTGTCTGAAACTGAGACTACCCTTACCTCCTCAAACCCTGCGTAAACATGCGTGGACATTACGTTTTGGCTTCGCTAGAGACTATATATATATATGTAACATTCAACGCATGTGACAAAAAAAACAACATGTCACTGATCTCAGCTGAGTTTGTCTATGGGTTTCATCCGATATGCCAATTTTCAAATGTCTACGATTTATCGCAAATGGCACGCTGTTGATTGATCATGTACCTGGACTATAGGCTCATTTTCCAGAAATCATCCTATTCACTGTGCATTATCACATTGAGAATTAATGGATGCATCCAAAAGTTGGAAAAGGTTGCCTTTCAAACTGTTCTGAAACCAGTGCAGACAGACAGCACACTAGAGGTTAAGTCATTTGCTAAATAGGGAGCAAGGGAGCATCCTATAGCTTTCCCTTGCAGCCAAGTGTATTCAGTGCTAACATGCGGTCAAGAGTTAAGTTTATGACTGCAGATGATGTTTGGACCACTCAACATGTTTGACAAACATGGGACAATGATAATCAGTACATTCAGAATTTAAGATAATTTTATTTTAACTTCGAATTTGAATTATTTATGCTAATTTATAATGCAATGTCTGTAATGCCTAAAAAAAAAGAAGAAAAAAAAGAAGAATAACCAACACTCTGGGAAACAGGCTAATAAACAAATTTATTTAAAAAAACTGACTTTCTATTGCTGGTATAATTTTACATTGCACAACTTAGTCCCACTTTCCATACACAGTATGTGGATTTAGATTTTTAGGAAAAATATTTGATCTATAAAATGGAAAATGGGGAATGGAAAATGCACATTACAGTCACGCTTGGGTCTTAGGAGGCTAAACCTAGCCGCCAGTGTATTAAAAATGTCATTTAGATCAAAAATGCAACGAAATGAATCACGTTGACCATTGTTTATGTGAAGGCCATTACTTCCTGATTTCCATGGGACCAGAACCCGTATCTTGGTGATTGCTTGCACAGCATAATATCAGTAGAGCTAGGGGGAAAGGTGAACACATTTGAATTAATGTAAAAATGTCTTATGGGGGTTGGTGCTTGTCAGTAACTCATGAATGGGATCCAGTTCAGGGTGCATGAACATTTGGAAACAACATGTCAATTTCCTGTGTGAAATATTAGGATTCTAGGTAATGAAAAGCTCAAGTCACCATCCACTTTCATTGAATGGGCAAGAGCAGTGTCAACATTCCTCAAAGTATCTCCGTTTGTGTTCCACAATATTAAGTTATATGGGTTTGGATTGACATAGAGGCTGAGTAAATGATGACCGAATGTTAATTTTTGAGTGAACTAATCCTTTAAGAATATGTTCAGTGATTTAGCTTCTTATTTCTTCCACGTTTCGTCTCATAGAACAGAAAGCCTGTCTTGCCTTCTGTCAACCCAGTCTCTAGAATGTTGGATGCTCCCCTTCAGGATACAGACTGTGTATTTTGTCAAGCAGAACTGTGTGGCCCTCTTCTCAGATTGAAATCATAGCCTCAGGGCTCTAACACTTTGAGAGCATACAGCAGCCATAGTGGGAGAGAATGCTGAAATTGAACTTACAAAACAGGCACCTTTGGACAATAATGTTTATCATGCATTTTTGTTTTGCAAATGGAAGTTTCATGAAAGTTGGTTTATGTGCCTTCTTATAACATGTTTCTACTTAAACAGTTTTTACATGTAAATGTGATAGCTAAACTTAATTATTAGCCCCAAAAGCACATTTTAAAACAGATGCCTGGCTTAAGTCAGCTGTGTTTATTTAGATAATTGTTTACTGGCTGCATTGTGCTGTCATGCTTGGGAGGATCTGTTTTTGAACTTTCAGCCTTAATCAGTCACGCATTTTAATCAGCCACAGTCACAGACACTCTGATTGACAGGACCCCATTAGCACTGAACATTTAAATGGGAACACAGTAAAGCACTAGCTAGGATGTGATTATTAAACCGAGCACTTAGTTGCAGGAAAATAGTGGCTGTTCCTTTAAGAGGTCCTTTGCCCCCCCCCCCCCCCCCCCCCCCCCCACCCCCCACCCCTCTTAGTCCCTCTCAACCACTCAGATTGTGTCTTTAGTGCATTTTGGAGTGTGGCATTCACCACTAAAGAGTGAATATACGACAGGTCTCGGAATATAACCAAGCATCAAGTGTGACATGCAGTGAACTTGAGAACTTCAGTATCCATTGGAACTGTAGTGAGAATACAATGAACTAAAGGTAAATACATTAATGAAAGGACTTTATCAGCTCCTCGAATTAAATACATTTCATAAACTTTTGCTTTGCATGCTTGCTTTCTGTTTTATTATTTTTATTTTTTATTTTGAGTAATCGTATATTTAGATACTTTTTTTCTTCGGTTAATTCCAGAAACGGCATGTTGAAACACTTGAATAGAATATTTAGTTACTCTTTACAATGAGGTTTTAGAGTGCTAATTAACATTAGTTTGTGCATTAGGTATCATGAACTTACAATGAACAAATATTTTTACAGCATTTATTAATCTTGTATATTCAGAATTCAGTACAAATTAAGCTCACTCAACAGAATTTGTGGCATATTGTTGATTACCACAAAAATGTGTAAGTGCCTCACTGTAACCTCAATTATTACTTTTTGTTTACTTTTTTATTTTTTTTAAAAAATTTGGTAATCAACATTTTACCACAAATGCTGTTGATTGAGCTTGTATTGAACCCAGGATATTCCTTAAACTATTAAAATAATAATTAACTAATGTTAACATATATAACTTTTAATGTAAATTGGACGGGTATGCGTAGAAACTAATATTAACCAAGATTAAGAAATGTTGCAAAAGTATTATTCAATGTAAGTTCATTTTAACTATTGCATTAACTAATATTAACAAATACAACATTATTGTAAAGTTTGAATAACAAATCAATCAATTAATATTCCATTGAGAACAATCTGAGCATGTCGGCTAAAAAGGAAGGTACCGTATCTGAATTCATCATCTTTTTTTGCTTTGTGGTTACAGCTCCCCTCTCATGGAGACTGAAATATGCTTTAAAGGCACTGGGACTGAGAATTTGCTGACACTCTGCACTTTTTCCTTTGATGAATTAGCTCGATTTAAAGAACAGATTTGTTATTTTCTTCATGTCAATGTCCACAGAGTATTTCACAGCCTGTCATTCTGTTCAGAGCACTGGGCATAAGAAGAAAATTAACAGTTAACCTCTTAAACTCCAAAGGGGGACACTACATCAAGAAAAGAGTTTACACTTAAAATGATAAAGTCTCCATATACATAACTCTATGTCTTTTATGTTACATAAAATAGCTAAATAAGGCCTCAAAACATTCTTGTAGCAAATTAGCGCCCCCTAGAGTTAACAGAGTAGAAACATTCATATGCAAATAAAAGTCCTTCACATAGCAGCAAATGGACAAGTCATATTTCAAATGAAAGCTCTCATTCTCAGGAATTCAATTGTAAATTTTATTTTGTTTCTCTAATACCACAGTTCGAAAGATTTTCAAAAGAATCACAAACTTAAATATGATTTCTGTAAGACATCAAATACAAACACCTCTTTTATGCTCCAATCACTGCTGCTGTAATAGCTAAAAATAGACAAATAGCTAAAAAAAATTATATCTGCTTTTACCTTAGACAAATGAGCCATTTTTTTTACTTGTCTGTGATCTCGCTTGTGTGAATAATCCATTGTAATATCTTAGATGTCCAGAACAAAATATGCGGTCCAGCAGGAAAAGCATGCTAAACAAATCATTAGAAAAATGTTTTAACTATTGATGATAAAAATTTATATTTCATATATGATCTCAGCTTTCTAATGACACTTAGACTGAGCTTCTAGTCCACTCAGAGGCAGAGATATTCAATGAAGCAATGGGGGTGGTGCATGAACTGAAAATTAGACTGAATGTCTATGGACGAGCACACCTTGTAGGGCTAAAATGCATCAGAGAGCTACCACATTTCAGATCTGTATATTGTGACTGAATGTGATAGAGAGAAAAAATTAAAGTACTTGCTGCCATCTAGTGTAATGTAATAAGACTTTTCAAAGTGGGGTAGAGTGAACAGAACCAGAATTACATGTTTTGTTTTGTTTTATAAACTTTGTTTATCATAAGATAATAAACACATACAATATTATTTATTAATAATTTATGAATAATTAGTCTTTTTTTTATTATTATTTGTGGGGATTTCTGAAAAATTAGACTTTTTTTGCAATTAGTCCACAGTATGTGCGAATGGTCAGCTTTTAAATTTGAGGGTTACAAATTGTATATGGCAGCCCCAAAATACACCAGAGTTAAGATAATTTGTTTCCTTCACAGCTGTGCAATGTTTTGCACAATTTAAAAAAAAATATTTTATAATTTTATATCGACTTATAATTTGCATTACTTTTCCATGACCTTTTAAGATTTGTTTAATCTCTATTTCCAGGAAATCACTGTTTTAAAATGTCCTATTAATTCCAGATTTTCCATGACCGTGGGAACCCTTATAAGAGCTCCTGAAGAAATTCTTGTGATACTAAATTTTGCTTCAAGAAGATAAAAAAAAACACCTGTAAATATGCTTATGCCAAACACAGACCTTCATGATGCAAATAATCAGTCTAAATGTACCACTTCTGCCTCTTATATCCAACACTCTGAATTCAACGCCACAAACCCCTCTGGATCTTCTAACAAACCAAAACAAAGTGGATACAGGAAGGTCTGTTCCACTGGAGAGCCCAGCCCATGGCCAATCCCAGGACTGGGATCTGGGATTCTGGAAATGCGTGTAAAGGAGGGGAGCAAGATCAGGAACCTTTTGGGTTTCGCCATGTCTCGTTTGCAAGGGGATGGACATGAGACTGCGACGTCACAGGTTCTGTTCAGTGGGATGGGACGGGCTGTCACTAAAACCATCACCTGTGCAGAGATAATGAAACGTAAAGTGCGGGGCTTACACCAGGTGTCAAAAGTCCAATATAGGACAGTGACTGAGGTGTGGGAGAGCCAGGAGGGTGGAGGCCAGGTTCAGATGACGATACACAGAACTGTTCCGTCCATCTGTATTCTTCTGTCTAAAGAACCGCTGGACCCTCAGGAGCTGGGCTACCAGCCTCCTGCAAAGATAGGCTCTCATTTAGAGGACAGGAAAGGAGATGACGGACCACAGATGTCTGGAAACCCAGAAAAAAGACCACTGAGTCCTGCCCCCTTAGTGATTCTGCCCAGTCTAAAAAGAGCTGCTGTGGGGCAGGACAAATTTCCAACTCTGGAATAGAGTGATAAAAAGATAATATAAGAGGGATGAATTCATTTAAATGTATATTTTGTGTATAAATTGATTTAAATAACATGCTAAAGGTTTAGCTGTCATATAATGTTATTTTGCAACAAATGTGAATGTGTAAGTTAATAGTACAGAGCTCCTTAAAGGAAAGAGCGGGATTTTTTGTCCTGAAATAGTTTTACAATAACACATAATAGTTGCAATAACACATAATAGTTTTACAACAGTAACCATATTTTTACCATGATATCCGTAGTGAAACCATAGTGATAATACAGGAAAATGAAATCTACTGGTTTTACTATAGAAATATTGTAGACTGCAGTAGTTTTTGGCTGAAATAATTTTTCTATAGTAATTTTGTAGTAACTATGACTGTTGTAGGCTAACCATGTTTTGTTTTTGTTTACCATAGATTAACCATGCTAATTCTTGTGTTTACTATGGTTTTACTAAACATGGTATTTGTAGTAAAACCCTAATAACCACAAAATTATGTTTTTTTATTATCATAGTTTCCATATCCTGTAATATTATAGCTTTACTACGAATATTGAGGTTAAAATATGGTTACTAAAGTAAAACCATGGTACATTTATTGCGAGGGCATGCAAAACTATTTCAAGAAAGAAAATTCCCGCCCTGTCCTCTAAGGGGCAAAATGTTAATATTACCTCACGATACTCTGTATTTAAGTTACATCCATAATATGAAACCAAATAAGGGTTTATTGACTGCTGTGTGTCTCTCTCACTAACTTTTATCTTATCTGCTCCATGTTAATTTATTAAAGATTTGTATCGGCTCAAATTTCAGCTTAGAAGACCAGTTTCAGAGTTCGTATGCAATACTGCCTCCTTCTGGTGAGAGCAAACTGTCTATGAAACAGAAATCAGGAGAAATAAATGTTGCTTTATTGTAGTTAGTTATAAACAATAAACTACTAATACAACGACATATTTTTTACCTTTATCTTTTCAATAAATTAGGTTATTATTCCCAAAACTTAATCATTAATATGATTGTGTCTTCTTTTAAGTTTTTGTATGTGGGCCAATGACCTGGCGCTCATTTTTTTTGGACCAGATGTATTAAAAATTAAAGAATTCGTGCACAAAATTATTCAAAATACAACTTCTTGACTCAAAAATTTATGATATTTATAAAAACATACTTTGACAAATTTATTTGAAAACGATATAGTTAATTATTATTAAGTTGTGTACACTCACTTGTATTAAAGGTGCAAGAAAAGTAACTTAAGTATTTTAATAAATTTTACTTGATGGTTACTCTACATTGTAAAGTCATTAAATCAAATTCTTTGTATAAAATGCTTTTCAAAAATGTGTAAAACCAACATGGATGTAAAAATTACATTTCTATGAACTTGGCACATGTGTTTTAAAATATATTTCTCATCATCTCGACAACTTGTTAATGACCCATGTAATTAAATAAGCAAATTTAATTCCAATGGCATTTTCACATTTGACACGAGGTTATGTTTAATAATAACATATTGTGGAGAGAATTAAATTCTTTAAGAACACTATTTTGGCTCTCTTATTAATTAAAATCCCAACTTTTGCTGTCATATCTGTAAATGAAAAAGTGGCTTCTAAAAAAATCAGTTGTGTATGTCAGAGGCTTATTAAATAGCCGACCTACTGCGTAATTTGCACTAATAGCACAAAGTACACCTTCTGACAATGACTTTACAACAATGTATACACTTATAATTGACATGTAATACAGTCATATACTGTATAATACTGTGATCATGTTATTTTATTATGAATGCTGTAACGTGTAGTGATCTATCATCTAGTTCTAGGAATTTCATCTTTGTCCTTCATACTTAAAAGAGCAATAGACTATTGTTGAACAGAATTAAGTTTCTTTTACACTTCCTCTCTTATTGTATTTTGAATTATAATTTCTCTTTGGTTATGAAAGATTGTTTATATTTCTTGTATGTATCGATTTGTTCTGTTTGTTAATATTGCAATAAAAAAAAAAAAAAAAAATACTTAAAAGAGCAATATGTAACATTGACATCAAGCGTTAAAAATGGGTACTGCAGTCCAAATTCAAAATATTGGAGAGAGTTGTCTGCCCCGCCCCCTCCGCCCTAGACTATGCTCACGCGTGTTGCCAGGTTGAGAACACGCAACCGGAATGAGCAAACTGACAAAAAAAAAAGCTTATGCTGTAAGTTGATCAGATAATGTATACTTTGCAATGTTTTTATTGTTTGCAAATTATAAACCAGCTCATGTCAATGTTAGCTAGAAGTATTGTTGGTGTGACACTTTTGTCCTGCTCGCTACATATGGGACTCGAACCGCGTGGGATTAGGGTGCGCTAACAAGGAAGCTAAAGGCTACAGCCTCTAGTGCACCTGTTGAGGTCAGGAGAATGAGGTTTATACACATCGCACAGCTATCTATCAGTTGGCCACCATTACACTCAACCCTAAACCTCACTACCATCTGGGTCACGGCACCATCGTGACGCGCGTGTCCTACCCGCTCTGTACTGGACTCTTCAGCATGGGAGGAGGGTGTTTTACCAAGGAGTCTAAAGGCTACAGCCGTTAGCGTCAGATGCTAGTGCACCTCTGGAGGTCAAGAGAGTGAGGTTTATACACATTGCACAGCTATCTATCAGCTGGCCACCGTGCTGTGTTTGCCCGCTAACTTGTTTAAAATCTGACAACCACGGGTGTCGAAATACTATTGGGCAGTGGGCGGGATCGCACAGGCCAAAACAACAAACAGAAATTTCGCCCCTGAATGGACATTTTAGGGTAGAATATACTGGCTGTAGCATTGTGTTCGGACAAGACAGTATTTCAGCTTAGCATGTTTCCTATCTTATAATAATTTTATGCTTTGTTACAGTAAATATATTGCATATTGAACCTTTAAACCCCCGTCAAAATACGGTCGTGTCTAGAAGGTAACCTCCCTGTTACCTAAAGTCTCGCGAGAATCTCGTGCAAATTTAACCCTAAGCCTAACGTTAGTAACAGCGAATGAGATTCTCGCGAGACTTAGGCTGCGGTGGCGATTCTTTCGTTTCCTAACAGGCATCTGCAATGCACACGCGCAGTAACACGGCGGTCGAGTGTTAGCACATCTGCTAGTTTTAACTAGCCTAAGCAGCGGGAGCCCGTGTATCGTTCCTCAGTCCGTCCGAGCTGCGCTTTAGCCCGGTGAGCCACACCATGTTCAGAGCCGCCCTTCGACTCTCAGTCCCCGGTGCTCGGAGTTTAACAAGATCACGGCCACAGTTTACAGGTAAATACACTTTTCACAACATTATGGAAGTGGTTTGATTGAAAACCCGCCAATAAAGGCAGTTATTGAGTACACCTTGATTTTGAACTTAGCTTAGCATATGCGCTAACCCAAACACCACTGGTGCCTGATGTGTGCTTGTTGACATGTTCAGCAGCCAGCATGCGCACTATTAATCACGCGCTAAATAAGCGTGCTGTTATAAAAGCATCTGTATTTTAAAAGCACGTTTTCTCTGACTTTCATTGAGTCCTGCAGCAGTTTTCCAACAGTGTCCTTGTAATGACCCACGAGAGTGAGGCTTCGGCCTTTGCTGGGGAAAACGCTGCACTCAAGACTGACAGCATCAGATTGACGAATTATTCTGATCATGTATTTGTTCTGTCATGGGGCAGGTTGAATAGTTCGTATATGATTGGGCTTTAAAATATATTTAGCGTAGGTAAGGAACTGTATGGTTATTATTTTTGCAGTCTAGACTTCATGCAAATGACTACGTGCTCTGCTGGCTAACAACTATGAAGAGTGCGCATAAATTCACATTGCATTAATGCAATGCTGTCAGTGCCACTATAGATTGTTGCCTATTAGAATTGTTTCCATAAACACACGTCAGTACTTCACCATATCATAAGTCTTATTAGGTAGATTCAAAAATAGCTAACAATAAATGTCAAGAGCATAAACGTGCAGTTTAGTGTATGCATTCTTGTCTCATTTTTAAGATTTGTTGGGGTGTCAGTTAAACTGCCTGACCTTCTTTAGCAGATGATCAGGAGTTAGCTCAAGTCAGACTCTGATCCACTGCACCATTCATAAGTAGGTCAAACAAGAGCACTGGCCAAGTTCCAGCTGAAACAAAACCTGTGTGCAGAATCTAATTCCACCATTAAGAGTTGTTACCCTTTACTTATACATTGATCAAACCATGCCATAAAACAATGGCCCCTTTACACAGCTACAGTGTCCCAGGAAATGCTTTTTACGGTAATACTCAAGATGTGACGGGAAAGTTATGACTTCCTGTTCATTCGCGTTTACCTTACAGAACAGACCTGTACTTTGTTAACATGCATGGCCATAAGCAGGGTTGAAATAATACGAAGGTCCAAAAACTAAGTTTGCTAGTGGGGGGAGGGATATTGATTTCCTCGATCGACATATGTGCATTTTAAGACATTGGATAATAATAGCTTTAAAACCATGTCAGTGTGTGGTAGCATAAATTATCTTTTTGGGTTTGAATATAAAAACGTGTCTCAAGCAGTACATAAATGTAGGAAAAATGTGTTTTATACAAAATGATATCTATACAATAGTACTATTCTCTATTATGACACTACTTATGAAATTAAATTGAACCTATAGGCTTCACTCTATTTACCAAAGAACATATATCTCTGTGGTAATTAGGCCTACATTGTTTGAATGAGATCAGGTCAGTTTTTGTTTGTGTTAAACAGCACAGTAACATAATGCTAATCATATCTGGGTACAGTGGGTAGTACCTGCTCTTCCTCTCTCATCTCCTCATCTTCTCTTTTTCTCATCTTGTCCCCTGTTGCTTCCCTTCCCAAAGCTGAGCTTTAATTGATGCAGTCTTTTCATTTTCATCTGTCTCAGTAAAGAAAGTAAATACTGATATTGATATTTATTTGCAAATGTTACCGGCCTCTGCTAGGATAATCTTGCATTGAAAATAAGAATATATAGTGGTACCTCATCATTTTAACATGCATTTCAACCTTACACAATCTGATATGAAAGAAAAGAATATCATTATCAGTCCGTTTCTCTAGTTACCTCATAACGCTTTGACGGATTAAGGTGCCTTCTCTGCCTGTTTGTTAACATAGTCCAGCACAGTGGAGCGCAAAGCCCGCCCCCCCAGCTGATTTCATTGGTCAACTCAAGCAAACAGTCACCTGAGAATGTCGGTTATCTTTGCGGCACCATAGAGTTAATATTAGGCAATTATTTTATGACTAGGGAAAAATATAGAGGTCCGGACCTCAGTGACCTCAATGGTGTATACGGCCATGTTGTGATTTATCCTAAGTTATGTTGTTTATTTAGTTTTATGAGGTGAATCATTCTTAAAGTTTGGAGTCTATCTGATTATTTCTGTTCTTCTACTTTCACAGCTTCACTAGCTGCTCGTTCTTATTCCCATGGCAAACAGGAGACAGACGAAGAGTTTGATGCCCGCTGGGTCACTTACTTCAACAAACCAGACATTGATGCTTGGGAGCTGAGGAAAGGTGTGTGTGGAGTTTGACTTAGCAGTTGAACCAAGAGCATTGCGTTTGACTGCTGAGCTTGTAAAGCAAGAGAATTTAAACACGTGAATATATATTGATGGGACTGCGTCCTATTTAAAATCCTTTTGGATGTCATTTGAATGCCGTTCCTTAAAGGGATAGTTTACACAAAAATTTAAACTTTAATAATTTACTGTGTGTCATTCCATCCTAGATGTGTATGTGTAAATTTTGTAGAATATTTCAGCTCTGTAGGTCCATGCAATGCAAGTGAATAGTGGCCAGAACTTTGAAGCTTTAAAAAGCAAATAAAGGCATCTTAAAAGTAATCCATCTGACTCTAGTGGTTAGATCCATGTCTTCAGAAGTAATATGATAGGTGTGGGTGAGAAACAGATTAATATTTATGTCCTTTTATACTATAAATTCACCTCCCTGCCCAGTTGGTTATATTCGCAAATCACCAAAAAGAAGAATGTGAAAGAAAAAGTGGCAACTGGTAGTAAAAAGTGACGTCTTATGGATTACATTTATGCCGTCTATATATGGCTTCAAAATGGCCAACATTCACTAGAATTGTATGCACCTTCAGAGCTTATATATATCATATAATATAATTTGTTTTTTAATCTTTGTGATTTGCTGAAGAAAGTGATGAGTAAATAATGAGAATTTTCATTTTTGGCTGAACTATCCCTTTAAGACCACCACATTTTAGAAAGCAAACTATTATGAAAGTCTGTTGTTATTATTTGGTCCCTGTTTGAACTTTGTGAATGTGAAGCATTCACTGTGTTATCTTGTTGGGGATCAGTACAAACGGGTTTCCATTAGTAACAACAGACTAGTGTTTACATGTTTTTAATGTAGTGTTTGCATCATTTTATGAGTGTGTGGAAGTAACCAGTCAAGCGAGTTTGGTTTGATCCGGTAGTATCTTTTGGAATCTGAACAAGTATATGAGCTGTTAATCTTTTGAATTAGGAAGTATCCTTGCTATAATGGTAGGGAAGAAACTCAATAAGATTTAAACCATTTGCTGCCTATTAATTTAAGCTGTGTCCTTCTCTTTTTATTTATCTCAGGAATGAACACTTTGATCGGTTATGATTTGGTACCTGAGCCTAAGATCCTGGATGCAGCCCTAAATGCCTGTCGGAGGTTAAACGATTTGGCCAGTGCCATCCGTATCCTTGAAGCAGTCAAGGTCAATGGAACACTCCTGACAACTGCAGAATACACCAATGACATTGTATTCACTACACATCTTAAAGATGAAATCACTTAATCTGATAATTCAGTTTTTGTTTAAATGCTACACTATTAAGAATCTCAAGAACATTAGTAGGAGAAATATTGCATGGACACAATCAAATTGCTTAAATTTAGAGCAAATTGTAATCTAACAATTACATGATCTTTTTGTGTGTTTTAGATGGTAGATAGCAATTTCTGTTTAGTCTTGTTTGCTCAAAGGAATGGTAATACATTAGGGAAAAAGTTAATGACAACAGTGCACACAGTAGTGAAGCAACCATGGATTGTGTGTGTGTGTGTGTGTGTGTGTGTGTGTGTATTAGCAAATGCATTTTCTAACAAAAAGACCAAATCAAACTAATTCACATTCAGTACACATTCATCACAGTTCTAGGCTATTATAAGATGCACTTAAGAGCAATATATATGAGTGCTCAACAGGAAGAAAAAGAATTCAAATCTGTTTAAACTAGATATCTGCATATTTGTAGATGATAGAAGTTTTATTGATATATGCTTTTTAATCATTAAACAAGACAGTTAATGGTCATTAGCATGTGTCTGATTGTTCCCTCTCAAGCAAGAATGCGATTCTTATTAAACCAATCAGACAAACAGGAAAACTTGACGGACAGTAATTTAAAAATACCAAATATTATCGCCTCTGCGATGATTGGCCACTAATTTGAAAATAAAAAAAATAAAAATAAAAAAACATACATTTCTTACTATAGCTACAGTTTATCCATGTCAACCATGCTACCCAATAAAGAAAAACTAATTCATGAAAATTCTTTGCATCTAACATGTTCACACATTGCACTCAATCAAAAACCTGCAAAACATGGTCATAAAAATTCTTGTAAAACATTGCCACCTTTGAATATGGAAAAAAGTATCAGTTAAACATCCTTATCTTGTGGTTTTTGCCTCATTCGCTTTCTCTGTGTATTCACTATGCAGGACAAAGCTGGCCCACACAAAGAGATCTACCCATACGTTATCCAACAGCTTCAACCTACCCTTGATGAGCTTGGAATCGCGACACCTGAGGAACTTGGCATTGACAAAGCATAGATATCTACTGTTCTGGTGAATGCTAGCACACAATCTGAGATTCTGAACAACTTTTTATTTAAGCAAGCATATGTACCTTCTCTATTTGGTTTAACTTGTCCATTGCATCTGTTTTTACCTTACAGAGTCTTTCAATGGGATGCCACTCCTGTCCGGACTGAGTAGACCACTGTACTTGAAGACTTTGCCCTGTGTCATGATGTTTGTGTTATATTTAATTTGCCTTTATTATGTTCTTTTGCTTGTAAAATATTGATGGACCTAATAAAGGGAGGTATATCTTTACTGACTGTTGTTGTGTCTTTATTGGATGTCATAGACTTTGTTTTCACCTTTTGTTGTATTAGCTACTGTTTTAATGATGGTTATAAAGTATCCTTAGACATGATAAATGTGTCAAATCCTCAGAAGTGAGAAGTCTGCTCTGACCTGCCAGCTAAAATGATACAGTATATGTTATAGCACTGTTGTACCCGTAGAGGGCGTAGCAACAATGCTCTCAATATAGACGCTTATAAATGAGTCAAATTACACAAACACTTTATAGTATTACATGCTTGTCAAACTGAGTAAGTGATAAAAAAATATATATATCAGTTTTAATATTGGGTTATTTTTATTCAATATAGTTTTTTATAAGGAAATATATATATTTGGTTGAGTATTGGAATTATGACTCATAATATGAAATGTCATTAATGCCAATAATATTAGATTCATGGATGGTCGCATATGTGAATGTGGACTCCTATCAGTTTTGTATTTTACTTAGCTGGTGGCAAAGGGGAAACGTAAGAACGTAGAAACTTGTTGCATGAACCGGTGGGGCGGGATTTAAATGTGCGTTCATGTGCGGGGGGTTTGGCTCCGGCTGGAGGAGGAAAAGTCGAGGGGACTGTGGGAGTCCCTGTGCGCGGTAGTTCGGGAGGTGAGGTCAGGCGTTTCCCCTTAAACTGGCCCCTATTTAAAAATCCCTGCATCGGGTGTTTTTTCCTGCAAGTACCGAGAGACATATTACTCTTTTATTAGAGGGGATATCAAACGTTCGGGTGGCTGCACACATACTCGGCGCGTTAATCAAGGTTTGTGGTGGAAAAAGAAAACACGCACAGTGGTTTGTCTAGGAAAAGAGTGATGGTGGACAATTCCAGTAGCAGCAAAGCGCAAGTGGTGAGTTCCGTCCAGTTGGCACAGAGCCCTGTTGAATGTATTGATAAGCTACTGTAATTTTTGATCAAACCTCAAGCATGAAAAATCCCTTGATATGTTATCTATCTTTAAAATTTCTAATGTGATTTCAATGAGAACCAATGTTTATTTCGATTACCTTCCCGTGACTTTGATCAAGCTATTATATGTAGCGAAAATCCACATTGTACACGTCACGATTTCAAGATTTTTTGATTGTACAACTCGTGCTCTTTATTTGTCGTTACTAATTTTCATTTCGTGCGCGGGTAATCTTTGGAATTCTGAAAGTTTTAATGTATCCTCGTTTGTTTCCAGTAGAACGCGATACTTTGTAGCGTCGTGTGCTCGTTCTCTTTTAATAGCTTAATTGTTTTTGGAAGAGCGCCATACTTTTGGGCAGCCATGATTCGGTGTGATATGACTATCTTGTTTAACTGGGAGACCTTATCAAAGATAATTAGTTCTAAAGTAACTACATACATCGATTGGGGTTTACCAAATATTAATTATTTAGCTAAATGTAAAGCGACACGCTGTTTTGGCCGGACATCCGGTCGTTCTACTATCCAGACAAGGGCCAACTGCTGGGGGGGGGGTGTCAAAGGTAGTTTGGCCTACTAGGCAGTATGCGAGCCATGGGTTGAACGACTTAAATATTTTAGTAGAATATAAATACTATAATCCCTAAATAAATGCATTCAGATAGCTCCGCCATGTCGTCTGGGGGCATTTGTTTACATGTATTTGTGTCGCAGTGTTCCTTGATAGTTTAAAAGCATGTAACTTGAAGTTTGGGTAGCTAATTAAATGAATTCTTTATGAATAAAAATGTAAGTCTGACTAACTTACCGTTTATGATAAATCAGTTGAGCTGTTATTTCAATAGAGTGTTCTCACATGATGGCGTTTCATTAGAAACTCAAAGGGCCTGGGTATCTCAGTGAGTATTGACACTGACTACCACCCCTGGAGTTGTGAGTTTGAATCCAGGGCATGCTGAGTGACTCCAGCCAGGACTCCTAAGCAACCAAATTGGCCCAGTTGCTAGGGAGGGTAGAGTTACATGAGGTAACCTCCTTGCGGGTGCGATTAGTGGTTCTCGCTCTCAATGGGGCGCATGGTAAGTTGTGTGTGGATCTCGAACAATAGCATGAGCCTCCATGTGCGGAGTCTCCGTGGTGTCATGCACAGCAAGCCACATGATAAGATGAGTGGATTGACAGTCTCAGAAGCAGAGGCTACTGAGACTTGTCCTCTGCCATCCGTATTGAGGTGAGTAACCGTGCCACCATGAGGACCTACTAAGTAGTGTGAATGGGCATGCCAAAATGGGGAGAAAGAAAAGAAAGAGTTTATCTGACTCAAAGTAATTGGCTTGTAAAGGGAATTGTTTTAAGTAATTTTTCCTTTGTTGACCCTGTAGCCAAGCTTGTCCCAGGACAGCAGTCTGGCTGGAGTGTTCTCCCAGGCAGCTTTCGGAAGTGCAGCCGGTGTCAAATTGGAGGCGGTTATGGAGCAACTCCAGAGACAACAGCAGGCGAAACTAGAGATGGAGCGCAAAGAGAGACACTTTAGGGAAGCCCATATTCTGTACGCCCAGCAGCTGGCTGCACAACAAGCAATCATGGCCAACGCCAGGGCACAGGGTACCCCGTTACCCCCTGATTTTTACAACAAAAACTCCAGAGACAGAGTGCTAAAGGGCGGACCGGGGCCGCAAGCTGCCAGGGGCCCCATGAAAAGCAGCGCTGACGTACATGAGGAGGATACTGCTGATGAGATGGACAGGGGAAGAGGGTCTGAAGGGGATGAAGATGATGATGATGAGATGATGGATGGGGAAGAGGGTAGTGAGGATGAGGAAAGCGAAGGTTTGGAGTTCCTCAGGCAGCAGAGCCTTGCTCTTCAGCAAGCGGCAGTCGGGGTACCTCCGTATTCATTCCCTGTGTATGCCGCCTCACCCTCTGCTGCTAAAAAATGTCCCCGATCACCAACCTCTAAGGTGAAGGATGAACCCAATGACTCCCTCACTGATCAACAATCAGTCAACACACCAAATGGACTGGCCGATTGGAGTCTCGATGACTCCTTCAAACAGGTTTGTGACTAAAATCATGTGACTATATAATGTGTACCTATCATTGATCTCAGTGGGTTTTCAGAATGTTAAATATTCTTAGCGCAGTGATTCCTGCACTTTTGTGTTTCCTCACTTTAATGAGCTTTGACCTACAAAAGCTGCAATACAGCATATTTTCATTCTGCTTTGAATGATTTGGGGAGTGCCTGATCATAAGATGAATTCTAAAGAGTCTTTACATGTTCATACACTGTAAACTTGTGCAAAAAAGGTGTCTTTTGTGGGTGAAACTGCTCAAAAGAATTCTGACTCATCTTGACTTTCTGAAATGGTATGGTTTTGAAAGGGGACAACTAATCTGCCTCTTATATATCTCTGGTCATTGCATTCTACTCTCTCTTTTTTTTTTCTCTCTCTTCTCCTCTCTATTGAAACTATTGTCCTCCCCTTCCCTTATTATCAATGGTGTCCTGCTGGGAGCCAAGCTGTACCCTTGGACATGGTTCTACAACTCTGTCAGTGAATTTCTCAGTTTGTTCATCCCAAGTCTTTAGGGAATTCTCTACTGACATAAGGCTTTTGTCCCTGAATATCCCTGAAGTGTGGCGTTCTGGCAGACCGCCCAACAGGAGTGCACTTTCATTTTCTTTCTTCCTGCCTTCTCACTTTCCTCTGTCATTCCCCTGCTGCTGGTGTTTCTTGAACAAGCTCTTGGCAGTGTGCTGTAATGCTGTCTTGGCCTGTGACCAGGAAGGCACGCTGTCAAGTTGCCATACAAGAAGCAGAAGTGTTACAGGCGTGGGCTGTTGGAGAGCCGCCCTATCAGTTTACATCCAGAGATGTTGTGTAATTTACAGGGATACCACGGTCATGGAAAACCTGGAAATATCTGGGAATTTTAAAATAGCATTTTTCAGGCTTGGAAAGATTTTTTTAGTTTTGCTCTTTGCTTTAAAACATTTCATAAATCACTATGAATTCATTAATGAATGACCCTAAACTTTGAGTTAGATTTTTTTTCTAAATGTGCTCTGCTCTAAATGTGTTAGTACTCTAGTGATGTCTGATTTGTGAGTCGTTTGCATGAGTCGGTTCTTTTTGATGAATTGGTCCAACCCATTCACAAATCGCTATGAATCGTTAGCAAATCAGTTTGAATTTTAGTTTTCGTCCGGTTATGTTCTACTTGAAAATGTTTAATCTGCCAAATATTGGTCCTGGGTAGGATAAAACTTACTCGAATCCACATGATGCCTGATTTTTGAGCAAAGAGTTATTAGTTGGTTCTTTTTGATGAATTGGTCGAACCTGCTCGCAAATTGTTATAAATCTGTTTGAATTGTTTTGTTCTAGTTATGCTCTAGTCTAAAATATTTCATCAGTGAAATATTGCTCTTGTGTAGAGTAAACTTGCTTGTGTCCCAAATTACGCCCTATACACTTTGCACTTGCATTATACACTATGCACGCAGCCATGTATTAAATGAATTTTCAAAGTGTAGTATCGTCCCAAATGGAACACTTTTAAAAAATTTCTCCTACACCGAAGCATTCACCGTTTAACAGTTAACGGACTGGATGCTTGCATATACAACTGGTAAATATGCTATTTTAATGTACTGTTTGTTTTCTCAGTGAAACGGTCTTGAAAGATTCAAGGTTTCCCCTTTTTCAGTCGCGATGGGATGAACCCGTGTTTCAAAAGATTCTCGAATGCTGTCTCAATGGATTTAATATAGACGTTTCCCTATAGTGCTGTCATCCATTTTAATGTCCCAGGTCTGAGCTCTTTGTTTGCTCAGCTGTGCTTGAATGATCGATCAATCAGGGAAAAATGGATTGCTCTAATTTCATAGACACACTTATTGCTACCTTCAACCGTTGAAATTAGCATGCTTTAAATTTAAGCCCATTTACCCCACTTTATTTTACTACAATGTAGCCTATATGTTACGCTAACCCATAACCACCATTTAGCAGTGCATACCCAAAGGGTTGTTTTAATTTATGCAAATTTAGCTTTCTTTGTTCTGATGGTGTTTTTTTTTTTTTTTTTTTTAAGTTGTAGTTTTTACTCAAAACATCTAACGTTTTTTTATTGATACTAACACACATAAAACCCCTTCAAAGCAGTTTTATTTTTGGTAGATGAGTAACAACAAGCATAAAACCGTGAAACTGTGGTGATGCTAGGCACGGCTGTATGTTGACAGGCAGGGCTGTGATGTTTTCATCACACCCATGTCATTTATATTGTATATTTATAGAGGATGATGGTCTATAGAGGGTTGTATACTGCTTTTCAAATATAGGCTTGTCCACGTGTACAGAAAACAAAAGGTAAGTATGCTCTGAAAAGGCTGCTAGTTTAGTCAGTTTAGTTTGTTTAGTGAATGAGCTTTATAGATTACATTTTAAGCTAATGAAAATAAATCATTGAGATTGCCTGGTTTGAATTAAGTTACTGAATCACAGTCTTGAAAACTTAAGATTGTTTTCATAATGGAAAACTATGCAAATGCCATACATTTAGTTACTAATTCACTTTTTACTTTATTCACATTCTCTTTTTGTTTTAATTTAAATGCAAGCAATAAATGACCTGAAAAAAGAGGCTTTAATTCATATGGTTTTATAGTTTAAGGAGCAACCACTTATTTTTTTTTCTCCCCCACCGTTTTGTCCAACCCATCTTTATTTCTGTTCTTTAGTATTTAATGATGCTGTCTTTGGTAACAGTATCAGATTACAGGTTTGGGGGGGGGGGTAGTAGTGAAGAGACTGGTTTGATGGCACTGACTATACAAAAGAGAACAGATGCCACAAATGGCATTTTAAAATGAGGGTGGGGGATGGCTTTTTCACACTTAAATGGATAAGCCTCATTCAATCAGTAAACACCTTTGGTAAAAGCACAGTGGTGAAACGCAAAGATAGTTGTCGCGTTTGCTTATAATCTTAGCAAACAGCAGAATTAATTGTCTGCTTCTAGTTAAAGGAAGTTCACGCTAGCTTTGTTTATAATCTCCACCAAGCCGAAGGGCTTTTGGTGGAGGCCTGTGGTGTCCTACAAAGGCAAAATGCAGTAACACTGAATCTGAGAATAGTTTTAGTGTTGATTTTATAGTTAATGACATTTTCACACCTGTGTTTTCTCTAAATCGGAAAATAGTTGAGCCAAACCCATCTGTCACAGGACATTTTCAGTCATAACTAAATTTTAACCAAAATGTGTCATCTTGCCTTTGCACACCAAAATAAATTGGAATAAAGCCTTGTTGTTTGGTTATAATATGTCCGGTTAATGTTTAATTGAGTGATCATGAAATTGATTATTAAACTCTTCACTTGATCTTTTACTTCAAAGTTAATTATTGGATCTGTTTAATAAATGGCAGATGAACTGCATTGTTTGGGCTCTGTTAATAATTTCTCAAATTTATAGCATTAGCTGATGATGTAAGCAAAATGGACATTATAACTATAATATACCCAAATGAATCAGAATTTAATCAAACCGAGAGCTTGTGAATCGAATAAAATCGCCCAGCTCTAGATGTAAACTTTCTTTGAGTTACATTATTTCTATTTCTGAAAGGTTACGTTGTGACAGATTTGAGTTTACTATTCTTGAATTCAATAAATCCTATCTAAATATATCAAAGGGGAGGTGTCAAATGGCTGCAATTTAAACTTTCCTTTGAACAAATGGCTGAGGCTAGTTCCAATAGTTCACCAACTTTAAAATTTGAATCATTAGCGTTGACTCGGTAGCTGACACAGTACCCATTTTTAGGGAGCTCAGCATCGTAATCTAGGGTGATTAATTGCATTTTAATCTGGCTCAGTTGATGCTGGAGCAGGCATGTGCCATGAGTTATGGCCGACCGCAGTTAGCCTCCCATATGTTGAGTATGATATAGCCATATGAAAAGCATTGGGCCATGAAGAACACGCCCCTAATAGCCAAGTACATGTTAATTTATTTTTAAGGGGCTGACTATTCATTTGGATATTATTCCAAGTTCTTCTTTGAGTGTCCAATTACATTGTAGCTACCCCACAGATGATGATAAAGTAAATTGTGGGCTCTGTTATGTTTCTTTGTGGATGCAGTGGCAATAGTGTTGAACGATTAATGGAAAAAGACGAAAGTGCTTTTGGAAGTCGTTATTTTGCTGATTAGAATACTTTGCATGCATATGAATGGAAAGTATTTACTGCCCCTAAGTATGGCTGAAATGATTAATCAACATTATCAACAATGTAAAAAAAAAAAAAAAATGACACACTTTTGTTGACAAATAGTCGTTTGATCTCATTTAACATAACATGAGATCACATTAAACTTTAATGATGACGCGCCTGACTGAGGAGGAAAAATTACACTGCTCACAGTCCAGATGCTCTCTAAACTTTCACACGCTTCAGGTGGTGTAGATTGTAAAGTATGAGGGAATTATAATGCAAAAATACAAAATAACTAAGAATATAGAAGTGGAGCTGCCGCTCTGCTGAAGCAAAGCTTGTGTGTTGAGCATCTTTAATGGAATCACCCTGTCGTTACATCTTTAATGTAGAAATATTTAATGCATTATAGCTTTATTAAAGTTAATATGGAAGCAGATCATGTAAATAACTACAAACTCTGAAACTGGCATTTCTCTGTGCGGTCAGCGCCTCTTCTATGAGTTGCATGAATGTACCGATCTAAGGAGGAGCGATTGAAACTGCACCCGGCTAATGCACACACACTATCGCAGGGACACTCATCCATCGAGCACATGTGCTTGCTGCAGCTAGATTATAACGTGATGGCTCGTGTCATATTGTATCATAATATGTCACTGTACATTTCATATCGTGAATAAAATTGGCAATACGCAGCTTTATTAATAAGAGTTTTTTTTGTGAGTTAAAGATGGATTGAAGTAAACAGAAAGGTGAGAGAGGATAGTCTTCACCCCATTATACACTGAAACAAAATACATTTTTGATTTATTTTTGTTTTGGCTTGTTTTCCAATAACAATATCTAAAACTCTTTTAAAACAACATACATTTACTTTAGCAACTATACTGAGAATGTTGAATATAATATTAAAAATACACATTTTTTAAATATTTAAAAATCCTTTAAAAAAAGATGCATTCACCTGAGAAGCAGCATATAAGATATTTAGACTTTTTTTTAAAAAAAAAATTAGAGAATAGATCATGAATATAAGTATATTTTGTCTAGGGCTGCCCCCGACCAAAGATTTTCCTAGTTGACTAGTAGTTGTTAATTTAAGCCATTATCGACTAGTTGCACATTTATGATATTAATTTAATTACTTGAATATATTTGGGGGGGGGCTTCAGAAAATGGTTTGAGTTCCAGGTCTGAGAAAGAATTACATTACATAGAAATACTTAACTATAATAATGAGCCTTTAAAAATATACATTTTACAAGCTTTGTGCATGGCAAAAGTGGTAATGATCCTCAATGTGTCAGAAAAACCAGCAAGGAGACTGTCTTAACATTTTGTTTATTATTATCATTAGGCTATTATCAAATTAATATTACAAATATTTTGCCCCATGGCACACAGACACGCGCTTTAAGAAACCCTTTATTATATTATCAAGAACTGATGTCAGAAAAGCTGTCTATGTGCTTGTTTGACGTGCTGATATGGTGGCGTTTTGTTTGGAGTGCAATTTAAATGGAGAAATGTATTTGATTTGAAGTTTTTTTTTAATTTTTTTTAAATTAATTAATAACATTTTCAATACATAATTATTATGAATATTAGAATATTCACCGATCCCTCAGCCCAGGGGTTGCCGATGTAATTGGATATAGATATAGATAGATAGATAGATGGATAGATAGATATAGTGAGGGAGGGAACAAAACAAATTAATTCACACACATGATGTATTTTCCCGGATAACGAAATTCCTGACCGCTAGAGAATGCACAGATGAAGTAGGTTCTGCTGTAAAACCATCTTTCAAAACAGCACACATTTTAATTGCACTTATTTTTTTTCTAGTTTCATTGGAAATGTTAGTTTTTTTAGTATTGCGTAGGCTTAACCCTATCCCTGTTTAATGAAAATTACCCCCATATTAACATCTAGCGTCCAACCAGCACTAATACCGGTGTTTGACGTTTTTATGTGGAGTTTGTTTTCTGCGACCAATCAAAACTTGGTCAACCAAGACTTTTCTCATCAACTAATTTTTGGTCGACTATCAGGGGGCAGCCCTAATTTTGTCTTTACTACACTCGCAGAAGTATAACTAAGTGGAAAAATACACTTTATATTTAAGATACATTCTCTTAAAGCAGGTCTAAATATCTTACATGTTGCTTCTCAAATAAATGTATCTTGTTTTAAGGATTTTTAGACCATTTTAAATGGAAAACGAGACACATTTGATAACAACAGGACTTTTTGCTGTGAAATTCTTTGCTGAATTAAACTTAATAAAGTAATTTTTCCCCTTTTAATTCTGTGAATGTTTTTTAGAGGTATTATTAAGAGGATTTTGTCCTCTTTATTGTTAGTAAGCATGTTTAATACAATCTTTTAAGTCCAGCACAAGCTCAATAATCAGAGTTAATGATTAATCATTGCAATAATTTCAGAATGGTCGAATAATCATTTATCAAAATGGTTAGCTGCAGCCCTACCCCCAAGTATGCTTCATGTTATTCAGAACTGGATGAACAACATAAATTTGTCCTTGAGTTTGGTGAACAATCTCGTTTGTCAAACACTGTTGCATTATTAAACTGTCCCTATCACCTTGACAACATTTTACCCCCATGCCAGCAATTCAACACAGCCGGTAGCAATCAATCCTTATTATATCAGGGCTTCTTGTTGTAGTGGAATAATTTTCCATATATATATATATTATTAATGACTTGACCACTTCACACTTCTGCATTTGTGACAAATTTGAAGAAACCTGGTGTATGTTATTTGTACGTCATAGGCTGTTTCCCATATGTGTTACAATACTAATGCTTGTCTAGGAGTTAATGCCCTTAAAGTCTACTGATCTTCCACTGGTAAATTTGTCAGGGCTTGGTGGTTCATCTTGATGGAGAAGTTTCTTAGGCATTACTGTTGGACAGCTCTCCTGGGTCCTATGATGATGTGATTGCTGGCATCAGCAGTCCAACCATCTGTGAGATAATCCAATGGCTATTTAATTAGCATGGTCTTAATGCTTTGTACTCTTAAGAATATAATTTGTTCTGCTTTTAAAGGGTTAGCTCATGCATTGATAATCTGAAGGTTTTCCAGATGATTGTCAATTATATATCGGTTTTGCAGATATAAATTGGGCTGTTCCTTGCACAATAGTCTTTCTCAACACAACTTTAATAAAGTGTGAGCCGCAGGATAAATTAAAGGGATACCAGACATGTAAAATTCAAAACAATAATTTTCTACGAAGGCACATGCACACCGCTATGATTTTCCATTAAATTCTTCCCAAATCATTTTCTATGGACAAAGATTATTTACTTACCATCACTGGATTATATTGTGTATATGTATCTTTCATAGAGCCTGCACAATGGATTTTCAGTTACAAGTATGTAATTCTGTGGTTTGACAGCTTGAATGAAATACCTGCTCAAGGCTACATTAAGAGAAATTGCAAAATAAATGTCGATATTTCTAACCATTCAGTTTGCTCTTTTACAAGTTTCATACACTAACCTGCAAACTCATCAACGTCACTGTTCATTCTTGATGTACAAAAAACCTTTGGAACTTTTGACTGCCATCTGCTTAATGCCTCAGCTTGTCGTGTGTGTGTGTGTATGATACCTGTCTTGAGTAGCGATGGGTTGTTAATTTTGAACAGATCTTTTTTGTGACTCAGAAGAACGAGTAGCCTCAGAGAGTGATTCGTTCATTTGTGTTGGCCACAGATGTGCGTTGCGAGGTGTGCGAGGCGAACTAATCATTTCTGTTTCCTGTACAGCGCCTATGCGATTTTCATTTAATTTGTCCATGGCTGCATTATCAGTGTTTCCTTATTGGGACTATAATCAAAGTAGACATGTTGGGGGGGTTTGGCTATTGTAAATGTAATATTTTAATTGAATCCTTCTCAAATGAACGAAATGAATTAAATGACTTGAATAAAGATTCCTTCATTTTGCTGGACGAGACTCAAAGATTCAAGTCAGTAAAATTTTCTGATCTTCCCATCACTATTCTTGACTTCGACCAGCTTCAGTTCATGTTATAATCACCTCTTGTGGTCTCCCAAATCTATTATGGCAGACTGTTAAACTAATAAGGCACAACCGCCTTCTAATTTAAATGTCGACTAATTTGAATATATCGATGCTTCAAAAATATATATTGATAAAAGAATGTGCCGATTAATAATCTATATATCGATATTTTATGACATCCCTAGTCACATGCATTTTTACTGATCTGATGGCTATCCGATCATGAAAAGCCCAAGTATAAATGCCCTCCAAGATGAATTCGAGGCTATAAATCTGATCACCTGAACCACCTATGCAACATACTGTATGTACATTATACTGTACATACAGTATACATACTGTATGTACGCTGCATAAACAGTGTTCCGTCAGCATAGGGAAAATGCGAAACAACAGGTGCTATGAGCATTTGCATGGGCTCTTGTTGTGCAATAAATAGCAAAAAATTATTAATCGTATGCATGTTGTAGGAGTAACAGAATTTGTTTCTTAATTAATTTGATGCAGATTGCTAACGAAACTGAAACTAAACACTGGCGCTAAGCTCAGCTGACGACAAGCCCTGAGGGTAAAAATACATATACGAAAATAAATCTAAAAAAAATCACATTGTTTGAATTCACTGCCCAGTATTATCATAATCACAGAAGTGGTTTGTTTTATTTGCATAAAGCGGCGTCATTGAGAAAATAGAGAAATATTTAAATGGAATTTGCTTATTTAATCAGATAGCTATCTGATCAGTAAAAACACATGAAGTGACCAAGTGTAAATATCTCCAAAGTATAGCCACAAGACATAAACATTGTCTGTGTAAACGTGATTTTAGTGTGAATAATCGCTTACGTGGTGTACTTTGTCGTCGTGGTACAAATTTGTTTTATTAGATATAAGTTTACACAGATAAGGTTAGTACATGATTCTCCACACAAAAATTGTGTTAACACTTATAATGTATATCATGTATTTTTAAATTTATGGACTGACCCCATTCACCAAGTGTTTTTTTTTTTTCTCTCAAAAGAGCACCATAAAAGTAGTCCATATGACTTATGAACTATATTCCAAGTACTCTATTCCATAGCTTTACTCAAGTACTAAAAGCAAGATGGGCATTTAACATGAACTCCTTTTGTGTTCCACAGAAGGAAGAAAAGAACTTTGAAATGACACGAAGGTGAAATAATTACATAATTTTCATTTTTGGGGCTTTCCCTTTAAGAATATTATATCAACAGGCCAATTTAGTAATACAATGAGGTTTATTTGAACCACATTCAAAACTGTCAATTGGTAGAGGTTTCATAGCTGTGTTTTGTTGCCATTTTACCCATCCCTTTTTCAGTAGTGTAGTGAACTATTTAGTTGGGTGGGAAATCTAATCCTTCAAAAGGTGGCATTTGATAGTTTAAAATCTTTAAAGGCCAGAGGCAAGAATGTGAGTTTGGTGAGGGGCTGGCATCTGCATCTAGTTTGTCCAGCCCCACCCAGAGGAAACATTCCAAGTGGAATTAGTTTCTTTTCTTCAAATGGTGAGAATTCCCATTAGGGGCCTGTCCATAAAGGGAGAATAGAGGGAGTGTCTTAGTAGCAGTCATCCTATGATTTGTGACCTTTTCTTGTCCATTTCACCAAATGTAACAGAAGCGAGTAATGGAGGGGGAATGGTAATCAAGCGGAAAGGTGTATGAGGGAGGAGAGGGTATGTTGTCTTATTTGTCTGTCCATTTCCTTTCCCTCTTAACAAGTATAGAATGTTTTGCCCCAACCCCCTACCCCATCAAAACCTGTCCTGACTTGCTTAAGATTTCACCTTTTTTAGTTTTACCGAAAGCAGCTTTAGGGCTTTATCACACGGTATCTATTTATCAGTGTCACTAGAATGTGGAATTTCAAGCACCGAAGAAATATCATGTGATTAATAAAAACATTCCATACATTTGTTGAGGTTTTTGGGAAATGGCAAGTGTTTTTTCAATTCCTATTTGTTTTTGCCGCAAGTCCGTTTTACTTTGAAAATGCAACCAAGATGGTTTAAGAATGTGAGGCCATGTATTGGTTTTGCTACATTTATGTTTCTCATCTAAATTGGAATGGCTTTTTCCTCCACTGTAGACAGAGAATTTTGAAAAAGATCACCATAACCAGAAACTTTGGAGAATGATGGAGCTTTCAAACTTTAACGGATTAGTGTGGACATGGCCAGAGAATGCCTTACGATTCTAATCCTCCTTTTAAAACCTTTTTTGAGTTCAAGTAAACACAACCTGTTTAAATTTATATTAGATTTTTAGTGATATCGATTGCGTTTATTTTAAATAAATGTCATTGCATTGTTAGTTTATGGATTACATTTTTAGTCTCTTTTGACCAAAGTATTGATTTCAATTGTGTTTGATTTAAATACATGGAATTGCATTACGTTTGGGGACTGTATGGTTAGTCCCATTTAACCAAGTAATGAATGTTGATGATACATGCTGCCACAATTGCTTTGTTATTCTACAAGGCGTGATTTCAACTGCAGGTAGGATATACCACATGGGGTTTTCAATGGCTGATAACGATTCATAAACTTTGAAAAAACATGAAAACCAAGTGTTGACTATCCATTGACAAATCTAATGGTAGATTTTGGAAAGTTAACACTTGCTATTTGGGCAAGCGGGCAGGGTTATCAGTCAATGCTTATCACAAAATGGCCAAATATCAGCCGATTAATCTGCCTGCCCGATATATCGGTCTATCACTAATCCAGACTCTGAAATAGCCCTTGTTCTCACTCTTGAGGGATTAATATTGTTTTTAATTCTCAAATTCAGTAGAAGAGATGCCCAGTTCAGGTTAGCATCTGAGATATGTCCTCCACCTTCCATCAAATCCTTGCCTATAAACATTTGCTAGTTGTGGGGCCCCTATTGTGATACAGGACCGTGGTAGACCTGTATGAACGGAGATGTTTGCATCTGTGTCCATTTGTTTGAAAGACAATCTGTTTTCTCAAGTAGCACCCAGTCAAGACTAAGATAATGGATGTGAACCCTGCCTCAGGCCTCTGCAGGATGTTCAAGTAGCTGGACAAGCAGTTACAGGTCCGGGCTTGGGCCTTTTGGCTCCTCTCAACAATGTGCCATTTGTGTTGTTCAAAGGGCAATATCACCAATGAGTGCTAATAAAGGTACTTTGTTTAGTTTTTTTATACCTCTCCTCTTCTGTAATAAACGTTTTACATTTTGTTTTCACTGCCCTTGTATACTTCTGGTTTTCAGTGGTTTTTCTTCAGGAACCTTATTTTACATTGGACATCAACTCCACAGTACCAGAATGGTTTATTGTACAGAAGTTGACAATGTCCTTAAATCAAACAATTAAATGTATTAAACTGCATCATCCCAACAATATGCAAAATTAAAAGACATAGGCAGAATAGGACACAGTCCTAACAGTAGACTCTAAACTGGTAGAAATTTGACAACTAGTATTCCTTTTGGAGTATTGGCTCTATCGCTGTTACGCAAAATTGCCACAGCGTTGCAAGGAATGTGCACAGCATTCAATTTACATTACAGATATTCAATAAATGGGGAGAAAGGCAGAGCAACTGGTGGTTCCTTAAATCCCTGTGAGGGTGGAGATTGTGATGGAAAAAAGTGCATTCTCCATTGTATTTAAGATTAAAAAAAAACAAAAAACGATAGAGTAGAAAACGGCAATTTGTAAGGTTTGCAGATTGTGTATTTCGCTAATTATATTGCTACGTCTTGTATGTTTCTTCATTTTTGTATATCGTGATATGTAAATGGTGAATTGAATAAAGGATGGACAGGATTTTGCAGACATTGACAATTCTTTCCACAGCTGCCCAAGCGAAATTTCGTGGTGCCGGAGCAATTTCAATGACGTTCATATCTCGTTCTAAATATACTTCTCATCTGACAGCTTTGTTTCACATAATTGTCACGTGCGCTATCTCTGGAGCATGCAAGTGCACGCAAGAATGCAGAGCTCGATCACTCGCACCATTCAATCCGGTTTCTCACGATACCACAACACAAACCACAAATCTTGCTTGACCCATGTGATTTCTACTGAGTTTTTTTTACCTTAAAGCACTATGGGGGAAATCAAACATCTCAAATGGCTAGATGGTCAGACAGCCTGACATTCTATCCACCAAACCCATGGAAAACGGCTAAAACAATGTGTCATGCAGCAACAGTTATGTCATGCAGGTTCTTTACACATCATTGTCAAAACATTCTGTTCAAATGATGTAAGATATAAGGAAACAAACCAGCCACGTTTGCCTTCAGATATTCATATATTCTCTGTTGAGATGAAACAAATGCTGTAATAGACTGTTATATGTTAACTCCGTGCAAGCCAAGGCCTTTATCTCTGGGGGACTGTTCACTCCGAATATGTCTGTTTTTGTAAGTATGCACTTGACAGATGTCTTGGACCATTGGCAAGACAAGGCAAGTCATGTTTATTTATGGAGCACATAATATAACACCATGCCAATTCAAAGTGCTTTACATAATTATAAAAGATACATAAAAATAAATATAAAAACATATTTAGAAAATTAAATACTATTAAAAAGTAATACAATAAAAAAAAAATAAAGTTGAAATTACTAAAATTAATAAAAAAAAAAATAAGAATAATTAATTGTTGAAAAAAATATATATTTAGTCTAAGAATGTTAGACATTATCACTACCTGGCACACATCCAAAATGCGAATGTTCATTTTAGCATTCAAATGTACATATTTTTTCTTCTTAAATTCGATGACTGGAATTTAACATTTAAAGTGCATGTAAACATACTGATAGTGAGCAGCACAAACTGTTTATCCTTGCTGTAAATGACAATGTTGTTTTTGTCGTGGGTTTTGTTTTTCATAGATTTGTTCATGGTTTTTGAACATAAGGGAATGTCATGGAACTTATCTATGTTGGCATCTGCCTAATTTGGCTAGCTTCTACCAAGTATCACTTGAATTTGTGGCAAAATATTGTACAGTTTCACTGCACATATGACTTTTTACTGTAAACAACAAAAGATTTGTGAAGTTTTCTCTTCCTTTAAGAAGTTGACAAACCTACACTGGAGGCCATAATACTATACAGATTTTGCTGTTTCAAAAGGTAATTGGTACTTTTAATTCAACAAGGTGGCATTCAACTGATCACAAAGTATAGCCAGGACATTACTGATTTAAAAAACAGCAACATCACTATTTGAAAAAAGTCATTTTTGATCAAATCTTGACAGGCCCCATTTCCAGCAGCCATCACTCCAACACCTTATCCTTGAATAATCATAATAAATTGCTAATTTGGTTCTAGAAAATCACTTTATTATATCAAACACAGCTGATAACTATTTGATTTGTTAAATGAAGCTTAACATTGTCTTTGTGTTTTGTTTTTGAGTTGCCACAGTATGCAATAGACTGGCATGTCTTAAGGTCAATATTAGATCAAAAATGGCAAAAAAGAAACCGCTTTCTCTAGTAACTCGTCATTCAATTATTATTTTAAGGAATAAAGGCTATACAATGCTTTAAAATGGCCAAAAAACTGAAGATTTCATACAAAGGTGTACACTACAGTCTTCAAAGACAAAGGACAACTGGCTCTAATAAGGACAGAAAGAGATGTGGAAGGTCAGATGTACAACTAAACAAGAGGATAAGTACATCAGAGTCTCTAGTTTGAGAAATAGACGCCTCACATATCCTCAGCTGACAGCTTCAATAAATTCTACCCACTCAACACCAGTTTCATGTACAACAGTAAAGAGAAGACTCAGGGGTGCAGGACTTATGGGAAGAATCGCAAAGAGACACTTTTGAAACAGAAAATAAAAAATAAAATGTTAGAAAGTGCAAAGAAACAGACATTGGACAACAGTTAATTGGAAAAGAGTGTTATGGAGCTTAACCCCATTGAGCTTTTGTGGGATCAGCTAGACTGTAAGGTGCTTGAGAAGTGCCCAACAAGACAGTCACACCTATGACAAGTGCTACAAGAAGTGTGGGGTGAAATGTCACCTGAGCATCTGGACAAACTGACAGCTAGAATAACAAGGACGTCCATTGCTGGACGTGGAGAATTCTTTGAAGTAGTTTAAGAAGTTCTGAATTTTTTTTCCCAAATTTTAATAGTAATTTTTCACGTTATGAATGTCCTGACTGATTGTGATCAGTTGAATGCCACTTTGGTGAATAAAAGTACCAATTTCTTTCCATTAGAGCAAAATCTGTACATTATTCCAAATTTTTGGCTGCCAGTGTTGCTTTCATATCTATGTATCATTATATGGTTAGTTTTTATTATTATTTGGATATAGCATTGTTTTCACGACACTCAGAACTGTAACCAATTTTTTGTCTCAAGTTGAGAACTACTGCTTTAATACAGTAATACATTTGTACAGACTGCATATTTTACAGACTTTTCCAACAATCACACAAACACTTCTACTGTATCAGCTTATTGTGAAGATTCCAAGAGCGGCTAACCACACATTAAAATATCACTTGGCGTAGCAAGTGATCCAACTTAATGGATCCATTACAAATTCCCAGGGATAAAAGTACTCAATCTACTCTCCCCCACACCACAACGCCCCCCTCCCCCAGGCTGGCACAGCAAGCAGCCGAATAAAAGATACCATGACTTTTGGCAGCGCACGCCCAATTATTTGATTTGGATTAAAGATTTCAGACCCTTCCCTGTGGTGCTTTTAAAGTGGATTTCAATGGGGTTGCCCATGAGCAGCTGCTGCGCTGTTGGAAGTTGAATGGCTGTATGGAGCCTGGACATAGGTTTTCTCATCCCTAAAAGGGAAAGTTGATCTGCATATTTCTTCCCTTTTTTTTTTTTGTTTATTGTAAATTAATGGTTTTTGAAGCAATCAAGTCAGTCAACCTGGGTGCTCCAACAGATTTAGTGCAATAAAAATAATTTTCACCTTACCAAAATGTAAACTTTCACTTTTTTAAAATATGCACAATATTAGGTATTGTAAAGCAGACTGTTCATCTGCATTGGTACATGATAAATAATTTGGTTATTAATTGTTTTGAAATCAGACATTAATGGTAATGTTTGGCATATTGTTTGGCAAATTGACTATCGGACACTTAAAGAATCAGTATTGTATCGGTCATTATATATCAAATATCGGTTATATGTAGAAATGCATTGAGATTGCTTAAAAGGCGAAATTGTCTGTACAGCATGATCTCTAACTTAGCAAAATCCAATTACTACCCATTCCTATCAGTACACTGGTATATTTACTTTAACGCCCAGAGAGGTCTGTTTGATAGACTAGGTTACTGTTTCATCTCCATTGAAGAATCCTGTCTAGGTGTTGATAGCACTTTGAAAAATCCCACCCTATTATAGCATTGGTGCCTGTTGATGTAATGTTTCTCACCACACTTATTTATCAATGGTGGATTGTATTCACATTAGAGTATCACCTTCAGGTTCTCAATGTCAAGATTGATAGGGCTGCATTTACATTAGAAAGCTCCATTCTGCTTATCTTGCAAGGCTTTGCTGGTTGTTGTGAGTGCCAGATACAGTTCTGCACATATTCATGATATTTACTCAAATCTAAAGGCATAGAGATGAAAATAAAACCCTTAACTGAGGTAGAAAATCTTGTTTGTTCCTTGAACCCTAGTAATTATTTGAGATTTTCAGCTAGGGTTGTGGTTTCAGTTGAATTAATATATCGGGGAAGGGGCTTTTATTTCCTCTCTGTGACCCAGATGGTCATCTGCTTCCTCTTCTCAGCTAATTTGGCCACTAACCAATCAGTCCTCCCGTAATATGATTAGTAAGGCCAAAGCCTGACCTTTAAGCCTTATAACAGCTTGCACAGTTCGTAAATGTCTTCAATGTCGGATAATGTTTTGCGTTTGGATCGTATGTCATTCCTTTTGGCTTAGAACAAGTTCTGAACAAAGTTTGTAGAGATCGGCTTTTGCTGTGATATTATGCTCGTGATATAGAGCTTTATCAGAATTGTTAGGATGGCATGACTGAGTAAATTATGAGTATTTTCATTGTTGGGCTAACTATTCCTTTAAGCATAAGCATGTTATTTTTGTATTCTTATACCAAGGAGCCTCAAGGTTAAACAGTAGACGCTCATTGCCGCATTCACTCGCACACACTGACCCACACGCCAATATCACAATACCACACAGCATGTATGCCCACCACAGTTGATCCCCTGCTGAGTTCCCTCTTCTGGACCCAGCTGGTGTGTGTTTGCTGTAAATGTGAAGAGGGCCAGCCTGTAGAATGCTCTCACCCCAGCTGTGCTTCACTTAGCATATTAAAGAGTGGGACAGTGGATGAGCCCTGTAAAACTGCTTTATTGCCACTCTGCATTTTTCCTTTTAAACTCTGTATAAATGAACACTGCAGCCATGGTTGAAAACCTGTAATCAAGCACAGTGCGTGTGCACAGGGGGACTATTAGATTTTATAACTGTTTTGTGGTCACGGTCCTGGGTAAGAGGGGTGAAACAATGCAAAACCTGAGTGCCCCAGAGCAAGTATCTTTCAGTTAGATAAACAGTGCTTCAAGCATTCAAGAGAACATTCAGAAATTAAAAAAAAAAAATCTAATTAAAAGTGAAACGACTGAAATTACTGGCACAGTCTATCAGTCAAGACAGTTCTAGGGTAACGAATTGAATCAGTACTACCGATGCTGCATAAATACTTTGTTAATAAGTATTAAACTTGATACAGAAGAACCAGTACTTTTGACATACTTATACTTTAGCATGTCCTTTTATGTTAATGTAACTATAAGCATAACTAGCTAAATTTGTTACATTTAAAAAACCCTTTACTTTAGCACAAGAAAGCCCCTTGGAGTTCAAAGGTTAGCCCTAAAGAATGCCCTTCTAACATGGAGAGGCGCTTGTTTGCACGTCTTATCTCCCGACACCCCCATAACTTTAAAATATGTCCTCTCAAACAGTAGCCTGTGCCCACACGCCAACCCTCCCCTGTCACTTTTTTTGTTTTATTTTTTGCTAATTGGCTCTCTTTTCTCATAGAATGGGAATTCAAGTTGGAACGATGACGGCGATGGAGGGAGAAGCCGAGGAGAGGCCTCTAGAGACTTTGCCAAGGTAAACATTGGATCTGAGCCTCAGCTGTTTAGTCATTACACATTTTGTCAGTGACACACTAACACAGTTCTGCTGAGCAGCATGTGAAGGAAGACGTGTGCATTCAAATAATGTTACAAAATGTGTTGATTTAAAAAGATATTCTGTATTTCGGAAATTTGTGATGTCAACAAAAAGTGTATATGTTTGTGCCACATGGAACAAACATGTTCACCTTTTGTTGTAAATTCCAAAATATACATTCTTAAAAAAAAAATTTCATCTTCAGTATTTTTGTATTTTAGTCCAGTAGCAATATCTAAAAGTCCTTAAAGATACACTCACCTAAAGGATTATTAGGAACACCATACTAATACTGTGTTTGACCCCCTTTCGCCTTCAGAACTGCCTTAAATCTATGTGGCATTGATTCAACAAGGTGCTGAAAGCATTCTTTAGAAATGTTGGCCCATATTGATAGGATAGCATCTTGCAGTTGATGGAGATTTGTAGGATGCACATCCAGGGCACGAAGCTCCCGTTCCACCACATCCCAAAGATGCTCTATTGGGTTGAGATCTGGTGACTGTGGGGGCCATTTTAGTACAGTGAACTCATTGTCATGTTCAAGAAACCAATTTGAAATGATTCGAGCTTTGTGACATGGTGCATTATCCTGCTGGAAGTAGCCATCAGAGGATGGGTACATGGTGGCCATAAAGGGATGGACATGGTCAGAAACAATGCTCAGATAGGCCGTGGCATTTAAACGATGCCCAGTTGGCACAAAGGGGCCTAAAGTGTGCCAAGAAAACATCCCCCACACCATTACACCACCACCACCAGCCTGCACAGTGGTAACAAGGCATGATGGATCCATGTTCTCATTCTGTTTACGCCAAATTCTGACTCATTTTTCCAGTCTTCAACTGTCCAATTTTGGTGAGCTCTTGCAAATTGTAGCCTCTTTTTCCTATTTGTAGTGGAGATGAGTGGTACCCGGTGGGGTCTTCTGCTGTTGTAGCCCATCCGCCTCAAGGTTGTGCGTGTTGTGGCTTCACAAATGCTTTGCTGCATACCTCGGTTGTAACGAGTGGTTATTTCAGTCAAAGTTGCTCTTCTATCAGCTTGAATCAGTCGGCCCATTCTCCTCTGACCTCTAGCATCAACAAGGCATTTTCGCCCACAGGACTGCCGCACACTGGATGTTTTTCCCTTTTCACACCATTCTTTGTAAACTCTAGAAATGGTTGTGCGTGAAAATCCCATTAACTGAGCAGATTGTGAAATACTCAGACCGGCCCGTCTGGCACCAACAACCATGCCACGCTCAAAATTGCTTAAATCACCTTTCTTTCCCATTCTGACATTCAGTTTGGAGTTCAGGAGATTGTCTTGACGAGGACCACACCCCTAAATGCATTGAAGCAACTGCCATGTGATTTGTTTGATTAGATAATTGCATTAATGAGAAATTGAACAGGTGTTCCTAATAATCCTTTAGGTGAGTGTACATTGACCTTTAGTTTTCTGAGAGTACATATTTAATTAAGTGTATTTTTTTTATTTTTTTCCTATTGGCATATTGGTTTGTCTTGTTTTAAGCATACTCAGACAAATTTTTGTGAGGTTTGTACTTGTGGGGGGTCTTGGTAGCTAAGCGAGTATTGACGCTGACCACCACCCCTGGTGTTGCGAGTTAGAATCCATGGCATGCTGAGTGACTCCAGCCAGGTCTCCTAAGCAACCAAATTGGATCGGTTGCTAGGGAGGGTAGAGTCACATCCTCCTCATGGTCGCGATTTAGATGTTCTCCCTCTCAGTGGGGCGCGTGGTAAGTTGTGAGTGGATCGTGGAGAGTAGCATGAACCTCCACATGCTGTGGGTCTCTGTGGTGTCATGCACAACGAGCCACGTGATAAGATGCATGGACTGACAGTTTCAGAAGTGGAGGCAACTGAGATTTGTTCACCACTACCCGGATTGAGTTGAGTAACCTCAAAAGTAGTGAGAATTGGGCATTCCAAATTGGGGAGAAAAAAAAGAGAGGTTTGTACTTAAAGGAATATTCCGGGTTCAATACAAGTTTAGTTTAATCAACAATATTTGTAGCATAATGTTAATTCCTTCCTCCTTTTCTTTAAAAAAACCAAAAAAAAAAAAAAAAAAAACTGTATTACAGTGAGGCACTTACAATGGAAGTGAATGGGGCTATTTTTCTTTTGAGAATTTAAAGGCAGAAATGTGAAGCTTTAAATGTATTTAAGTACTTAAATTAAGTTGTTTAAATTGCCATTTTTACAGTCATTTTAATATTTTAGTATTTGTTGACATTACATGGTCAATGCAACAAACTTGTAAAATTGGATATAAATTTACACAGAAAAGGCTAAGTGATTTTATCACTCTAAAATCATGTTAACATGCATATTGTTTATGTTGTGTCTATACTTTTGAAAAGTTTACTCTACTCAACTCAATTTTATTTATAGAGCACTTTCAAAAACCACACTGGGTGCCAAAGTGCTGTACATGGAGTTACAAAAAATAAATAAAATCACATACATACAGCTTAAGAACGCAACAAGCATTTAAAACCAATAAAAACAGGATAAGATAAAATTGACCTAGTGCAAATCATAATGCAATTAATTAAATGCTAGGGAAAATAAATACGTTTTAAGGCCCCCTGGAAAGAGAATAGAGATGGAGATGATTTTATGACCAATGGAAGCTCATTCCAAAGTCTAGGGGTTGCCACCGCAAAAGCTCTATCACCTTGAGTTTTTAGGCGAGATCGAGGGACTGACAGACACAGCTGATCACCAGAGCGGAGTTTACAAATTGGCCCCATTCACTTCCAATGTAGTGCCTCACTGGAATCCAGATTTTTGCTTCTTTCTTTTTTTTTTTAAGGAAAGGAGGGGCAAGTCAAAATAAAATTTAGTATATTATGCCACAATTTCTGTTGATTAAGCTTTACCTGTATTGAACCCAGAATATTCATTTAAAACAAGACAAAACGAGTTGCCAATGGGGTAAAAAAATAAATGTAATTCATTATGTATTCTGAGAAAACATGTATTACCATCTTATGTTTTTTTTTTGCTTCTCAAGTAGATTTGTTTAGTTTTAAGAATGTTTAGATATTTTTACTTAAAAAAAAAAAAAAAAACAAGACAAAATGTTACTGTGTAATAAGCCAGTCAGACTGAACACATTCTTGCTATTAAAAAGATGCAGTGCATCAAATAGAACAGAATGCAGGTACCTCAAGACGCATTATTTAAAGTTTAAGTTCTTTTAACTTGCTACATCATTTAAAAAAAAAATGCACTTGTGTTCAAAATGCAGTACATGTGACTTTAACAGTGAGACATGGAGTAATGGTAAAAGACATCCATCAAGCACATGTTAACGATCTTAACAATTGGAAACAGTGCACATGGATGCAAAAATGTCCATTTGAAACATTAGTTTTCAAATGTGTCTATGACATGTTGACATCACAAGTTTCTGTTAGGACTTTACAATGACTAACATTAATTAATTGTTCCGAATTTTCCTTTTCAGCTTTATGAATTGGACAATGACCCAAAACGGAAAGAGTTTCTGGATGACCTGTTTGCATACATGCAGAAAAGAGGTAGGACGGCCAATTATTAATCCTATTCCAAACTTCTTAACTTTTTAAATTGCCCTCAATGTGAATGTTCAGAATACCTCCTCCCCTAAGGGAACTACTACTGGAGCTAATCTTTCTGGGACAAGTGTCCATAGAAATAATTTAAGTCCTTTTCAGCCTCGGGGGCTTGTGTAGCTCAGCAAGTATTGACGCTGACTAACACCTCTGGAGTTGCGAGTTCGAGCGTGACTCCAGCCAGGTCTCCCAAGCAACCAAATTGGGTAGTGTCACATGGGGTAACCACCTTGTGGTCACGATTAGTGGCTCTCACTCTCAATGGGGCATGTGGTGAGTTGTGTGTGGATCGTGGAGAGTAGCATGAGCCTACAATTGCAGAGTCTCTGCGGTGGCATGCACGACGAGCAACGTGATAAAATGCGCGGATTGACTGTCTCAGAAGCGGAGGCAACTGATACTTGTCCTCCACCACCCAGATTTAGGTCAGTAAACGTGCCACTATGAGGACCTACCAAGTAGTGGGAATTGGGCATTCCAAATTGGGAGAAAAGGGGATAAAAATGAATGAAAAATAAATAAATAAAAAGTCCACTTTAGCTTCACTATTTGGCGATGAGCGATTTCATAGGACACCTAATCCTTGATGGCCCCCTTTAGTTAAGTGGAATCATATGTCCCTGGTCTCAGATTAGCATACTGTGACAGAAAGATGGTCCTGACAGCCTACTAAGACTAAGCTCTCAACAACACAGCTTGACTGGGCTATTAACCTCATACCAAGGGGTTTAAACTCAACCAGATGGAGAGCTGTTTGTGTTGGTCTACCATCAAACCCCCCATACCACCTACTAGTGTGTGTAAGTGGGGTTGTCAGTTGAGGCTTCATAATAGGTGGGGGGGGATGAAAAAAGTGTGATCTTGCCAAATGTCCGTCAACTGAGGTCCTCATGGCACATGATTAATGATGTTTTTTTGACTGATGGGGCGCTTGAAAATTACTTCTGTGGGTGATGTTTGAATGGACAGATTGGGAAATTACAAGGGAGCCGGGCTGGTGTTATTTTAAGGAATAGTTCACCCAAAAAAAATTACATTCGGTGATATGACTTTATTTCTTCAATGAAACACAAAAGGAGTCACCATTCTCTTTCATTGTAACAAAAAATGGAATGAAATTAAATAGTGGCTGAGGCTTTCGCATAGCATCTTTTTTTGTGTTCCATAAAAGGTTTGGAACAACATGAATAAATGTTGAAGATTTTGCCAAACTAACCCTTTAAAATGTTTGTCCTGAGAATTTTTTCAGCCTGATACACTGATAGACTGTGACCCATCTGATAAAAAGTACTTGGTGGGTGGTTTTCTTATCTTCTTGATTGTTTTGCATCACAGAATTCAGAGAACTATTTTATCATGACTTTTAACTTCAGTGACCACCAGTATCAGGGTTTGCACAGATTACAAGGCCTATTTTTATTCTTGCACATTAAGCTTTGAAAAGCAACAAGGCTATTGCTGTTTTGTTGATTCTGTTGTATGGTGTTGGTCTGAAGAGGCTTTACCCACATGTTATCAGTGACAGCTCTTAGCTTGCTAATATATCATTTCTTTTCACTTAATTCCAACTCACTGAAGAGCCAGAACACTTTATCTGTGTAATGTCTTTATTTGTGACAAGAGATGGGGGGGGAAATCGGTATTTCAAAGAATTGCAATAAACTACTCCATCACAATCCATTTATCATTCGTTCATTTCATATTCAATTACGAATTCAAAATCAGAACAACAAAAAACTACTTATTTAAATATTAAACCAATAATACCAATATTAAAAAACAAATATTGGCTCGTCTTTTTGTTATTTCGATTTAAAACACAAATTAAATAATAATATAAAAAAAAAAAATAGGTATGGGACACTGTGCATTTTGGAAGCTCCACCCTCTACTTATCATACTCCTTCTTTTTTTACTTTATATTCGTCTGATCTTTTTCTCTTGGTCTGTTTCTCAGCCATTTGTCCTCTTGGAGTTTAGAAAGTTCATATCAGCCAGATTTACCATCGCTCTTCTAATGACTTTCCCTCTTGCTCTGCCCCCACCCCATCCCCCCCATCCTGTTCACGTGCAAGAAGCAAACCCTGTTGCTGATTGGCTGGAGTAGTGTTGTGTGGACCGTTCCAATCCACTTTATTTTTGTCCCATTAACAGAGACAGGGCTTTGTACAAATACTAGATTGTTTTCAGCCCACCCAGAGAAAGGACAGCTAGCAGACTGTGAGAAGATATTTGCAGAATTTGACAAAAACTGTATTGGATTAGAATTGCTTGGTGCACCTTTAATATTAAATTCTTTACCATTTACTCTCCAAAATTTGCCACGTTTATTGCAGCTGAGGTATCTCTCTCATCAACTGGTCAGATTTATCAGACAGCTTGCTTTGTTCATTGCACTGCAATATGTGAAAATGAAAATAAACTTATTCTTTCCTTACTCTTTGATTTCTCATTTCAAAAACGCTTATTTTAAAGCAATCAAACTATAGCTGCCTTAGACTAATTATTAGGACAAAAGGTATCCCGACAGTAAGTCCACCGTGACACTGTACATGACTTGTAAAATTGGGACTGTCCCGGTTTTAAAGTGACGTCTGGTTACCCTAACTGTGAATGCCAGCCAATTCTCCAATGCAGTGTGGACCACCAGTGCCAAATCAATACGCACAGTGCCTTGTGGCTATTTTTCCAATTTCCAATTTTTATATTCATTATTTTTAACTTGAGCATTAAATTGAAATGACAAAAGTCATTATTTGTTTTTTAATATTGGTTTGTAAACCAATATTGAAATAAGTTGTTTTTCTGATTTTGGGTTCCTTATTTAATGTGAAATGAACAAATGATACATGGATTCATCACCATCACCATTCTCATTCTTTTTGTAAAATTTTTTTTGGGGGGAAAGGATATTGACTACCACTTATACGAATATAAACTATAAAACTGTGCGAGAATATAAAACGCTGCAGCATAACAACAACGAACGCTCAATTATTTCAGTTTGAACAGAGTGCAAAGCAACAAGGCAACAAAGTCCAATGAGTTGAAAGAGAATACACTCACTGAGCACTTTATTAGGAACACCTGTACACCTACTTATTCATGCAGTCTAATCAGTTAATCATGTGGCAGCAGTGCAGTGCATTAACTAATGCTCCTGACCCATATCTGCATGATTTCATGTTGACATCAACCATCAGAATGGGGAAAATTTTGATCTCAGTGATTTGGACCGTGGCATGATTGTTGGTGCTAGACGGGCTTGTTTGAGTATTTCTGTAACTGCTGATCTCCTGGGATTTTCAAGCACAACAGTCTCTAGAGTTTACTCAGAATGGTGTCAAAAACAAAAAACATCCAGTGAGTAGCAGATCTGTGGATAGAAACACCTTGATGAGAGAGGTCAACAGAGAATAGCCAGACTGGTTAGAGCTGACAGAAAGGCTACGGTAACTCAGATAACCACTACAATTGTAGTGAGCAGAATAACGATTCAGAATGCACCACACGTCAAGCCTTGAGGCAGATGGGCTACAACAGCAGACCACGTCGGGAACTTTATTAGGATCATAGTGTTCCTCAGTGAGTGTATATCACAGTTTTAAATCGCAATACCCTAAACAAAGAATCGCATAGTAATATTTATTGTCTAAAGACCGTTATTTGCCTTTTCCCCAAAGAAATCTGTTGTATATTTTTTTTGTTTTCATTCCTCTATCTTTCACACACACACACCTTAAAAAAAAAAAAAAGCCCCCTGCCCTATGTATTGTCCATACCAGAGCCCCTGAAACTTGATAATATGGGAGGAGGACATAAGCAGTGGCTGCAGGGAAGTTTTGTGAGGTATGTTCAGTGTGTGTGTTGTTTTGATGGCAGGTTGGGGGAGCATCTTGCCTGGGGACTGGGGGGGATCCGATAGAGTGTGGTTGAGGTGGATTAAGGGGCCCCTGTCCCTCTCCCGAAGATTAATGAGACCCTAAAACTCAGGGTCCCACCTTCGATATAAGAAGAATGACAGACAGTAGAGAAGAAGACAACGGAGAGACCGGTGAATAACAGCGGGATGTATAAAAGCAAGGGGAAAAAAGAATAGGATGGGATTGTGTGGATGAGAGGAAATTATGACAAGATGAGTAGAGAAAGGGAGAGGAGGTATAACAAGTTTTTGGAATGCATAAAACAGCTAGAGAAGTTGTGCAAAGGGTTTTGAAATTAAGAAAACTGTTTATTTGAGAAGGTCTTGCTCAGTTTAGTGTTGTGTATATGGAGCAATGTAAAACATTTTGACACAACACGGTTCGACCTAAGTGGGATACTACCATTTACAAATTTAATGATTAGATAATTGTGGCAGCTGTAATTGTAATCTATTACTTTTAGATTACTTTTTCAGTAAATTGTGCAGCCCAATGCTAAGTCAAAATGTTATTAAAGTAAGCAAATTGGTAAAATAGTGGGACAATTACTATGGCCTCAATGTGACTTTTTGTTTTTAAAAACGGCAGCAATACTTAAATGCATTATTTAAAAAAATAAAAAAGCACAATAATTCAAATGCCATCCATTTTCATAGTTTGTATCAACTTAGCACATTAGTATAGAACAAATATAATATGCATGTTCAGATGTGATTCTGCCAGTTAGATTTTATAGCTGGAACTATATGTTTTAAGTAAGGAAAAATGTACAGTCAGCAGGACATTACTTCAAAATAAACACCAATTGGTGATCAGGACAGTTTTATATCTCCCTGAAGGGTGATAGACACAGCTTATTACACACTTACTTAATAAATAAATGCATGGAAATTAAATATAGATTTTTGTTTATAATGTTGAATACGTTTTTTAATGTGAGAAGAAAGGCACTGCATAGTGATTCAAGTCACGTGAAATTATTAAAGCTCTTTAGGAAGTCAGGTTGCCTGGGAAAACGGTCAATCTTACATTTTAGTGATTATTGTACAAACATTTTCACGACTGGACAATCAGAATCAAGTATTCCACATAGCCATGTCATAGTCCCAAGCTCTAAATAGCCACATTGTATACGGGAATTGTGTTTTATTTCTGTTAAATGAGGTTCTTGGGATCAAACAATTTTTTTGCCCAAAAAAAGCTAGACACAGCACACCAAATACTTGACACAATGTCTTAAGTGGCACTTGCGTGAGACGTGGCACAACGGTCCAAGATGTCCATCTAGCTCATGTTTATAAAGAAACAAAAAGTGTTTGGTGTGAATGGAACCTTAGTCACCAAGTGATGCTGTATTGAATTATTTAACAATCTTATTCACTTAGTCCCTTATCAGTGGGCACAAATAACTGCCATGGATTAAGATGAAGAACATTTACGTTTATTGTAGACATACGCAACAGCTGCAGCGAAATTGCTTCTCAATTTCCAATAGTCAGCAGGGCGGAGGTTATGTGTGCATGGCCTCTATTGTGCGAGTTCATATTAAGTGTGGCACGTCCTGTCTGCCACATTTGTTACTCCTGAGGATTGTTACTCTCCTCAAGCATGTTTGACATTCCTGGTGGCTTCTCTTCCTCTGCGTTTTGAAGTGGGCTCCTGCTTTCCCACCTAAGCGACTCTGTCCCTTATGACTGTCAGGAAAAGATTTAACTTGGAAAGCTAGGAAGATCCCCAAGAAACATTTTTCTTATCCCTTTTCTCTTTACGTCATTGTTTACTGTCCCCCTGGGGAATGTCGCCTTGCTCTTAGCCCTATATGTTTGTTTTTATAGCTGCAGAGATATGGCCCTATTAAGCCAGTAAACATGTAGAAATCTTAATCAAATGCACTAAATCAAACAAACCGCAAATTCCTGCTTGGGTTGCATTAAATCCATCTGAATTATGACCCAAAATAGCTTCATGGATGGATGGATGAATGGATACATTGGGGTCCAAAGGTCTGAGACCACTTCTGAAATGTTACAGCTGATATGATCACCGATCTTCTTGTCACCTGATTGGCTGATCCCGATCATTTGGAAGGAAAGGGGAGAAAATAAAATAAAAAAACAAGTATTGACAAACAAAAAAATCTCTACATTCAGATAGATAAAAGCTTGGTGTCAAATTGAAGATAAAGGTGCAATTAAACTTAATATGACATTTTTGGTTTCATTATTTTATATAATTATTATTGTTCCACATTTATTTCTATTTTTTTTTTGCATTATATTTAATGCATTATATTATGGTATCTTAATATTGTATAAAAATCCCTGCCTTTTCATTTAGTTGGATGATTGTATTGACAGTTTTCACTTGTTGTGCTTAAACTTTAATGAGGGGAACACGCGCTCTGTCATGAGGGCAAGAGGTGAAAGGAAAGCGGAGAAACAGTGCATGTTTCTGGTGCTACTATTGTAATGGCATTTAATCGGGAGATAATTAATAAAGATGTTTAAATTACACCACATCATGTAACTCGCGTTATTACTGAGATGCCTATGACCGGCAGAGAAGCTACTGCCATGAACGATAATAAGGATCATTTCACAGCCCGTACTGTTTTCCCCTTGCTTTGTTTCATGTGAAACGCCACATTAACAGTACAGTACACAAACTTTTCATATTTGCCATACCTCTACCACTGCATCGTTCTTAACTGCTGAATCAAGTCTTACAGTGTCTTGCAACACTTTGCCAGTATTCACCACACTCCGTGATGTCATGGCAGTGCTGCTGATGTCTTAAAGGAGCCATGACTTATGCGACATTAGCGATTGGTTTATGCGATCGGCCGAATTACCGATCATCGATAGAGTTATAGGACTTGAATATCAGCCGATACGATCGGTGGCGATCGATCAGAGTATCCCTAAATTTAATTTTGTATTTTTCTATTTTAATATATTTTTCAGCAATTATATTATTAGCGTAGCAATTTGAATTGAAAAATTGACATTTCAGAATTTCTTAGATCAGGTTTTGCGCAAACTTGTGGAGTTCATGCACTATGTAATCCAGCATGATTTAAGAATGTTCCAAAGAGCAAAAGTCAATGTGAAAAATGTGCTTATTTGATTATTCACCTAGAAAAAGTGCAGACTCTTAAATAATGTCTTATTCATTTTAACATCATAACATTGTTTAAAGTATTTCAAATCCTAAAACTGAATTCAAGGTTTAATTTAGAATATAAAATCCCAGTTTTAATGTGGCCTCGGATTTTGAACTCGACTAAATTCAGGAATGTGTTTTGCATGTCATGTGTATGTTAATAAAGTTAACACTAATCTTAATTAATGCCTTTTAATAATAGTTTTCTCTGCAAGTAAAGCAAGTAGCTTAGCATAGGTAATCCTGCCTTAACCCACCTGAAATTAGCTCATCTGGAGTAGAGGCGGCTATATGTATATATGCACACTGTTTTTAGAGTTGCGGAGTAGAAGATGGATGTCAGGGGAAGCATGAATATTTTATACAGAATGGAAAGTGCTTTTTGCCAACATAAAATGAAAAACGACTCTGTTTGTCATTATCTTAATAACATGGTAGTCTTAAGTGAACATTTGAGTGAATGTCACAAAACCAGTCGAAAACGGTTATATTTCACTCAATCAAATTTTGATAAGTGCAAAAAGTCTTTATGGACCTAAAATAGGATTAACTTTCAAATTTTTACACGAGCAAAACATCTGGGCACATTACATGAGTCTGGTAATGTGACATTTAGTGAAAATGTGTGTAATTGTCATGAAAATGTCACAATGCTAAAAATTCCTACAATAGGCTTTATTTTCTTTAAGCAAAATATAATTTCATGTTTATTTTATCTTGATTCTATGGTGCAAAGTGACCTGGGTGTGTATTTGTGAGATTCACTAATTAGGTGTTATATAGCAGCTTTAAAGAGTTTAAAATCTTGGATCTTTTTTGTGCTGCAGTACTGAAACCTCTTGAGTTATCACAACATCATCCATGGTCTTTCATCGGATGTCAGATCGTGTGCTTCCTGTATGCCCCCACATTTCCTTTCTGCTGCGACTTTATAGTAGAAATGGCAATCACTGCATAGGCCAGAGCGTGGAATTTCCTTCACCAGACTGCTGTTTCAGGGTGCCCAATTGGTTCATTATAGAACAGTGACCTCTTAATGTGGATAGCTGTTTCCTCTATATTTAGGGCACTGGTCTGATTCACTGACCTATTTTTTCCCCAAGCAAACGGGGGAGGGGAAATTAAATTAAGTGCTGTGATTAAATATAACTTTATCTGTAATTATTTTCAGCTGTACTCAGCCAATAAGTTGTTTGCAACACCAGAGTCCAAATGTAGAAGTGTAAAAACTGTGTGCTGTATGTAGCTTAAAGGGGTAGTTCACCCAAAAATGAAAACAATGTTGTTTCAAAGCCTTGGAGGTTTTCATTTTTGGGTGAACTATCCCTTTATCTGTTATCAGTGTCCAAGCAGTGACCTTTAATGCTAGTCATTTTTCTGTCAATTTCTGGAATTGAGTGTGGAACTATCCTCCTTTTGTTTCATGCATTTTTAATGTCCTCACTGAGCTTTGTTCTCTTTGGTTTTGTCTTTTTATTGTTTTTGTTGGCATTTGAGTTCAGAATTGTCTTTTACAAGTTTTTTTAAATTTTGTTATTTTATAAAGAACATGAAATCTAAATACATGCTTGTGGCTTTTTGTCCATGTCTGTTAGCTTTTAAAGTCAATGCTTGTGTACTTATAAACATTTAACAAGTGTCATTTTAGCATGTACAGCGGGTGAAATAAGTATTGAACACGTCAACATTTTTTTCAGTAAATATATTTCCAAAGGTGCTATTGACATGAAATGTTCACCAGATGTTGGTAACAACCCAAGTAATCCATACATACAAAGAAACCAAAACAAATGATCTCAGCAAATTTAAGTTATGTGTAATGATGTGAAATGACACAGGGGGAAAAAGTATTGAACACATGAAGAAAGGGAGGTGCAAAAAGGCATGGAAAGCCAAGACAACAGCTGAAAACTATCAGTAATTAAAAGGCAATCCAGCCCCTTGTCATGCAAATTAATATCAGCTGGTTCAGTCCCAACTGATGGCCTACAAAAAGGTCTCATTGCCAAGGTGTCACACAAGACACATCTCATGATGGGTAAAAGCAAAGAGCTGTCTCAAGACCTTCGCAACCTAATTGTTGTAAAACAACGATGGCGTTGGTTACAGGTGCATTTCTAAGCTTCTGAATGTTCCAATGAGTACTGTTGGGGCCATAATACGGAAGTGGAAAGACAATCATTTCACCATAAATTTGCCTCGACCAGGTGCTCCTCGCAAGATTTCTGACAGAGGAGTGAAAAGAATAATCAGAAGAGTTGTCCAAGAGCCAAGGACCACTTGTGGAGAGCTTCAAAAAGACCTGCAATTAGCAGGTCTGTTGTCTCAAAGAAAACAGTAAGTAATGCACTCCACCGCCATGGCCTGTATGCACGCTCACCACGCAAGACTCCATTGCTGAAAAAAAAGCACATTGAAGCTCGTTTAAAGATTACTGCACAACATTTGGAAAAGCCAGTAAAATACTGTGAGAATATAGTGTGGTCAGATGAGAGCAAAACTGAACTGTTTGGATGCCATAATACACACCATGTTTGGAGGAGAAATGGCACTGCACATCACCCTAAAAACACCATACCAACAGTGAAGTTTGGAGGCGGGAACATCATGGTGTGGGGCTGCTTTTCAGCAAATGGTTCTGGCAAACTTCACATAATTGAAGGAAGGATGAATGGGCAAATTTACCAAGACATTCTTGACAAAAATCTTCTGCCATCTACCAGGATGTTGAAGATAAAACGAGGGTGGACAATTCAGCAAGACAATGATCCCAAACACGCAGCAAAGGAAACTCCTCAATTGGTTTCAAAGAAAGAAAATAAAGCTGCTAGAATGGCCCAGCCAATCGCCTGACTTAAATCCCATTGAAAATCTATGGAAAGAACTGAAGATCAAGATTCATAGAAGAGGCCCACGGAACCTTCAAGATTTGAAGACTATTTGTGTGGAAGAATGGGCCAAAATCAAACCAGAGCAATGCATGCGACTAGTTTCTCCATACAGGAGGCATCTTGAAGCTGTCATTACCAACAAAGGCTTTTGTACAAAGTATTAAATAAATATCAGTAAGCGTGTTCAATACTTTTCCCCTGTGTCATTTCACATTATTACACATAACTTAATTTGCTGAGCTCATTTGTTTTGGTTTCTTTGTATGTATGGATTACTTGGGTTGTTACCAACATCTGGTGAAAATTTCATGTCAATAGCACCTTTGGAAATATATTTACCTAAAAAAATGTTGACGTGGTCAATACTTATTTCACCCGCTGTATATGCATTGTAAATGTATAGTCTTTGTTTTCCAGCGAAACAGATCAAAAATATTGATGTCTCATCTTATACCACATATTATCCAGTCAAATGCTCTGTAGATGAGAATGTCCCTCCCCCTAATACCATTTGCAACCAGCTAGCAAATAATATCTAAAGCCTGTTGACTATTTAAAAACAAAAGGGATCGGCCAAATTTACTGTTTCAATAGAAAATACATTAACGCAGTAAAGAAAACTGCTTGACAAGTAATTTCATGGCATCTTTAAATTACTTTATCAGCTTACTGTCATTTTCATACAATTCATTGGGTTCATACAACATCAGACCTGATGCTTTTATTTCATTAACCCAATCTGACTTGCCTTGTTGCCCATTTTTTGAGACAAATTAAGAAAAGAAACTTCAATTAGGAGTCCACTGTTTCAGTATAAAGCCATAGCACAGCGTTAGTGGTTGTAATATCGCTGAGGTTGATAAATTGGCCGATATTCTGACATTTTTAATTATCACATTGGCAATAATTTTTCCTGTTTGGCCAATATTTATATATTTATTTATTTATTTATTGCCGCCAGAAATCAGCTGCATGTATGTGAAGCAGCTGAGACATTCACGGTTCATTTTGTTGTTACATGCATCATGTTACTACAGTAATACACAGTGTCATTTAAACGGTTCACATATCAGAGCAGCAGCAGATGCGTTTGAGCTCATAATATTAAAGTGCTCGTCTGTGTTTTCTCCCTCTCTCCTCAACAGTACCCTGTAGCTTTTAACTGTCTTGTATAATGATAAAAATGCAAATACAGTGCTCCAGACCACAACTAAAATAGTTGCAAATGTGACCAAAAATAATTAATTGCGACAATAATTTATTTTGTTGCCACTGGCGACAGACTGGTTGTGTGCGTTCATTATGTGGTTTTATCAAATATCTTCTTGTGATTTATTGAATACATCTTTAGAGCGTGCACCAGTATGTCTCGCGCTTCTTTTCACCCATTTTGTTTCTGACGAGCTTGCTTCACCACATGCAACAACAAACCCAGCGTGAGAGTCTTGACCAAATGACTCATTTGAACTGGATCTTTTTCATGAATCACCTGAAAAGAACTGAGGGTTTGCTTCACCATATGCAACAACAAACCCAGCGTGAGAGTCTTGACCAAATGACTCATTTGAACTGGATCTTTTTCATGAATCACCTGAAAAGAACTGAGGGTTTGAGCTCAGGTTAGCAGGTTGAATCGGTCACTTTCTCAGTGAATCAGCTGTCAGTGTGTTCATAAGAGTCCCATGTGTATTTCAGGCTTCTTTATCATTAAAAGTTCCTTATTGTGTAGACCTTTTTTTTTTCTTGTGGTAATTATTGATTGGGATTGGAGTAGCACAATAAACTGCATCTGGGATTTCATTCAATTTGCACTCTTACAGCCTCTGTGTCTGGGCCATCTGGGAACAGTAAAGAAAGCCAAAAAGGCAATATTTTAAATCAACAAAATCTGTGATTTGGTTTCTAAAAATTGCCTTTTGGATCCTTAATGTTTCAGTTTAGGAGCCAATGGCTTTAAAGTAATTTTTTCATTCAAATATCAATAAAACTAATATCATATACCATCTGCAAATATGCACATATCTCGCTAAAATAGATGTAATAAACCAATCTCACAACTTCAGCAGATCCAGCGTCCTGTTGAGCGCTCATTTATTTACCTCTAAAGCATATATTCTAACAGTCTTTCCTCAACAGTTCCCTGTAACTTTCAATTTTTTTAAGAAAGGCAAATATCAAGTGCTAAAAGAGCTTCACATGTGCTATAAGTAAATGTATTATTCACTATGTGCACTGTATGTACAATTGGTTTGATTCTGTATTTTTTGAGAATGCGATTGCTAACGTGGACATGCCATTCATGGTTGCTGGACTACTATGTGTACCGTTATTTCCTTCCTAATATTTTAACAATTTCTTCATGTGCAAATTAATTACTAAAATTTGATGACTAAACAGAATTAAGAACTGCTATCTACCATTTAAAATACAATGTTATTTTTTTAGATAAATTTGTAAGTTTTGTGTGAAATATAGTAAATATAGTGCTAAATAAGAGTTAAATTTTTTTTTTTTTAGCAATTTTATGTTTGTTATATACTTTTATATAAATGTTATATAAATTGTGTGATATATCTGCATTGTATTGGCCTATCGGCCACCCTGCCCTCTGGATATCGGTATCGGCCATATTGGTCGACAACTACAAAGCGTATATCAATCAATAACAAAGCCTCTTTAACTGGAAAAGGCTTCAAATTACTTTTGACTTGAGTTTTAGCTAAATTGGTTTTGCAGTTATGGATCATTTCACAAGGTCGTTCTCTAGATGCTTTAGCTCCGCACTTTTTCCCGAGGAGCTGTACCTCAATCTTTAGCTCGGTGACCCAGTGCTAACCTTTAACTTGAATCTGAGCTGTGATTGTTTGATGAATGAGTAATGTCATTCCCATCATTAAATAACTGCTTTTCAAAGGCAGACCTTGCTATGGACTCTCCAGGGGGTTCTGGGCCTCGTCCTGGAGGCCTGGGGTTCTAAATTACATTGGGATGTCTGGATAAATGAACTCTTTATGGCTGTAAGTGTTTCAGAAGAGAACTTTTAGACATTTTCTCATACAGCTTCTAGGCAAGGATCTTATAAGCCAGGTCAGTGAATCGGCCAATACTAGGCTATTATGAGATTATCAGCATCACCCGATAAACGTGCCTGCTTTGTCGATTTAACAGAAGTGGTAGTTCTACCTTGTGTACAAAATCTACCAACAATTGTTATCTGCTTTCTCAATGGATAATCAAATTTAGATTTTTATAAATTGAGTAAATAATGTGTAGAATAGATGTTTGTTTCATTTCAGCAATTTTGTGTACAAGTTTACCGTTATATCTAAATTATACCAGCCACCTTGGTCTCTAGATATCGGTATTACAGCACTGGCCTTTGAAAACCCCATACCCATTGGCCATAAAGTAGTAGGTATGTGTAGTTTGATGTCATGTTCTGATCATGCCTGGTTAGGACATGGTGTTAAAGAGCAGACGCTTCACACACATTCCTGATTTCATCCTCCTTTGCCCCCTGTGCCTCACCTGATTTCCCCTTCTTATAGGGACAGCAACCATACCATTAATTAAACACAGAAGCATATCTGCACATAGACAATGTCTACACACTTGTGTGAGCCACAATGTGTATTTTAAAGCAACATGCATTTTAGACTTGTTTGTTTATATGTTGATATATATATTTGTTTTATATACAGGTGGCCATTTATGCACATGTAAATCCGTGTTAATTACTGGAGTGGCTAAATTAGGGCATAATCCTGAACTCAAATCATCAGGACCATTTAAACCCCCCTTTGCACAAAACACACACACATACATTAATTGGTTTTATTCCCGAATAGGCCCAGTGTGGTATGTGAGTGGAGGATTTGAGCATTGCATCATGTGGGCTCAAAGCCCCTCCTGTCCTGTTCCACATAGTGTGTGTGGTTTTAGTGGACACAATCCCTCCAAATGAGCTTCGTTGCACTGGCCTATCCTCATTGCTACTGCTCACAGATTAAACACTCAAATCCTGTTCTGCTGGGAGGGGTGGCCACCACTGATACACATGCACATTTAATGCTGCATACTGGCTTCTGCTTGCATCTTTCAGCCCATCACTTCATATATTACTGTCTTGATCGACCAATCACTTCACACAGTTACTGTCTTGATCCACCAATCACTTCCCATAGTTTCTGTTGTGATTGGCCCATCACTTTGCAGTTACTGTCTTCATCAGCCAATCATTTCCTATATTTAGTCCTTTGATCTACCCATCACTTTCCATGTATACTGTTTAATGTGGCACATCAATTCCCATAGGTACTGTTTTGATTGTCCCTCACTTTCCATTGGTACTCTTTTTTTTGACCCATCACTTTCCATGTTTACTGTTTTAATTGGCACATCACTTCCAATAGTTTTTTTTTAATTGGCCCATCACTACACATTTAGTGTTTTATCCACCCTTCACTTCCCATAGCTACTGTCTTCATAACCCATCTTTTCCCATAGTTATGGTTTCAATAAGCCAATTACTTTCCATAGTTACTGTTTTGATTGCCACTCACTTTCCATAGTCTCTCTGTCTCTCTCTCATATATATATATATATATATATATATATATATATATATATACACACACACACACACACACACACACACACACATATATATATATATATATATATATATATATATATATATGTGTGTGTATATATATATATATATATATATATGTGTGTGTATATATATATATATATATATATATATATATACACATACATATATATATATATACACATACATATATATACATATACATATATATACATATACATATATATATATATATATATATATACATACATATATATATATATATACATATATATATATATATATACACATACACACATACATATATATATATATATATATATATATATATATATATGTATATATATATATATATGTATGTGTGTATGTGTATATATATATATATATATATATATATATATGTATGTATATATATATATGTATGTGTGTGTATATATATATATATATATATGTATATGTATATATATGTATATATATATATATGTATGTGTGTATATATATATATATATATATATATGTGTATGTATATGTATGTACCATTTTCTCCCCAATTTGGCATGCCCAATTCCCACTGTTTACTAGGTCCTCGTGGTGGTGTGGTTACTCAACTCAATCTGGGTAGCAGAGGACAAGACTCAGTTGCCTCCGCTTTTGAGATAGTCATTCCGCGCATCTTATCACGTGGCTCGCTGTGCATGACACCGCGGAGACCCACAGTATGTGGAGGCTCATGCTATTCTCTGCAATCCATGCACAACTTACCACGTGCCACATTGAGAGAGAGAGAGAGAGAGAGAGAGAGAGAGAGAGAGAGAGAGAGAACCATTAATTGCGACCATGAGGAGTTTACCCCATGTGACTACTCTCCCTAGCAATCAGGCCAGTTTGGTTACTTAGGAGACCTGGCCCAGGTATGGCAAGAGACCCATCATCTTGGTGGTAGCTTGTGAAAGGAACAGTGGCATGCTCCTTCTCTCCGTGGTGCTAGGGTCTTCTCCTTGGGCAAGAGAGAACAACCCTTGAGCCCCCTTACGAGGGTTACAATTTTCTTGATTATACCTTTTGCACATGCCTTATCAATCTAGATGTGCTAATACCATCCTTCATCTCTCTGTAAGGATCCAGAGTAAAATAGATCCTCAGTATCCCAATGCTGTTTGCAAGGAGCGATAAAAGGGGCGACTTGTTTGCCGTAAGTTGCGACCCATGTCGGTGGAGGAAGAGACCTTGGTACCTGAGAAATATGGTTTGCTGTGGCTCAACACTGTACTTTGGCTCATACTTCACCTAGACAGGAGGTTGGAATGGCTCACTCCAATCAATCGGCTGGTCAAGACATGCTCTGAGAGTACTGTGATAGCTCAACAACTGCTAACTTTCCAGAATCCCCAGTAAGCGTTTGCTAAGGGTCAATTGAGTGGATAGAGCAGTTTACAATCTACTCTACCTGCTCGAGTATATCATTCTTATAGCCCTGATGGATAATCTGCTGGAATTCCGCTGCACTGTGCATCCCTGTTTTTTGGGCTCCAAGTTGAGTGGGGAACAAGGATGATGATGAAACAGAAAGCCTAAAATATGGCTTCAAAATACTCTTCCAAAAAGCAGTTTCTAGACTTGGATACAGACTGCATTTCAGAGAGTAAATGTTTACTCATGCCAAATAGTGAATAGTGGACAAGGTTTATAATCACCGCAGTATCGCCAGATTTGCCAATCACTAAACTTTCTCCATTTGATGTACACAAGGGTATCACATGAATAGCAGGAACAGTGAAATGGTTATGGACAAATTCTAGTGGAATGCTCTAAAAAGGCAAATGTGGAGAATTTACTACAAGCTACACTACCCGCTGGAGTTCAAATAGACATAACCTCATCCAACATTAAACAATATTACTTGTCAGCTCAAACCCCAAGGAATAGTAAATGTGAAAAGGATAATAATCAAAAGAGAGGATCGAGTTATCAAAACTTGTACACACATCCTCACTTTTAATAAGCCTCTTCCCCCCCAGAAAGAAGTTGCAAGTTGCACTGTTGCAAGTGTAGCAAAGAAGACCATGACATGGAGAGCTGTCAAAAACCACCCAAATGCTGTAATTGTACAGGAGACCATTCGGCTGCATCAAAAGAATGTTCTACATGGATCAAGGAGAAGAAAATTAAGAGAATCAGATGCACAAAGAAGATCAGTTACCCCAAGGCAAGGAAAATGATAGACGCTGTCCCTCCGTTTACACAGAGTAAAACATATGCATCTGTTGTCAAGAAATCTGTGAAGTCCACAGAATGCCAGACAGACTCCAAAATGTTAACAGCAATAAATCTCTCCCAAGGACCAAGAATACAGGAGCCCAAAGTGAATCTACCTCAAGGAATACTCGGTCTAATCAGAACTCAATAGAAAATCAAACTACAAATCAAACTATAGAAATACAAGAAGATTGAGATGTTTGCAAGCAAAAGACAAAATGGCAAAGACAAAAAGATGTCGAAATGAAAGAAAGGGATAGTCGGAGTAGAAATCATCCCCAAAAGGAAAAATCAGGGGAAATATTCCTATTTTTCCTATGTGAGAATGGAAAATATTTTTATCTAATGGAACTGTAATGGACTTTGGGTTGCAATGCTTACAGTTCTCAACCCCCTTGGTTTTTGTCTACAGGAGTCAAAACTACCACCAGATTTTACCTTCTCTTTTAAAAAGTTTACAAATTTAAATACTTTTGGTTCTACTAATAGACATACTTTTGGTGGTACAGCCAAATTTATTCAGAAACAATGTGATTCAGTCGCATCAGTGTGAGCAGTAATTTACTTGTAACAACAGTGCGTTTGACCCTGCAGAGAACCGTTACAGTATATTGCATATACATTCTACCTAATCTTGCTGTAACACACAAGGACCTGGATGGCCTAGTAGCCCAACTTCCTTCTCCATATATACACATGGCAGACATTAATAGTCACATCACTCTATGGGGAAATACCCATTGTGACACCAAGGGAAAGAGGTTAGAAGAATTCCTTGATAATCTAAATGATGGATCCAGCACTTACCTACACCTAGGGTACGGAACATAGTCAGGAATTGACCTAACAATTTGCGAACCTGAATTATTTTGAGACATTTCATGGAAATTCTGGCGTGACCTATGTGGTAGTGACCACTTTCCATTAATAATGACCCTAAAAGGTAGAGAAGAAGCTCTAATGGTGCATTCACATACAACGCAAAGACAATTTCCGCCTCGTATTGCTTGTGTGAGTTTGATTGCTGGATAAAATTTGTGTTTAAACTCCCATTCGAGTGAGTAACATGAACCCGTGAGTATTCCCCCATCTCTTCCGGAAAAGGACAGAAGGAGGGGCTTCTATGACTTGGTTCATAGTAAAGTACAACCAGTAGCTAGAATCAAGTAGACACGCATATTTTCAGAACTTACCAGGTAGTCCAACTTCCTCCCTCACTTTCCTCCAAACGATGTCTTTTTTTGGTACGTTGTCTCACAATTCCAGGTGCCCACACACCGCTACAACAATTTTTTAATTAATTTTTCAAGATTTCTTCTGCTACTACGTCATTGACATCCGGACAATCTCAATGCTGATAGGCTTTTGCAACAATGCATCATGCGAATTTCTCGCTCGAGTTTAAAAATGTAAACTTTTGTTTCAGTTTTTGTTTCAGATTGAAGCGATTTCGCGTGTTCGATTCGCGTCTATTTGCACCTTTGCATTGACTTTGTATGTAATTGCGGCATGCAAAATGCTCGCTTTGCGCTGTATGTGAATGCACCATATGAATACCAAGATGTCAGTTCAAAAATTTAACTGGTATCATTTTCAAACGCTTTGCTATGAAAGGTTTAATGAAGCCTCTGAAGATGACCCAGATGTTATCAAACTCTTCACCAGCACACTCATCTCCATAGCAAATGATACCATTCCAAAAACATCACACACAAAATGCAAACAGATGCCATGTTTGATGATAATTGCAAGACCGCTATAAAAGAACGGAAGAAAGCTTAAAGATTATTCTTCAGAAGGCCAACAAATTAAAATCTTGTTAAGGTTAAAATAAGTAGGGCACAAGCTTGAAGAATAAATAATGAAGCTAAAAGGAAAAGTTGGAGACAATTCGTATCTGGTCTTACATGAAGTACCTCAACAAATGTTCTGGAATCTGATTCGAAGGATGAAGGGCAGGAATGATGGAGCTCAAATTCAGCACATCAAATATCAAGACTCTGTTCTAACTTCAAAACAAGATATTGCAAATACCCTAGCAGAAACTTTTGAAAATAACTCCTAATTGCCTTAATGCCTTCTAAATTTTCCTTGCACAGGACGAAAAGAAAGATATACATATTTAATCTAATAATAAGGAAACCCTATAATCAACTGTTCACAATGGAAGAACACAAGCTATAAACGGAGCACATGATACTTCAGTTGGACCAGATGATATTCACTATCTGTTTTTACAAATTTGCCTCACATTATCCTGTCTCTTCTGTTAAAACTTTTTAACTCTATTTGGATATCAGGGAATATTCCACCAATCATTCCCATCCTAAAAGCAGGAAAAGATCATAATGACCCCCTACAACTAACGCCCAATAGCCCTGACAAGTTGCTTATGCAAATCCATGGAGAGAATGGTTAATGAAAGTCTAGTATGGATCCTGGAATTGCAACATCTCATAAGTAAAGTTCAGTGTGGCCTCAGAAAAGGAAGAAGCACTGTAGATCACCTCATCACCTTGAAAGCTACGTACGAGATGCTTTCATCAGAAAAGAACATGCAGTCGTATTTTTTTTACTTGGAGAAAGCTTTTGACACAACTTGGAAGTTCAGTATTTTAAAGGATTTATATCATCTTGGTTTTAGAGGACACACTTTTTATTGCAAATTTTTTTTATCAAACAGACATTTTAAATTCAGTGTAGGTAATACCCTATCTGACCCACATAAACAAGAGCTAAGAGTACCAAGGAAGCATATTATCAGTTACCAATTTTAGTATCAAAATCAACAGTATCGCAAAAGCCATTGGGTCGGATATCCATTGCAGTCTTTACATGGATGGTATTTGCTACAGAGGCAAATCCGTGAATAACAGTGAACAGAAAATCCAGCTGACAATTAACAGAATGTAGTCCTTGTCAGTATCAAATGGTTTTAAATTTTTAAAGACTTAAACTGTGTGTATGCATTTTTGATAGCTACACACTCTCCATTTTTACACAGAGGTCTTCATGGATCATGAACACATCAGAGTTAAGGAAACCAAATTCCTTGGAATAACTCTTGACAGTAAACTGAGTTTTATCCCTCACATAAAGATGTTAAAAGATAAATGTCTTGGAAAGCCATGAACATTTTAAAGGTTCCAGCTAAAAACAAAATGGGGTGCTAAAGTTCAGTTCATTTCAATCTCTACAGAACACTAATTCGATCACGTCTGGATTATGGAAGTATAGTGTATGGATCAGCCAGGAAATCGTATATCCGACTCTTGGACACAGTACATCATCATGGCATACGTCTGGCATTAGTGGCCTTTAGAACATCAACAACTCAAAGTTTGTATGCAGAAGCAAATTTACTTTCTCTGAAGAACAGATGCCTCAAACTAGCCCTACAATATACAACAAAGCTGAAGACCAACAAAGAAAACCCAACTTACTTTCCTGTTTTCTTAACTCTTTCAAGCCTATACGAACAAAAACCAAGACATATCTGATCTTTTAAATATCTGACATATCACATTTACAGAATCTCAAAGTAGATCTAAGCATACTGGAACAGATACACTTCTGTAAAAATCCCCCCTCCCCCCCCTTGAACTTTAAAAGAAAAAAAAAATTCTTGGACCTAACAAGAAACAAAAAATCTAAAACCCACCGAAATTACTTTCAACAGCTCATCTACATAAGATAAATATTTCCATCACATACCCCTATATATAGATAGATAGATAGATAGATAGATAGATAGATAGATAGATAGATAGATAGATAGATAGATCAAAATCTCAGGACCATGTTTCATCTGCATTTGTGATCAACCACAAAAAAACAAACGCTATCATCTTAGCACTGGATTTCATAAAGACTATGCAACAGAGACATTTTCTGATAATTACAGATTCAAAATCATGTCTTCAAGCAGTGTCATCTCTTAAAAATGATCACCAAAAGCTTGTAAAGTTTCTATGCCAATTGCTGGATCTGGAGGCCCAACATTTTTATATCTGCTTCTGCTGGGTACCTGGACACTATGGAATCCCAGGAAATGAGGAAGCAGACACTGCTGCAAAAGAGGCATTATCAGCAGATCTCAAAAAGTGTCCAAAACCTCCCACTGACCTAAAACCCATAATAATTTTGTATATTAACAACAAATGGCAAACTGAGTGCGATCAGAGCACCATGAACAAACTCCATGAAATCAGACCTATTGTTGGCAAAAGTAGCTTCAATCTGTTTTCAAATCGCTATGACCAGGTTGCCTACACCCTCTGTCGAATAGGTCACTCCAGGATGACACAAAGTTTTTAATATAAGGAGAAGATTCACCAACATGTACCTTCTGCCAGAATCCATTATCCTTGAAACATGTTTTTTTTAGACTGTACTGGTCTTAACCAAATTTAACAAAGTCAGATCTAATACAATTTTAAGAGTTTTTATTTTAAAAACCTCATAGGATTTCCTTAGACATTTCTTGCCATGGAAATAGCCATAGAAGCTGGCATAGTGTTAAAGACAAACAAACAAACAAACAAACAAACAAACAGGAGACCTGGCTGGAGTCACTCAGCACACCCTGGATTCGAACTCGTGAGTCCAGGTGTAATAGTCAGTGTCAATAATCGCTGAGATACCCAGGCCCCAATAGGTACACTCTTGACCGACCAATCACTTCCATGTTTAATTATTTGATTGGCACATCACTTCCAATATTTACTGTTTTGATCGGCCCATAACTACCCATATTTAGTGTTTTGATCCACCCATCATTTCCCATAGCTACTGTCTTTTATAAGCCCATCTTTTCCTAATGTTACGGTTTCAATTATCCAATCACTTACCAAAGTTACATTCGTTATCAGCCCATTGCTTTCCATATTTACAGTTTTGATTGGCCCATCACTTTGCATAGTTACTGCCTTGATTGGCCCTCACTTCCCAAATCTACTGTCTTCATCAGCCAATCATTTCCCATATTTAGTCATATGGTTGGCCCATCATTGGACAGCAAAACTAAATTTGAATTCTTGCCTTAGAATTGTTCTAAATTCGAATTAAATACACATTTTAAGTCAACTGATTTTTTTAATTGACGCTATTTTCTTAGTCTACAAGAGGGCACATTGAATACATACAGTATAACCATACAGCACTGTGCTATATTATTGCAAAGAACAATTCTAGCTGTTAAAAAAAACATTCAGTTTTAAACTAAAGTGCATAAAATAAAAAATAAAAAGTTTCATATTCTCACATTTTATATCAAATGTAAAACGAGAGGGGAAAAGCTTCAATAGGTAGTTCTGTGTTAACATGGTTTCACTTGCACTGGTGCCACAGTATATATAACAACAGACTCAAACTTCATAATAATAGTGATACATCACAGTGTTTTTCATTAATTACAGCTGTATGTAGGGTAGAATTATTCCCAGCTAGCAGTGGTATTCGGCTGAACTCGGTGGTTACGGAACACAACAGAAAGGAACAGAACGTGAGGATCTCGAGACACAACATTCCAACTTGAATTCCTTTAAAGACAAACCCATTGCTTAATCTGAAAAATGCTGATAAAAAAGCAAGATGTAACAGCCAAAGACCTGTAAGAGGCTGTTCATACCAAACGCGTTTGCAACCGTCCAATTTACCATTTTGTTTTCTATGTAAACACGCTAGACAAACGTCTTTTGTTGCGCTTTGTTTTTGTTTATTCAGCATATTGTGCAGGAGCACAGTTTTTTAGAGGACCATGTCAAGTTAAAAAGAACTTTAAAATGCATCTCGAGACACCTGGTTTCTGTTAAACTGTATTTTGTTGCGCTTCATCTAGCCTTTTTAACGCAAGAATGCAATAGATCTGAAATCATTGCCAGTGCTTGGCACACATCCAAAATTCGAATGCACAGTTTTAGCATTCAAATGTGCATGTTTCTTAAATTCAACGAATATTAAAATTTCCAATTTTTATTTAACAGCCCTACTTCCCATAGCTACTGTCTTCAGAAGCCCATCATTTCCCATAGTTATGGTTTAAATTAGCCAGTGACTTCCATAGTACTGTCTTGATTGGCCCATCACTTGGCAAAGTTACTGTCTTTATCAGCCAACCACTTCTTATATTTAGTGTTTTGATTGGCCCATCACTTTCTATATTGAGTGTTAGGATCTGCCCATCACTTTCAACATTTACTGTTTTGGGTGGCACATCACTTCTCAAAGGTACTGTTTTAAATGCCCCTCACTTTCCATAGGTACTCTCTTGATTGGCCCATCACTTCCCACAGTTACTGTTTTGATCACTACCATATTTATTTATTTTTTTATAAATGTTATCAGCCCATCATTTCCCATAGTTACTGTCTCAAGCACAAGAGCTACTGTGTTTGATGGAGTTTGTCCAGTTTGTTTTTTGTACAATTTGTGAATCTTTGTTATAGCCTTAAGTCAGAGTAGACATTTCATATGACATGAATGAAAATAAGGCTGTGAGGGGCAGAATGGCAGTCTGTTCTACATGCAGTTCCGTTATGTACGTGGGTGTCAGTTGCTCAGACTGTGACATATTGAAAATATGCCTTTCCAGTGGACAAAAATGCCCCTCAATGATTTTCAATATTTTGTTGGCAGAACTGGCTTATTTTACATTTCATTTGCATCTAACTTAGTATGCTGTCTGCTCTGAACTTCGATTGCAGGATCATTTATAACATTAGTAAAATAGTAATCTCATAATCATACATCCTTTTTGTTTTTGTAGATTTGTTTTTTTAAATGTCCATCCATGTACAATGTGAATGTTTAAATCAAGTTGGAACTAACTAAACTAATCCTTGGAACTCATAAGCAACACTCTCCATGTTTTCTCAGCTGGTTTGATGTGATCCATCATGCAGAACATTTATACAGAAGCTCACCTGTTCCGCTCTGTTCGGTCTCTGCAGGTACACCTGTGAATCGGATCCCCATCATGGCCAAGCAGGTGCTAGATCTATACATGCTGTATAAACTGGTGACTGACAAGGGGGGTCTGGTGGAGGTGATAAACAAAAAGATCTGGAGAGAGATCACAAAAGGCCTGAACCTGCCCACCTCCATCACCAGTGCCGCCTTCACCCTCCGCACACAGTAAGCTCTTACAACACCTTCCATGTAGGAATACCACTTAGTATTTTGTTATCTGAAGCAATGACATTCATACATATTTAAGGGTGACTTGAGTGTCCAAAAAATGTTTGGGGCCACTATATTTTTGAGCAAATCTTGTGTAACTATGGGAAATAAAGGTCTATATAATTTCAGCAGTTTATGTATATATTATATACGGTATATTAGCCACCCATCTGGACTGACCATAGAAAAACATTATAGTTCAACCACTACTTCTAACATTTCCATTATGTCTCTAACATCTTTAAAGTGATATTGTGACCTCACGGTTTGCATCTATGGTTCATGTTTTAATCTTACTGTGTCTTAGGTACATGAAGTACCTGTACCCATATGAATGTGAGAAGAAGGGTCTAAGCTCCCCCGGAGAGCTGCAGGCAGCTATCGACAGTAACCGCAGGGAAGGTCGTCGTCCTGGCTACAGCAACAGCCTGTATCGCTTTTCCCCTTCTCCCAGTGTCTCAGCCCCACACCTCCTGTCTTCTCCCAAAATGCAGCTGCCCGCCACTGGACACAACGGACTTCAGGCTACTCCGAGTCCCGCCATGAAGAAAGCTACAGGTTTATAGTCACACATGGGTTGTTGATGCATCATCAAGATTTTTGGTTAAAATTATAGAGATCGTTTCGTTTTTAAGGGAAGGTCATGTAATTCGCTAGTTCATTTTAAATGGTCCTGAATTTTAGCAAATACAGTTTTTAATATGTAAATATAGATGGCGTATAGCTTGTCTCACTGCTTATCAAAAGTATTTTGTCAACTACTCATTGCCAGTATACCTGAAATTTGATTAAATAATCATACCTGCCCAAAAGGATGCCAGAAAAACATGACTTTAATAATAAAAGATAATACAAATTGAAATATACTCTGATTAGCCAAAAGGAAAAATGACTGCTTGTTGTTCTAATAAACATTTAGTGTTTATGCACCCCCCCTAGTGGTGAGTAAATCATCCTCCTTATTCTTGAACAGCACTGAAAAATATTCCAAAATTCTAGTAAAATAAGGATATTGTAAAAATTGTTTTCTCTGTGTTGCCCAAAAATACAGTAAATTAAATCTTAATGTAATTCAATGTCCTTTTCTTTACATAATACCAACTTGATGTGGGGTGTAATTGAACAGATCCAAACAGGAATAGTTGTATTGAAAATTAACCATGTTTCCTGACCTGCTGATTGTGGAAACACTGAGTGTGAAAGCCATTAAGGTCCTTTTTCCGGTGAGGCCCTACTTGGAGCAAATGACCTCAGGGGCTAAAGTGAACTAATTGCAAATACTGATGTGCAGTATTACTGATGTGTAATGTATGTATCTTCATGCCATAAATTCATAATTTTTTTCATTTTTCATTCAAATGTAGGAACTTGTTCTGCCTCTTAAAAACGTTCCTTTTCTTTTGACGTCACCAAACCAATATCAGCGTTCCCATGTGTACTGGAATACCTGAAATTGAACAATTACATTTTCCAGTCATGGGAAATGAGAAAAATTCCTAAATGTCCTGGAAAAAAAGTTATTTGTCCTGATTAACATGTTTTTTGTTACATGCACAATTTTGTATAGTTTTGTTTTTTCCGGCAGCTGCACGTTGTGAAAAAAGTAAACGGTTGACCGTCATGAAATAAGCCCTGTACTGTACATTCTCGGCTCATCTGCTGTCTTCTCTGCTCTGACAAAATAATTTAGCGGTAGCGTGCGTTTTATTTTAATTGTTTTTTTTGCTCATTGAATATGCAGTTTCATTCTGAAATCCGCAATACTATGTAAAATGGGTAGCGAATGCAAAAAAAAATAAGCTATAAATGGTGTTGTTCCCTGGATAACTGGTCCAGGGAGTTAGTAAAATAGTACAGTAATGGGTTAAATAAATAAATGCTATTGTTGTAAACAACAGCATGGTTTGAATGATTTTCATCCAGTCAGAATGCTTTGCTGATCTTAACTGTTGTAGAGGAAATTGCTGAATGTTGTTGTGTTCATGAGTGAATTTTTGCATAACAGTGAAGATAAGATTTTGATGTTCAGATAATCTAAATCGTTATTTTTGTAACCTCTTCAGTTCCAGAGGATGGTCCCGCCTCCATGCTGCCAGGTCGACTCCCCTTAGCACTGGCTCTTGGTCATCAGCAGCAGCTGGCACGTGCTGCCACCCTGGAGCAACTAAGGGAGAGGCTGGAGACCGGCATGGGTTCTGGGGCAGTGAACACTGGGGCCGCCCTGGTGGAGGGGCCCGAGAGGAAGATGGCGCGACTGGCAGAGGAGCAGCAGAGGCTACTCCAGCAGGCTTTCCAACAGAATCTGTTGGCAATGGCATCACAGGTCAACCCCGCCAACCTGCGAATGAACAACACCATCAACACCCGCGGTGAGTGCAATGACCATTTTTGGTGTGAGCTGTTGGTTGCCAAAATGGCTTATAGGATTACAGAAAGTGTAATGCGTGTCATTATGTCTTGTTTTTCAGAGGAAAAGCAGGATCTGTCTCTCAGTATTTCTTCTAATGGGTCTGCTAGCATTACCGTGTCTGTGGAGGTCAATGGGATTATTTATTCAGGTGTGTATGTGTGCATGATATAAGATTTGTATTGGCCGATGCCACATTTAGAGAGCACCGTTGTATCAATCACACATAGTATCGGCCGATAAAATTAATTATCTGGCATTTTTAAAAATCTGCGATTTGCCGCTTTCCCACCGACAGTCCTTGTACTTTTCCTTTAATAACGTTTTAGATTAGAACCCTTATGAGGAACGGAACACCTGAGGAAAGTTTTCCCATATTGCATTCGCATAAAAGTGCCAAAAGTTAACACCGTTGTTACGTAATCTAGTATCGACCATTTTTCTACTGATGTGGTTGGAACACGAAATTCAATAGCAACAACAACTAAATCAACAACACCGATGGAGGATGCCATGATCAGAGTTACTCTTTTGTTAGGGCTGATTTACATGAGCTTTGGCTGCATCTGAAAATGTAGGCAGCTGCCTAATCAGTTAATGGTTTAAACGACAGCGTTTTTGGAAGAATGGAACTCTAAAGGAAACTGGTCTCTGAACAGTTTAAAAAGCACATTGTTTCATCTTACCTCAGCTCCTGAAGGCAGCATTTTCCCATTTTCAGACACAGTCCATGTCTTCAGGTTACAGTTTAAACTCGTGCACGAGAGCTGTGCATGTTGCTGCCTGAGTGAGAGGAGAGGGAAGGCCGTTAGACTACCACGCAGCACACACTGAATTTAGTGGACAAAATGTTGAAAGCCCTATAAACCTATTTATCAACGCAATCTTTTACAATAAAGGCTTGTATGACTCAACATACATTACTGTACTAAAATACTCAGTCATTGTCTTGATGCAATTTACCACACAGTAACGGGCACACAATATTTCCCCCATGTTAACTCGATTTCTTGAGGGTTTAGTGTATAACAGATTTCAATTACCCACTCTTGATAAAAATCTGATTATTTATATCCGTCATCCCAGGAAAAATGTTATGTAGTAATCCAGAATCCATTTATTTTCTGTATAGTCTCACACTACAAACAGTACATATGTGACGAAGTTACACAGGCACAAACACACACATGTGAAATGGGAGATAATTTTTGTATTAGCGCAGTACTCTGAGTAGCATGCTAGCAGCTAGTTGTTTACTAATGGTGGCTGTGGACTTCTCCTTTCTCAATGCTTTGTGCATCATAGGTTTTTGACCAATCACAGGCTGCAGAACCTCCCACAGTCTTCCACAGTCCCTATATGCCCCCAAAGTACTTACTCCAGTGTATGAGTTAAAAATCCCCCTCTCTGTCTCAGAGAAACTGTAGTTCCTAAGGTGCCAAAAGTAGGCTTTAGCACTGCCAGTGGGAAAGGGGCTTTTCATGTCAAAAGGAGGCAATTAGCCTACAAATTGAGGCCATATCAACACTAATCAATTTAAATTTGAAACCTCCATTTTCAGTTTCATAATGGCATTGTTTTCCAAATGATTTGCCTATGGCGATCGTTATAAATGTATACATATACATTCTTTGGCTATTTGGGTCTTTTTGCAGTTTTCAAAGCATAAAAGAGATGTTTGTATTTGATGAATTACAGAAATCATATTTCACTTTGATTCTTTTTTACATTTTGAACTGTGGTATTAGGGCAACAAAATAAACTGTACCATCACATTCCTGAGAATGAGAGCTTTCTTTTGATATATGACTTGTTTGTTGAGATGCTATGTGAAAGATGTTTATTTTCATATAAATATTTCTACCCCATTACCTCTAGGGGGTGCTTATTTTGTTATTTTGTGTACCATAAATGCAGAAGTGATGGCTATCTCTGAAAAGTTCAAATTATAAGCTTCAAATGATACCTAATATGCCTGATTTATGTATACAGGGAATTTAATTGTTCCGCGATATAGTGCCAGAAACCCCTTTGGACCTGCTGGCCGGTCCATAGTGTTTAAGGGGTTATTATACAAAGACAACTATAAGTAAGCCAAGTTCAATTTCTCAAAAACTTAAACACGATGTGTCTATGGCACTGTACAAATTCCTGTTTGTTCAGATGACCCGTCCTACACAACATAACAACATTGACACAATAACAAGAGGCTATTCAGAATTAATGTGAGTTTCGTTTATAACTCCATTTACTCTGAAACACTGAAGAGACACAGAATAATGTTATTTAAATTTATTTCGAAGTTATTGGTTTATTTGGTTTAAATTAAAGTTATTGGTTTAAATTATTGGTTATTTGGAACAACTTAGCATAAGAAAGCAGACCCACCAAACTATTATTTGTTGTTAATGGTAACGTGGAAAAGAAAACCCATTTTATATACCTATACAGTCGGACTGCTGACTTTTTACAAAAATGTTGCAATGGGCCTTTTTCTATAATATAACAATTTACTTTGTGTTATATTACCCTGGAATTAGTTTTAAAAAAAACTAATTGCCACGGCTGCGAGGGGCTTTCGAATACAGCTCCTGAGAGTGACAGTACATTTAGCATCTTCTCCCATCTGACGTCTTAATCCACCGCTCTCAATTTTTTTTCTTTTGATCTTTGATCAAATGGGTAAGTGAAAATTAATATTTGCTGTGATTCCCCCTTTCACTCCCATTCACCGCCTTAGAAGTATTCCCTGCAAACGTTTATTTCCACTTTAATATTTTGACTTTTAAGCCACTTTTTTATCGTTTGCGGTGACAATTAACACAGTTCTGTTCAGTGTAATATGGAAAAAGGAAATGCAAAGTATTGCTCTGTCAGTTTCTCTAATTCTATTGTTAAAAGCATTTTTACTCTGATCCCATTCTCTGCATTACTTTACATTGATTCTTCCATCCTCTACAGGATCTTTATATGCCCAAAAGTCATCTGCCACTGTCCCCACCTCTGCCACGCCCACAGGCCACACCTCCACCCTCAGCCCCGGTATTCCCTCTTCCTCCTCAAAGAGTTCTGACTCTGTGGAACCAGCCAGAGGCGGCTCTCCCTAACCATCACCAGCTTCCTGTAACCAAACAACCTGTCAGTCCAGCCTAAGTGACAGTTGTACCGCTGTGAGCCACTCTGACCTCTAGAGGCAGCATAATGAATCACATTCTGCCTCCTGCACATTTTGCAGCTGTGTTGTCCTTTCAGTGAAGGCAGGACCACACTCATACACACACTTACAAACTCAACAGCTGTTTAAACTCACTTGTTTTATTCAGCAAGTTTTAATAATGTTTTCTCAGGACTTGAGGGTTTTTAAAGTTTGATTCAACAAAATACCTCCGCTGTCTTAATCTCAGTGCTGTTGTGAGTGTTGCTTTCTAGTGTTCATGCAATCATGCCTTTTTATACCAGTAATTCATTAACTCACAAATATCCGAAACAATCTTGGCATGATTTAATCTACTTCTGCCAAAGTCACATTTGTGAGGTTGTGGTTGACTTTTATTGCTGTCTATTAATTCTCTCATTTAAAGATTGCTGAATTTACCTCATCTGCAGTGAATTTAAAAGACTCAGGATCGATTACTATGAAACTGCTGTGTTCTTTGTCTATTTTGATGGATTTTAAAACGGGCTACAATCCTCATCAGGTGTTGCAAAGTTGGTTTGTTATGAAAAGGGGTCACGGTTATATATTTTGTTCCTTTAAAAAAAAAAAAAATGTTTTCTTGATTTAGTTTTTTTCCATTGTTTGTTTTTTAGTTTCTAGATACATAAATATTATTATGATTTGAAAAAGAGTTAAAAGTTTGAAAATGCGTTTTCCACAGGTTGTTTTTTTTTTTTTTGTTTGTTGTTATTTCGACATATTTACAGGCAACAGTTTGGTTGAAAGATTTTTCTCTACCTCAGACACAAGACAATGTATGATTGAAAAGAAACCGTGTGGAAACCCATCCAAGCAGATGGTGTCCAACAAGTCAATCATTTCTGTGCGTTGGACGATCATGTACAGGCTCGTACATAAGAGCCTTAATATACTATTCTTTTGCTCTGGTGCGCAAACTACTTCTTAAAACATACTTAAACCAGGTCACAGAAAAGCAGGATAACATTCAAATTAACTGAGTGTTTATTTTTCTTGTGTATTTTTGATTGTTGAAACTTCAGACCTCATCTATCTTTCCATATTGGAAAGCACATTTCTCAGGAATTTCAGTTTTTGTTTTTTCTTCATAGATTTTAACGTTAGAACCAAGACGCAGTCTAGCATCTGGAAAATAAACAACACTACATATAATATAATGCAGTCATGTGGGACTGAAACAGCTACCTCAGTCAGGATTTGCCTAATAGTTTCAACTCGCATCACCGAAATTACCTCAGAAAAACCTTTGTCCTATTTTTTTGATGCAAAAATATCTCTCAGGTTATGAATTAGCAAAATACCTCAGACAGAACATTAATACATTGATGTAAGATGAGATTATTGTTCATATCCATGAAGTATTGATTATCGACTGGACTGTCTTCCAATACTTCCAGTACACTTCCAGTAGATATGGAGTAATCCATGCAAGTCGGTCTGGTCATAAAGTGTTCATGTACTTTGCTGATTTAGCCTTGCCAACAATTAGCTTTACATTTATAAAATCTTGCATTTGCATGACCCTGGGACCTGCTGGGATACAGACACCTTTATATTCTTCTCATTATTTTCTTCATTTGACAGATAACAGCATAGCTGAAAACCAAAGACGATGTGTTTGTTATCCTCTTTGATGACCTCACTGTATAAACACATGCAACTTTACACAATGAAATTAAAGTCTGATCTGATGCAACATTTTCATAGTTTCATGGTGTGCTTTTTTGTTTATTACAACAGGTAATGTATTATTACCCTTTCAGCTAAAGTAAATTGACTTTATGGTGTCTAAAGTGTTTTAGCAAATCTTATAATAACTGTCAAGGACATAAAGGGACCATACTTTATCCCAAATTTCTTACTAAAAATAGTTTTAATTATAATTCTTATACATAATATTAATATATAATAATTACATTGACATTATTTTCATGCCATTTCAACATTTCACCCAAGTAGAAATTTTAATTTATTGTTGTAAAAAAAATACATATATATATATATATATATATATATATATATATATATATATATATATATATATATACACACACATACACACTGTATACACTGGTGGACAAAAGTTTGGAATAATGTACAGATTTTGCTCTTATGGAAAGAAATTGGTACTTCTATTCACCAAAGTGGTATTCAACTGATCACAATGTATAGTCATATATCATTACGGATGTAAAAAAAAACAGCACCATCAGTATTTGAAAAAAGTCATTTTTGATAAATCTAGACAGGCCCCATTTCCAGCAGCCATCACTCCAACACCTTATCCTTGAGTAATCATAATAAATTGCTAATTTGGTTCTAGAAAATCACTTTATTATATCAAACACAGCTGAAAACTATTTGGTTCATTAAATGAAGCTAAACGTTGTCTTTGTGTTTGTTTTTGAGTTGCCACAGTATGCAATAGACTGGCATGTCTTAAGGTCAATATTAGATCAAAAATGGCAAAAAGAAACATATTTCTCTAGAAACTCATCAGTCCATCAATGTTATGAGAATAAAGGCTATACAATGCTTGAAATTGCCAAAAAAAAAAAAAACTGAAGATTTCATACAAAGGTGTACACTACAGTCTTCAAAGACAAAGGACAACTGGCTCTAATAAGGACAGAAAGAGATGTGGAAGGTCAGATGTACAACCTAAACAAGAGGATAAGTACATCAGAGTCTCTAGTTTGAGAAATAGACGCCTCACATGTCCTCAGCTGACAGCTTCATTGAATTCTACCCGCTCAACACCAGTTTCATGTACAACAGTAAAGAGGGATGTAGGCCTTATGGGAAGAATCACAAAGAAAGACACTTTTCAAACAGAAAATAAAAAAGAAAATTTTAGAAAGTGCAAAGAAAAGCAGACATTGAACAACAGATAATTGGAAAAGAGTGTTATGGATCTTAACCCATTGAGCTTTTGTGGGATCAGCTAGACTGTAAGGTGCGTGAGAAGTGCCCGACAAGACAGCCACATCTATGGCAAGTGCTACAGGAAGTGTGGGGTGAAATGTCACCTGAGTATCTGGACAAACTGACAGCTGGAATAACAAGGATCTGCAAAGCTGTCATTGCTGGACGTGGAGGATGTTTTTGATGAGAACTCTGAAGTAGTTTAAATTATCGTAATTTTTCATGTTATTAATGTCCTGACTATACATTTTGATCAGTTGAATGCCACTTTGGTGAATAAAAGTACCAATTTCTTTCCATAAGAGCAAAATCTGTACATTATTCCAAACTTTTGGCTGCCAGTGAATATTTATGTATCATGGTAGAATGTTTATACTACTTTTGAATAAAATTTGATTTGAATAAAAAAAAAGTATTGCATTAATTGTCATTATGAGAATCAACATTAATAATTAAGCGATTTTTAGACATTCTAGATTTTCCACAAGATGAGCCATTTGATTAGCCATGGCCCCTCTTTCCAAAACTCTGCATTCCAAAGATACCAAATGAGCTTTATCGAGACTGACATCATGCAGAAACAGTTGTCAAAAACAACAGCAACAAAATAGCACCCTCAACTGACAACTGTTACGAGCAACATGGCATAGAAATGGCATTATGCCTAAATAATTAGCTACAACTACAATACTATGAGGATACACAAAAATGACTGACAGGCAAAAAGTGTCAGAGCCCGTGGAACAATATTTGTTTGCAGTTTACAGAGTCTATAGCAGTCACAGACACTGCTGAGAGATCTCAAAACACATTTCATTAATACCTTTCAGGGAGTAGAAAGATTTTTTTGCATACTTTTCCATGAACAGCACCTTCTTTTTTTGCTAAATATAAATCATTTTTATCTTCTGATTTTGTGGTGAAATCGCCTGCTGGTGGTTATTTCAGTTCATGTTTGAGCATGAAAATATCTTTAAATCTTAAAAAAAAAAGATGCAGTTTATGTCACAAGACACCAAGTGGCAGTACATCCATCTTTTGTTTTTGATGTCACATGGTTAAGTATCCAAGCCTAAATCTAATTGAATCTAATTTCATAGATCTGTCACTGCCTTTGTAATCTATGTTACCGTCTGTGATGAGAAACATGTCTGCGAGTACATGTACTAATTAAATGCATGCATATATAATGTATAAAGGCATGTCACATATTTAGATTATATGTAACACTGGCAGCAGATGCTTTTTTGTGGGAGTGGTGTGTTGGGATTGATGCCCTTTTGAGAGGCACATTGTGGGATGCACAGAATGATTACCCATCACCACCTCAGTGTCTATCCCATTCCTAGAGTGTTCCCACCCCTCTCAGCTCAGCTCAGTCTCTATGAGATTCGTTGTAGAGGATTACAGTCCGAGATATATCCAAAAGACAGATGAAAAACAACAAGGTTTAACAAAGAGAAACAATGTGATTTTAGCTAGAGCCTAGACGCGTGTTTGCTAGAGCTCTTGGAACACAATGCACTTTAATTGATGACCAACTGAAATGGATTCAGATGAGAGAGGGAGAGAGAAAGCCTGCATGGTGTATTGAAGGTCACAATTTTTAAGTCATCTCTGTGGAGATACATGATGCTATTTCTGAAGGTGAAGATGAAGTAATAGCTTTGGCGTTCTTCAGTCAACATGCCTACTGAAGAAGAGGAGAACACTGGGCAGCCTGTGTGGCAGTCTGTGCTACTGTTCACCTGTAAGGGAATGATCGAGGGGATCATCGTCCTTCTTTTTTTCTGGCTGCTGTTTCAGGTGCTCTTCACAAAGGAACTTGAAGGTGGGCAACTTGCTTATTATATATAGTACAACAATTGACTGCCATGAACTCAACAGGACTACACTCATAGAAAAAAAAGGTTCAATGAAGGATTTTCCAGCCTGATGTCACATTTAAAGTGGAAAGCTTTTTTAGTTCTTATGATCTCCAAAAAACAAAACAAAAACAAGAATATGTTACAGTGAAAAAAAAGGCTCTTGATAAGAGAAGAGTTCTTAAATTGAACCTAAAGAACCAAAGAACATAGCTATTACTAGTGCAGGACTAATTTCCATTTGGTCTGGGAATCTTTAAATTATTTCGATTTCTGGTTTTAGTTTTGATATTAGTTATCATACCTATATTCCTACCTTTCAGAGCAAAACTTACTCTCTCTGCTACTGTATCCTGACTCTGAATGCAGATTAAATTTTGTTTCCTCTTATGGATTACGACTGAACAGTTGTTATTTGTTTTTATCCCCCTTTTCTCCCAATTTGGAATGCCCAATTCCCACTACTTAGTAAGTCCTTGTGGTGGCGTGGTTACTCACCTCATTCCGGGTGGAGGAGGACAAATCTCAGTTGCCTCCGCTTCTGAGAACGTCAATCTGCTCATTTTATCACACGGCTCGCTGTGCATGACACCGCGGAGACTCAAATCACTGGAGGCTCATGCTACTCTCCGTGATCCACGCACAGCTTACCACGTGCCCCGTTGAGAGTGAGAACCCCTAATAGCGACCACGAGGAGGTTACCCCATGTGACTCTACCCTCCCTAGCAACCGGGTCAATTTGGTTGCTTTGGAGACCTGGCTGAACTCACTTAGCACACCCTGGATTTGAATTTGTGACTCCAGGGGTGGTAGACAGCGTCAATACTTGCTGAGCTACCCAGGCCCTCCCATTGTTCTGCCTTTTTGAATATTAGCCACAGATTAACATGCTAATCTAACCATCTTCCATCTCTTCAGTCCACTTACAGATTCTGCTAAGTGTCGGCTTGGTGGTTTTTTGTTTTACCCTCATCCTGGGTTGTGTCATTTGCTGGCATAGGACCATACACAAATCACCTGAAGACAAAAATGATGTGACATCACCCCCTCCACCTGACTCTGTGGAGAACATGATTGTGGCTTTGAGCCCCTCCCCTTCCTCTGGGACCACACTCACCAAATTGCAGTACGAGGACCAGGAGGAAGAAGTTCTAGACTACCCATCTAACTTTGAAAGGTCTGCTACACCATCCGATGAAGAATTCGTTGCCATCTCAGAGGTTAACACGAAGAAGTTCCAAATGAGACGCCTTAGTTCCCCAACAATCTCCACCTCTCTATATAGGCCCATGACCAGTGGCCGCTCCTCTTTCCCAACTTTTCCAAGTCTTAGTCTTCTCTCAAAGACCAGGAAGTTTCTGGACCACCATGTCACTGTGGAGGATAGTTACTCATACAGCGAACACATAAGACTCACTATCCCCAGCCCAGGATCACCTTGCTCCCTCTCTCCACTTCAGACCCAAGGTCTACTAGGAAAAGAACCTTTGCTCCCAAACTATGGGTCAAATTTGTGCAACGAGACCTCCAGGACCACTTTGCACTTCACTTTGACATTCTCGTCAATGCAGAACACTCTTGCTGTATCCTTAGTAGGTATAGCAGGTTCAGTCCTTAGTCTAGACGAAGTTATTGTCAAGTTCAGGCTGTCCCCACTTTGTCAAGGACCTCTGGATATATCTTCCCAAGAGCAATGTGGACTCTATGAAAAGAAATTGGTGGTCAATGTCGGCTCTCTAGATGAGCTTAAGAGTTGTGCCCTCCAACTGGCAGTCTTCACTCAGGACCCACAGAGTAAAAATACGACCCTACTTGGGGAGCTGCAAGTTTGCTGCAGTGGTCTGGACTGGACACCAGACAAACCTGTCACCTACATTAGAGAATTAAGACAGGTTGTGTACAATATTAAGAGGGTAACTTCATAGTTGTGAGGTTTCTAGCTGGTGTGTCAGAGTAGACCAAGTCAATCCAGTCAAATATCTACACCTGATGTTTTCTTTTAAAGGACAAGATGACTGGCTCATATTTTAATTAGCATGCTAAACTTTAACTGGACATGAACATTGATGTCCCGCTCAGAACGTCACCTACCAAGAGTCAAAGAGAGGTCATGAGATTCTTGGTCAGCTATTTATCTTATTACAGTACCAGACACTGTTCCATTGGCTTAAAGTCATGATCCTGAAAACAGAGAATCTCAGCAACCAAACTCAAATGCTGGGGCCTCCAGGTGAACCTACAAAACATTGTTCTTACCCTCTATGGCCCAAATGCACAAATGGTGCCTTAAGCTCAATTTAGCTTGGACTGTTGCCCAAGTGCATAAATCATGTTTACCCCTCTGAAGGCCCTTCACTAAAGCACACATAAGGGGCACTCCCTTTTGAACCCTAAAATGACAAATGGGATGTCCTACAGTTTCCTGGTCTCAAAGATAAAAAACAAAGGCCAATAGAGCACAACAGTCTTGTTCAAGAAGTAAAAATAATCCCATACATTTTTCAATAGGGGGATTTATTCTAAATGATAACTTTTAAAACTTTAAAGACAGGCCTATCCTGGAATTTGATGTTGTTAATCAATGGTATATGCTGAAGCCATTAGTTTGCTTTATTTTAAACATTCTTTTTATTTTTTTCATCAATCAGAGTGTGTAGTGTTGTGATTCATCATAGAGCTGGTTGGTTTGGTTCATGGCTTAGAGAGCTCTTTTATGAAGGATTTTATTAAATCCCTTTGGGAAAAATTATTGGGAAAAATACTTTCGTACCCATTTCAATCTATATGTAACTGGTCATACTCGAAGCATTCCGAGCGGGTTCGAACTGGGGTCTCAGGCATAGGAGGAGGGCACGCGAACAAGGAGGCTAAAGAATACAGCCTCTAGCATTAGTCGCAAATGCGCCTCTTGAGGCCAGGTGAGGGATGTTTACACACTGCACAGCTACCTACCAGCTGGCTACCATTACACTCAACCCCTCACTACCATCTGGGTCACAGCACAAATGTAACCGGTCCTACTCGACCCGAAATCTAACAACACTTGGTAACCTTCGACCTCCAGTGCGAAGGTTACTTTCGTTTTCCGTTTTCACGCTCCCCATTATTGAGTTAAGCTTGCAGTAAATCTTGACTTAACAACATGCTTGTGTCTCCTCTCTTTATTCTTACGTCAACTGGCATTTAGTGAAAATTAATGACGAGATGGCGAGGAGAACACAAGTGGGGAGGTGACTGCCACGATCAAAGGTTTGTTGTGAAATACTAAAAGACATCTCCAAAAAACACGATGATAATCCGTTCACATGTGGAGAGAAAATCTCAGTAATACATATCTCCCTCCCCTACTAAATTACCAAGTTTTTAATTTAAATATAATTTCACTAAACAGCAGTGGAAAAGCAAGCTCAGAAAAGTAAAGCTAGTAGAGTCAAGTCGAACCATAACGTGCAGTGGAAAAGTCCCATTAATGTGGCCTTCTGGTTTCACTGTCTTCATTTGCTTGTGTACACAAAGTACAGAGTTTCCAATTTGTCATTTTATGATTCAAGCTGCCCCCTTGTGGTTGCTAAGCACACTTAATGCACAAACAATACAAATTCATTCTTAAAGACCAAAATGTAGAATTCTCTCACAATTTACTCACCCTTATGCTGACTATTTTTCTACTGCAGCACACAAATATATTTTCATTTATATATGATGTGTGTAAAGATTTATAGTGAATAAGTGTAATAAATGTATCACTTCAGAGAACAAAGATTAAACCATTTTAGTAATACGCATTATCTCACACATATCTTATGAAAATATCTTCCACAGATGAAAAAAAAGTTATATGAAATTGACAGAATAAGAGTGAATGAATAATGATAGAATTATAATTTTTTAAGGAACTATTCCTTTAATTAAAAAAAAAAAATAGATAATACATCATCTCCAATATTTTTTGTTCTTTTGTTTAATTCTGTACTAACAACTAAATGGATAGCTCACCCAAAACTTTACATTACACATATCTTAAAATATCAAGAGGTACCATGCTGTCCAAATACACTAAATACAGTTCCCAGAACATTTTTAAATGTCCTAGGCTTCAGGAAAGCATACTGCACCACAAATCCTTCCTACTGGATAAATGAATATGTTTGTCATGATAAGACAATATGTCTGCCTATATTGTATACAGCAGACCCAGCTTGCTGTACTGTTATGTAAAAGCTTGAGGATTTATCTATTTTAAAGTAAGCCTAAATGTTTGCTTTTAAAGTGTAGGATTAAATGCTTGTCCAACTGGGCCAAGATCCGCAAGAGATCATTCTATTTTAATGACATTGTAGATTAATCCCCCCCTCCCTCTGCAATCCTTCAGACAGCAGTATCATCCATTCCATTTACAGACCTGCTCAAAGCTCAGCAATGAGAGGTCATGACCTGCATGTCATTCACACATGTAGCATCTGTCTCCATTGTAGTCAGCATGATTAAGAATCTCATAGTCTCTGGATGTGAATGCTAGTTTGCGAATTTACTGCAAATGTAGAGCAAAGTAGCAAGTAAATAAAAATAAAGGTATTTTTTATTTTTTACTAAATATCCATACATAAAGCAATATATATTGATTAAAAACAATTCACACTCACTAGCCGACTATTGCTAAGGCTAGTTTAATATCTAGCATTTTATCTATTCTAATTACAAAAATAAAGTAAATTAAAGCATTAATTGTGTGAAAACGCTTACACTTCCATAATGTGGCACATACTACAGTCAATAAAACATTTTGTTCAAAAGTTATATTTATCTGAATTTTTCTTTGTTTTCGTCACTTAACTGACACTTTTGTCATGGTTACTTGTTACTTGTCCAAGAACACTAACATTCGAGGGGGGAGGGGGACTTTATTATATGTAAAATTGTTCAAAGTGGTGGGAATGATGAACTGTGGAAGACAGGGAGATGTATTTTTTTCTTTTGAAATTTGTTTTTAATTATTTTCACAATATATATATATATATATATATATATATATATATATATATATATATTTAATTTACATTTATTCCACTCTTTGTTTAGATCATCATACTTTAAAAAAAATGTTTGTTATGCAGTGCCCTTTTTACCTCATACGTAGTGCAGCGTGTTCTTCCCAAACAAGCCAGCCTCCATTGGAATGTCCTTATCTTACATTATATTTTAATTAAATAGCATGCTGTGATTGCAGGGCACATAAGCAGCTTTAGGGAGCAAAGGATGTGCCCAGAGGCAGGGATAAAACACATCAGAAGCCATGTACCAGTCATATACAGTATATAATGCTGTTAAGTGTCATGGGTTCAACACATTCACAGTGGACAAGCAGTGGAATTATATAAATAGCTTTAGTGCTGTGTGGTATGACGCTATTTAAACCAGTGACCTTCAATGCAGCTTTATAGTTTTCTACAGAAAAAAAAAAAAAAAGTGTTGCTTGCTTCCCTGGCAAATGACAGCAGTGAGAGAGATGAAATGGAAAATCTGGAAGAAGAAAAAAATAAGTTTGAATGTTAAAAGTATGACAAGTCCAAGTATATTTAATGGTCAGGGGACAATTTGGGGCCATTTTGATTGTTCAAGTAAAAAATGTCAGTTTACCCCAAAATTGAACATTTTGTCATCATTTACTCGCCCTCATGTTATTCCAAACCCATATGATTTGCTTTCTTCTTCTGAACACAAAAGTAGATATAAGGAAGACGGACAGTGGAATGACAGATGAAGAAAGTGAATAGTGACTGAGACTAACATTCTGCCTAGCATCTCATTGGGTTTGAAACAATATAAAAGCAAATAAATGATGACAGAAATAAAACTTTTGGGTGAACTTGGATAGAGTGTAATTTTATTCCTTTCTATCTTGCTGTGCAGCCAATGTAACATATCATCATCAGGTACTCCCTTTGGGAGTTAGAGCACAGCTTAATGGTGAGAAAATATACACAACCTGTGTATCCCATTTAAAAAATTGCGTGAAAGAAAAGGGCCAGCAGGCAGAATTCCCCCCTGGACTCTAAGGATGGAACATTCCATGCAAGGCAGATTTAGGTTTGTGAATAAGATGTGGAGGATGTGGAAGGGTCCACTCAAGGACAAAAGAGTTGGCCAGAAGGCTGCTGGAATGATAATATTCCATTGTGAAGATTCACATCGCATTGTGACAACTCCATTAAATGCAGCTTTGTTAGATATGAATCTATCGATCGATCGATCTATCTATCTATCTATCTATCTATCTATCTATCTATCTATCTATCTATCTATCTATCTATATATCTATCGGCGCTGAAGTTGAACTAAATAAGCATAATTGTGCTTGTGCCAACTTTTAAAACTTCTTTCATGGGAATTCTGAGGATCCATGAGGTGTATCCTTCGTGGGCACTCACAACCCACAATTCTTTGCTTCAACGGAAATGTCTAAAAAAAACTGATGCCAATTTTCTCGTAAATATGATGTTCAAACGCAAGTTGTTAATTACAAAGTTGAAGTACCTCAGTAGATGGGTGCAGAGTATATAATATGTAAAATTGTATTAATACAGAATTAAAATTAAGTATTAGACTAAAATTACACCTGTCAAATCTATTTTCTTTTCTCTTTACATCATTATAACTCTCCTAAAATGTACCTCATACATTCCCTTCTAAAGGGACTTTTTAAGGGACTTTTCTAAAGGACTTCTTCTCACTCATAGCGCTCGTGCTTGTTAAAGAGTGGCGTGCTGTAGCAAACATGTTACATTCCATTTGTCATATGAAGACCGTCTCGTTTAAATGAGGCTTGTTCAAAATAGGACACTTGGTATACTGCAGCCTTCAAAGGACACATCCTACCTAGCATGCAGACGCAAACGAGACACAGGCACTAATTTTATTCACAGCACTGTGAATGTTTAATGGGATATGTGCAAAAAAGACATAAAAGATTATAATTGTTTGTGTGTTATTTGCTTAAGCACATAGTGTTTGTCTATACTTGAGCCTTTGATGAAGATGAAATCACATTTCATTAACAATTAATGCAGAAAACCAGCAAATTCCAAAGGGTTTACATAATTTTCTTGCCAATGTAATTTCATCACTACCTTTAGTAATCAAGTTGAGTGTGGAGAACTGGTTTATTAATAAGACAGATTTAGTAGTTTATCACGTTTGTCATCATCATCATCATTACTTGCCTGGGCAATCTTGCTGTGGGTCTTCAGGTTGTTCAGCTGTTTCTGCTCCTCCACTCTCTCAGATCTTTTTGTTCCTGCTGGAGCGACTATGGTCTGGAATGAAGAGCCTTTTGCTGCCCTCTGCTGGAGATCTTGCTGATTTTCTTCCCTGACTGTCAGCAGAATTCTGGCTTTAAATGTGTTATACACCTGTTATTATATTGTTATTACAGGAATACTATTAAGAGTTAGGCATAATGTGTTTGGCCTTAAACATCATGGTTGACATACTTCAGAAATAATCAACTGAAAAAAACCCTCTATATTAAATATTGTAGAAGAGGTCCTTTTTGGGAGCACTGGAGACCTTTGTTGTACATATATCATACATTATTATATATTTTGTTATACGTCAATAAAATTCCAGTGTGGGTCGTTAATGTTCCCTACATGTTAATGAGAATTGTAACTGTGGGGAAATTCCAGAAATGTACCCCCAAGGAAAATAACTATTATTCGCTATTATAGCTTTTTGCACAGAAAATACCTGTTCTTATTCCCTGTCGAGCTCCTTACAACTTTGGAAAATCTTTTTATTTGCTGTTCAATTTTAAAAAACTTTAGATTAAAGTCAACATGAAATCATAATTGACCCCATTTATTTTATTAACACCTTTTGATCTAATTGTGCATGATTCATCAGTGCACGCCATTCCAAAGGGGGAAAAAAAATGTCACAACCTATAATCAAAAATAAACTTGTTCTTCCTCTGAAACTATGTTCTTTTTCAGGCCGGGCTCTATTCTGGGTAAAGTGGGAATTTTACACGATCCAAAACATTTTCAGCCCTACACTATTTCTTGTTGAATATCCTGTTTCACACGGACATTAGTCATATTATGGAAGTAAAAATGAGTTGCAAATGACAAATCACGTTGACTCGATTTGAGGTATGATTGATGTGCATCTGTTTCAGACTGATCAGATTATGAATTTGATGACAGGAGGTCAAATATTCTGCTGCTGAAATTGGTCTGTGCTTTCTGAAATTTGAACCACTGCCCCCAGTGGCCAAATCCATAAGTGTTGTTGACCCTTTTGTGGGTGATTTTTTTTTTTAACCTTTATTTAACCAGATAAGTCAATTAAGAATAGAATTCTTATTTTAAACAACAGCAAGTTGTATTTTTAGTTGTTAATGATATAAATAAGAATGCATATTTTATTAACTTTACTACCAAACCTCAACCCTAAACATATCAATTTAAAGTGAAAATTCAACCTCTGAATCACGCTCACCCAAGGGTGTAGATTTGTCTTGAACACTGGGGTGGTTGTTGTACTTGCTTGTTTTGAATATTGGGGTAAACTAAACAATGGTACATGCACCTTATTAAATAACATTAGACCATGACAAAACCACAAAAACGTACATTTATTTATAAAGAAACATTTGTACATGCATAAAGATCAAACAATGATAGCCTGATGTTCGCATTACTCTCATGACTGTTCTATTCATATAGCCTCTATGTATATTATCAGAAAAACTTTACTTCACTTCACTTACTGCCCCCTGGAGAAAACAGGTGGTACTTCAAGCTTAAATTGCTCTGATGGTAGGAATAAGGTTATTGCAGTTCAGGGACATGATTAATTGCATACATTTTTTTATTGCATAATTATTTATATAATTAATCTAACTGAATTAATACATTAAATCGACAGCACAAATATTATTTTTTTTTTTAGATTAACATTTTTTATTGATTCATACATTAAACAAAGAAAAGCAAAACATATGAACAGAATCAACATTTAACCCCCGCTATAAACCCTCCCAATCCCACCCTGACCATCAACAAACATTCCTGTAGTCATATACGAGTATATACACACATTATATATATATATATATATATATATATATATATATATATATATATATATATATATATATATATATATATATATATATATATATATACATATATATAATAAGCACACACATTAACAACTATACCTCTCTGTCCCTCCCCGAGAGCCCTCCAAGAATTCCAAATTTCATCACAAACGAGTCCAAAATCCTGTCTTGCCCTGACAAGCCAAAACTCCACCTTCCGCAACAAAATAGTATTAAATCTGTATATCAATCGGGTCAATTCTCTGAGGCCATCAGATGACATTCAATGCTTCAGCTCTTCCTCTGCACTTTTAATATTCCCTTCCAAATCCACTAGTTCTTGTGCTTTGGATTTTTTGGTGAATGAGGCATAATATATGATCCTGCCCCTAAGAAGTGCCTCCCAAGCCACACCCACAGAGGATACTGAAGTCCAGTTGGTCTCCATGCAGACATTGATTTCAATATTTGTTCAGGATTTTGCAAAAGTGATATATTAAAGCACAATTTACATGATTTCCTTTTCCTATATATATATATATATATATATATATATATATATATATATGTGTGTAAATATCTGTAAGACCAAGATTTTTACACATCCTTTAAAACGTCACTGTTGCTCTTGGGGACTTACACACTTTTACTTCACTATGATCAAGGACTGAATCTATCAAAAGATTAAAGTCTCCTCCCAATATTATATCATAAGTGGTGCCAGTGGCTTGCAACATCCCTTCAAGATCCATATAGGATTCATCCACATAACTGTAGAGATTTATGAATTTTTACATGTTTTAGGTTGGACAAGTAACTTTTGGCAAATGCTTGAAAACGACAGTGTGGACGAACAGCGTTTACAAAACGAATACACTGTTTTCAAATGTATCCAGATTAATGTGGATGTAGCCTAACTAACTGATTTTTGCACATGTTTTCAGTAAGTAAAAGGAGACGGGGGAGGGGAGAGTAGTGGGGGTGAACCTCTGGAATTTTCCCGTCATAATTATGATCTGAGCAGGAGTGGAAATAAAACCTGCCTTGGAGTGGACGGTCATAGAATCAAATTAAAACAGAAAGTTTATAATGTACGACTGACCTATCTCCACGCTGCTCTCTCACTCTGAACAGACTTGTCAGCTGTAACACAGAGAGGAGACGTCAACAAACATAGACAGGAAGTAGTTAGGTATCATGAAAATCTATAATGCTCTATTGTGTTTAGCAATTATTCATTGTTTTGTACCCGTTCAATGATCAGCCTCCTCTTTTGGTTGGGATCAACAAACTCTGAACCAACAGGTCTATGTTTACTGGTCTCCTGTGACAATATTTTTTGTGCTTTAACCTATGGAAAGACAGTTTCTTTGTAGAAGCAATGTAAAATTTTATTAATCTCTCATCAATTAGGCATTTCCGTCCACAGAACTGCCGCTTACTGGATGTTTTATGTTTTTGGCACCATTCTGAGTGAATTCTAGAGACTTGTGTGTGCAAATCCCAGAAGATCAGAAGTTACACAAATACTTAAACTAGCCTGTATGGCACCAACATATGTGCAACATACAATAACATAGTATTCAGTTTTCAGGCTTTACAAAATCTTTGTTGAGGCAGAGCTTGATCCTAACCTTACCCCTCATCCAATGAGAACAGGACATAAGAAGATACCTTTCAGCAGGGCCTTCAGTGACTCAAAGTCCTGAGGTCTGTAGTCACTGGTGACCACTTCCTCTCCTAGTTGAAGGTCTTTATTTCCAAGAAGCTGCTGGTAAGAGATAAAAAATATTGAAACCTTGTCAGAATTTGAATAGAATAATTAAGAAGTTCCTCCTGGGGGGATATCTTGATCTGAGCCGCTGCTTTCTTTGTCTCTTTTGTATCTCCAGGTTCTTCAGATCTTGCTCCCTATGATGTCTTGACAAATGGGTTGAAAAAATGGGTCTCACTTTATATTATGTGTCTTTAACTACTATGTACTGAAGCATTTGATAAAACATACTTATTATGTACATACATGCTGTTGCATTGTACTTAAATTTAAAGTACCTGCATTTAATTACATGTAGTTACAATGTTAACCTTACCCCTTACCCTGCTCCTAAACCTACCCATACCTCAACATCAGTAGCAGCATATGTGCGATTTTGCAGAAGAACATAGTTACACAATACATACATTGTATTATATGTATTTTAATGAGTACATAGTAGTTAAAGACATCTAAAATAAAGTGACAGAAAAATGGTTTTATTGTAAGATGATGTACCAAACATGAATTAATGGAGCAAAAAGGTGTTGTTCACACCAAAAGTGTTTTTGTGTCCATATGCCCTGTTTTCAAATTGTTTTTCTATGTAAACATGCATCAGATGGATGTATTTGACTATTGTGCCACTCTTCTGTTTTTTAGCACAAGTATGTGTTTGGCCTATATAGCCCCTAAACAGCTTCATATAAGAAGCTAATTTGTAATTGATACAGAAGCATAGTAATGCCATGGTGTTGCCATGAAAATGGTGTTCTTTGTTTTGATGGATTGCCGTGAATTTCACATTTTGAGATCATAAGTCACATACAGTAACCCATTCATTCAATTAAGTCACATTAATTTGTTGACAACATCAGAAACATCAGAGTTATGCCTGCCCTAACGGTCATATAGACTTACATTTCTCTGTACCTCATTGCTTTTCTATGATGCCAGCATGACATGAAAGAGTCCATTTTTGTTGCCGTTCCTCCAGCCCAGTGTCTCGGATGCAGCTCTGCTTTCACCTGCACCACCTCTTCATCCATCTCTTCAAGAGACACCTTGTGAAGACATTATCATAGTGAAACATTGTGCAGAAACAAGTGCACTGTCGTATATCCCTATTGAAAAGACTGTTCGGGGTAACACTTGGGTCCCCAATATGAATATTGAGGAATAAAAACTCAGACTCAGGTTTGCAATCAGTTGAGAGAAAGTTTACTGATTGTTCTCTGCAGTTCCAGTTACATCACAAGTCAATGGGATCTAGTAGTTCAGTAATACAGAAGAAAAGGAAGAAGCTTACTTTCAAAAAATGTAATTTACTATTTCATGATGTTTTTCTAAAGACTCATTAGAAATCACAAGGTTAATTGCGATAAATGTATTCTCTTACTCGCCTCTAGAGTGCTCACTGGGGGTTGTAAGGCAACCAAATTTTGTGTAAAGCACCAAATGAATTTGAACTGAGTTGACAAGGCTTCTCTTAAATGTAAAAAATTAATAGTGGGTAGAAAAAAAAGAAGAAATGAGAGGCAGGCACATCTGAAGCTCAGTTAATACATGCATTACACTAAAACAATGTGTGCTGGTATTTAGCACTTTCTTTTTCTTCTTTTACATTTTGCCGCTTTATTATCATTCAGTAATAGCCTGATGTAATAACTGATGTGATGAAATCAGAGACTATCCCCTTAAAATCTGAACATAATTGGTTAAAAGAGATGACCAGGTGTAACAGTGATACTGTATGTCTTACTTGTAACCGGATCACCCAAAACTCATCTTAATACAAGACAATACATTGCTTATGGCCTCTGCATTAAGTGGGGCCTCCAAATAAGTCGCCCACACCGGGGGACAGTTTAGTAATTCTGCTAACTGCCTTAAGTTCAGAAGATCTTTGTTGAGGGTATGTGTGAAGAGCAAATCCCTTGAAAAATGCTAGGCAAGTTAAAGAACTGGAAAAGAGAATTTACATAAAATATTTATTCATTTAAATTAATATAATTAAAATAATTTTCCAAATCATCTGATCAGTCAGTTTAAATTCATTTAAATTATGCATTGTGTATAGCAACGCCAAAACACAACATCCATGTTTGTTTACGTTGGGCCACACAAGGTTAAAGGAGCATTTAAGACAATAAAGCAATCTGAGGTTTCGCAGATTCTGGTCTTTCATAACATGTACATTTAAGAACGAAGCCAATAATTTATATTTTTGAGCACTATTCATAGAGATCAGAAGTTGACCCACATGAGATTTAAAATCTTCATGTTAACATCAAAAGAGCAGCATGGCTGATATAATGCTGACCTACACATACAATGGAAAAATGGCCAAATGTCATCAGATTATATCGGTCACCAATGCTTTCAATGTTTTCCCCCAATACATAATCACCAAGACTACATAACATACCTTTTGTATCATTGGTTATAGTTGTTTTCAAACTTTCTTCTCTGCTTCAGTGCTTGAAACACACTCAACAGTTTTCAGTCAGCTTCCTTATTGAGCAGGCAGTGCTGTTGAAAGTAAAGCCCTGGCAGCAGTGTCATATACAGCCCACCTCTTCAGTGAATAATCATTTTGTGAGCTCATGAGTCTATTTCTGGAAGGCATGATTATAATGATGATTTAACAAGTTTTTTTTCCTCCTGGTGTTCAGGCTTATGAAGGCCGTCAATAAAAATGGCATTAGTTGTTCCATAACAAACATTAATGACTTTAATGAGTTAAGGGTTCTTATGTGTTTCTCCATACAAGGTTGAGGATTTTTTTGTATTTGTAAGACTTATCATAAAGATTGAATTGAAAGACTGAATTGAAAATGTATAAAAATAAACTTACTTTGAAACTATAGATTTTAATGTAAAGTCTCTGATAAATGTAAATAAATGTAAGAATTTATTGCATTGTGCAAAACAAACATGACATTACCACAGCACAATGTCAGACTCTGGTAATAACATGATTCTTTAAAATATATCATGGTGCTGATGAATGATTGCTATTTTTATGTACCATAGTATTTACATGATTCACCAAGGTACACCAAAGAATACTATGGTACTACTGTGGAACATTTCTAAACATACATCTAACCTGTTTGAACTGTACATGTAATCTGTCCACAAAACATGGTAATACCATACATTTTGTTAGTGACAACAAGGCTACTTAAAAATCTTTATTAAAGCGCTATACTTTTATTTTTATTTTTAATGAATGAAACCAACATGGACACAAAAAATACATTTGAACTTTTTTAGTAAAGTTTTACCAATTTTTATTTGTCCTCCATAATATGGGTGTAGCTCTATGCTATTTTCAGACGTGTGATTTATTATTATTATTATCAAGCAATGCAAAACAAATAATTTACAACAAAAGTAAAATAAAATAATTTTTTTTTTTTTTTTTTTTAAAGAATGCAAGTATAATTCAATATCTTTCTTGTAAATAAAAAAGCAGGGACTGAAAATGTGTATATGTATGTGTGTGTGTATATATATATATATATATATATATACATAAGTACATATATACATATACACACATATATATATATATATATATATATATATATATATATATATATATATATATATATATATATATATACACTCACCTAAAGGATTATTAGGAACACCTGTTCAATTTCTCATTAATGCAATTATCTAATCAACCAATCACATGGCAGTTGCTTCAATGCATTTAGGGGTGTGGTCCTGGTCAAGACAATCTCCTGAACTCCAAACTGAATGGCAGAATGGGAAAGAAAGGTGATTTAAGCAATTTTGAGCGTGGCATGGTTGTTGGTGCCAGACGGGCCGGTCTGAGTATTTCACAATCTGCTCAGTTACTGGGATTTTCACGCACAACCATTTCTAGGGTTTACAAAGAATGGTGTGAAAAGGGAAAAACATCCAGTATGCGGCAGTCCTGTGGGCAAAAATGCCTTGTTGATGCTAGAGGTCAGAGGAGAATGGGTCGACTGATTCAAGCTGATAGAAGAGCAACTTTGACTGAAATAACCACTCGTTACAACCGAGGTATGCAGCAAAGCATTTGTGAAGCCACAACACGCACAACCTTGAGGCGGATGGGCTACAACAGCAGAAGACCCCACCGGGTACCACTCATCTCCACTACAAATAGGAAAAAGAGGCTACAATTTGCAAGAGCTCACCAAAATTGGACAGTTGAAGACTAGAAAAATGTTGCCTGGTCTGATGAGTCTCGATTTCTGTTGAGACATTCAGATGGTAGAGTCAGAATTTGGCGTAAACAGAATGAGAACATGGATCCATCATGCCTTGTTACCACTGTGCAGGCTGGTGGTGATGGTGTAATGGTGTGGGGGATGTTTTCTTGGCACACTTTAGGCCCCTTAGTGCCAATTGGGCATCGTTTAAATGCCACGGCCTACCTGAGCATTGTTTCTGACCATGTCCATCCCTTTATGGCCACCATGTACCCATCCTCTGATGGCTACTTCCAGCAGGATAATGCACCATGTCACAAAGCTTGAATCATTTCAAATTGGTTTCTTGAACATGACAATGAGTTCACTGTACTAAAATGGCCCCCACAGTCACCAGATCTCAACCCAATAGAGCATCTTTGGGATGTGGTGGAACGGGAGCTTCGTGCCCTGGATGTGCATCCCACAAATCTCCATCAACTGCAAGATGCTATCCTATCAATATGGGCCAACATTTCTAAAGAATGCTTTCAGCACCTTGTTGAATCAATGCCACATAGAATTAAGGCAGTTCTGAAGGCGAAAGGGGGTCAAACACAGTATTAGTATGGTGTCCCTAATAATCCTTTAGGTGAGTGTATATATATATATTACATTATCAAGAAATAATAATACATTATATATGAAATGTTTGGCCAATACAGAAGTTTGGGGATATATTCATTTCAACAAAATTTGAAAAGTCAAAATCCAAAACATTTTTACAATAAACACAATTCCAAAACAGGAGGTCAATGGTTTCTTTATAGCAATGACAAAAGGAACAATTGGTTCAAATACAGTCATTATATTTCTCTAGTTTGTAATTTATAGGGTAACAATCATCAATCATCTTATAGGGTTAGCATCACTTCAAAATGTAAAATCTCATCATTTACTCACCCTCATGCCATCTAAGATGTGCATGAATTTTTCTTCTGCTGAAGATAAATTAAGATTTTTAGAAGAATATCTCAGCTCTGTATGTCCTTACAATGCAAGTGAATGGTGAGTAGAACTTTGATGCTCCAAAAAGAATGAACATAATCCATCAGACTCCAGTGGTTTAATCCATGTGTTCTGAAGTGATCCAGTTGGTTTTGGGAGAGAACAGACCAAAATGAAAGTACTTTTTCACTGTACAACTTTTACAAGCTCAATTACACTTCCTATAGCGCCATCTTGCGCTCTGCACCAAGCACTAGTAAGTGTAATCAAGCTTGAAATCATGATAATGCTTAGAGAATGCAATAGCAAGGTGCACAGTGAAAAAGTTTTATTTTGGTCTATTCTCACCCAAAACCAACTGGATCGCTTCAGAACACATGGATTAAACTACTTGAGTCGTATGGATTACTTTTATGCTGCCTTTATCTCCTTTTTGGAGCTTCAAAGTTCTGATCACCATTCACTAGCATTGTAAGGATCTACAGAGCTGAGATATTCTTCTAAAAATTGTTTGTGTTCAGCAGAAGAAAGTCATACACATCTGGGATGCCATGGGGGTGAGTAAATAATTAGAGAATTTTCATTTTTGGGCGAACTATCCCTTTAAGAGCTAAAGTAGAAACAGAAGAAAAAGGTGGGGGCAACCACTTGTCTGCTCAGTGACGTCAAACACGTTCCAAGCCACTCTGCGCGTGCGTTACAGACGAGTGGTAGAAGTGTAAATATTGACAAATAAAAACAAAGGATTGTGTAAAGTACCGAATTTGAACATTACCGCACTGTATCGACATGTATAGAGGAACAGTCATGCGTTTATGCGTTCGGGTGTTTTGTTTGATACGTCAATACGTGAGCAGCACTACATCAGAGGATGGTATAAAGACTTCATTGTAGATAACACAGAGATAGTGAGCAGCCACAGTTTAACCCCAGAGATTTCTTTAAGACTATTTACACCAAACTGCCGGTTTTGGACCGAGAAACCTTATAATTATGGCCTTTCCCTGACCCCTGCTGGGCAATATATTGGCCAGGTGGACAAGAATTCATCTTCAAAATAAAGCTTCCGGAATAATGAAAGCTATGGCAATAACGTTGCACACACAAACACTGATATTACAAACTTTAGGATACTTTCAGTATACTAGAATATTCTGTCATTCATGATGCAGCAGGAACGGTTTACTCTGGTATCTCTTAAACATCCCTGAGGTGTCCCCAGGCAGATAAATGCTTGATCTTGTGGCTGTTGAGCATCAGCCATTTGAGCTGCCAAACTTGGTGGAGCTTCCCATGTGGTGGCCAGTAACATTGATCAAAGAGAGTTTTCTGTTCTTGCATCTCTTACAATGAACTAATGCTTGCATTATTCACTTTTCACATTGTGTGATTTTTTTTTTTTTTGTTCAGTTATCTCACAGATTGTATTCATTATTGTTGAAATGACACCAGGGATCAAGTGAAATCCTGCTGGAATTGAATTGGTTCCAAATTATGATTACAAATTCAATCAACAATCTATTAAAGGGATAGTTCACAAATTTTTTTTTTTGTCATTCTCACCCCTGTGTTGTTATAACACCATATAACCTTTCTTTTTCTTAACACAAAGAAACTGTTAAAATAATTGTGCTCAGTGATGTCATACAATGGCAGTTTATGGTGAACACCTCGTCAAGCTTCATAAAGAGTGTAAAAGTAGAATTCAGAAGTCCAATAAATAATTTTATGCAACTCATGCCTTGTTCTGAAGGAATACGATACGGTTTGGTGAGAAACAAACCGAAATCTAATATATTATTTGTGAAAATGCTCACCGACCGTTGATCTCCTGTGTGTTAATGAGAGTGCAGGAGAGCAGCAGTTTTGCACAGCCCCCACTCGTGAGATGGGAGTTCAAGTGAGAAACTGCTTTGTTTTGCCTCAACCGGACCACCAGCAATATTAACAATAGAAAACACAACACAGCTGCACAAAAACAAGAGAACAGAACTTCCAAAACATGTCTTAAAGAGTTGAAGAGGAAATGCATTTCTATGCCCAGCCTTATATGTTTGTAGTATTGTTTGTTTGAGTACTCTGAAATCAAACTGAGAGATTCATGAGGCTGAAGCAGCTACACATACACACTCAGAAGTTACAGTCAAACAGAGAGTTCAGGAGCCCACAGTGTTTGAGGCTTTGGATGTTTCTTTACTTAACATATACCAGAACAATTACAGAATTTTCATCACTAACCCTTTAACATTTCTTTGGGAATGTTTTGACTAGGCCTTTGACTTGGATTCTCAAAGCCTGATGACTAGGACCTCATCCTTTTAGGAGATATGTTCTATGGTGAAGCTCTGGCTGATAGTCTGCATAAGTGGCTTAACACATGCATTGTCACAAATTAAACAAAAGTGCTCAATTTGAAAGCCATGGCATCAGAAGACTATCAACTGGCTCACTTACCAGACTCTGTCAGAGGAGAACTATGGACTAACTTGTAGCACAGTAAAACTAAAATATAGTCCTAACTAAGAATATGCAAATGTTCATCAATTAGTAATTATTTTAATGGTATTTCCAGTGTGCAACATTTATTACACATTTATTAGTGTACAGGTTTAAGGTTTGCAGATGATATTTAACAACAAAACATATTAACATAATTATCTTAATAAATATATCCAGAATATTAAGTACAGCCATTTGTAAACATTTACAATACAAACAGTGAAGAATAAATTACACTTTAGAAATGTGTGTGCTTTTATTGTTTGTTTTTTAAACTATGATGAACTATGTAGTAGATATGAGGATGACATACACACATAATCAGACTATTTTGATCAGTATACAGTCCATGACACTTGTTGAATCTTGCCTGGGCCAATAAGGTTTTGGAGTGCCTCTCTTGATTTATCTACAAGAGAAGTATAAATACAACCCATTAATTACACTAATCTTCACAAAAGTTGTTGATATCTTGATCAGCCCAAATATACCAGCCATGTGGCCAGTTGCCCCTGCAGAGCATGTCAAATATCAGTGGGATTGTATCTTTGAGAACAGGGTTTGTACAAGGTACTTAAAGTGCTTTAAGTACTTGACTTTTTCAAATGTATATCCTGGAAAACCCTTGAAATAGCCATTATTTCCAAGAGGTGATTACAAAAGTTCTTGAAATACAGAAAACCATAAAATACGTTACTTAAATAATTTAATTAATTAAATGTATTTATTTATTATCTGAAAAACACGATGCAGACCACTAGACTACTGCTGAAGCACGGTCACGTGGCACCTGTTACTTTTGGCAGCGCTGTTCAGAGTGGGCCAATCACAATCAATAGAACTTTTTCACAATTGCGGAATTAAACGATTGTAGCGTAAAATCTGACAGCGATGAATGGGAGATCACAGCAAATACTGTTTTCACTTAGCCATTTGCAACAAGACCAAAAGAAAAAAAAAAAAAATCTACATTTACGTATGAATGTCTTTCTGGAGAAAAAAAATAGAGAGCGGTGGATTAAGACAGTCAGATGGGAGAAGAAGCTAAATGTACTGTCACTCACAGCAGTTGTATTAGAAAGCCCCTCATAGCCGTGGTAATTCGTTTTTTAAAACTAATTCCAGGGTAATATAACACAAACTATAATGTTATAAAGTTACTCAATATTTAAAATGTATCATAAAAACCTTTGCTAGATTTAAGCTGCTAAATAAGGTGGAAAAGCATCACAGTCTGTGAAAAAGGTCTATAGTTACTGGAGGATTAAGATTTTATTTTATAGATACTGGTGTGGCAGATTTAACAAGTATGAATCCTTGCAACTATCAGTTTTAATAAAAAAATTACACTCCAGCGTGAAAAAAAAAAAAATGGGACAGATGGAAACGTTCTGAGATTTTAATGCAGATCAATGGAGGATTCAGTTTTGTGAGTCGTCTAGCGCACCCTTGTGTAAAGACAACTTTGTGTCTCACAAATTGTTCTTTTCTGACAACATTTGGGTCAATATCGAAATATGCTAACAAACATGTCCCTTGACACGAACCCTGTAAGAATTTGTGTCACCCGTTTGGACAAACATTAATGTATGTTTGCATTGTATCTCCAGGATCATGTGACTAACCTGTAATGAGGGGACATCCGTGGAAATTGAAAATTCGGATGTTGGCACAGTTTGTAAGAACAGCAGTAACAGCGAGATCAGTTAAATTGCGGCATCGTACCATCTGTAACTCCTGTGTAAGAAAAACATTAACAAATAGTATTTAATAATAATATTTATTTAAAATGGTCAGAAGTAAACAAATTCCCTCATCAGTCTGTAATATTTGTAAAAAATAGTGTTGAATACACACAGAACGAGCACATTACCTTTAGGCTGTTTGAACAAACTCCAGTTGCAAGTCCAATGACCCCTTGGTCAGTTACCTTTAAGTAGTTTGTATTGACAAGAAGTGAGTATTTGGAGAAAACAACAAAGCAGCAATTTGAGTTTCATTTGATTTCAAAAGCCCAACAATGGTGTTTAGTACCTCTGTCCCAGAGAAGTAGATGCTGTGCATCATCCTGCAGTTTGCCCCCAGCTCTAGCAGGGCTTTATCACTGAGAGCAGTGCAGTCACGGAGGGAAACCACTTCTAAACTTTTGCAGTGTTGAGCCAGAGCTTGTATCCCTGCATCGGTCACAGCTGTGCAACCGGTCAGATCAACTACCTGAAGACAGGGGCACTGGGAGGCCAATACCTCTACACCTGGAGATATTTTGATTTCTTTTAACAATTCAATTTGACCAATAGTGCAACCAGATACAGGTTGTTGTTGTGTGTGTGTAACTCAGACATGTCAGACATTTTCACATGATAAATTACCACACCAGTCAGTGGGCTTTAGTCACTAACTACATTTCCATCCAATAATTTTTTTGCAAAAATGTTTAGCGCATCAAAATAAAGCTGAAACACTTTGGTTTGGAAACACTTTTTATCTATAAAATTGGCATTAACTCAAAAAAGTAGTGTCATATGACAGAGTTTGCCCCAATCATTAGCCTGTGTTAATCATGATGACAGTATTGATAGTCAATTTATTGTAAGTGATTATGGATTGATCTTTATGGCATATAGAGCCGAACTGCAAATGTGACACTTTCAGGAGTGCCAAAACAAATATCAAAAACAAATATCTTATGCACATCAAACAAATGATTAGCGATTCATTTAATTTATCAGTTTATTTATTAAAGTTGCTTCTCCACACCATTCAAAATAATAGATGGCAGTCATGGAATTAACCCACATATTTATATTAGCCCAAATATATATATTTTTAGACCTATATATGCCTTTTCTTTACACAAACTTAAATTAGATTTACCCTGTTCTGTAGATGAAAACAGTCGGCTGAATGACATTCTCAGAAAGTTCTGCACTTTTTTCAAGAATATAAACCATCAGAACTATTTGTGCAATGCTGAGTTCACTTTCAGAAAACAAGCTTTTGAACATTTTAAAACGTTTAAATACTTTAAATCTAACCATCTTTTCCTCGGATCACATTTACTGCTTCTTCAGAAAGTATACGTTTGCATTATGAAGCTAAAATACATTTTAGATCAAGTTCAGTTGGTCGTTAAATGTTGCTGGAGAAATATGCGGGACATAATGCAGTTGTGATGGCGATCGTTTTGATTAGATGATTGTTCAAAATATTGAATATCAGGAATGTATCATATGTAAACCCTGATATTACACAGCATAATCTATTTTTTCTTTAATAGCTGCACACCGTATATACACATCGATTGATGTCCTTATACTGAGACAGAAAGTTTCCCCCAATACATTTGCCGGCAGGTTGCCAGCTTGAACTGGGCCATGACGATCCGCTTTTGGGTCAGAACAGGCGCTAACCTGCGATATGAGCAACATCAGGACCAATTACAGTCTTATCAGAAGGGCAACTGCTCCCTTTTGATTGCAATTCCTCCTCTTCTAATTGCTTTTATTTGTGACATTAAAATGACTGTAAGCTGACTAATTTCAATGAATTGTCTCAATAATCTCCCAATTTTACCCAAACTTCAGAGGTAAAAAATTAATTAAATCCACATTTCTGAATGGAAACAGCTTCAGGGCAGATTTATTTTGTGCTAAACCAAAACCTATGCGACAAAGTGTTTTTTTAGGCATGACGTCATCACGCACACCGTTTTTTATCGATAAAAGGCCATTTGAATGGAAATGGGTAGAATGCATTAAATGCCAAAAAACTATTCTCGCGTTTTCACTTTTTCGATAACAAAATAGTGCGAAAGGTGGATGGAAACTAGGCTAATGACAGCACCTGTCAAATTTGGGATGACATTTTTGACAGTAGTTTGGTTGATTATGCAATTGACAGTTAATAAAAACACTTTAAATTAATAATATATGTAATAAATATAATAATAAATATGATTAATATATTAATCACATATGCCTTTGTTAAAGTCATTGGTCCACCTTATTTCAACCTCATTGTTTAAAAACCGGGTTTAATAGCAGAATTCCTGTGAACAACTACACTACCCATAGTCCCGCAGAGAGATTCACCAATCAGACAACCACAGCCATCAAAGCCTGACAAACAAGACCAGCAGTAACCGCCCACTTCCAAGACGCAATTGAGTTGGCCTTCTACACATTCAAACTGCATATATATTTATCCTAATACTTTGCAATAAACTTAAAATATATTGTTTCTATACATTACACTCAACAACCATAAATCCAAAGTGTTAAACATTTCTATTGTTTTTTTGTATTAAATTACGTCATTTGCGATAAAACAATTTTAAATTCACTACATAAGTTGAAGTCAGAAGGTTATATACACTTAGGTTTAAGTCATTAAAACTAATTTGTTAACCATTCCACAGACCTCATATTAGCATGTTATAGTTTTGGCAAAGTCGTTTAGGACATCTACTTTGTGCATGACATGAGTAATCTTTAATACAATTGTTACAGACAGATTGTTTCACTTTAAATTGACTATATCACAAATCCAGTGGGTCAGAAGTTTACATACACTACATTTACTGTGCCTTTAAAAAAATTCCAGAAAATTATGTCAAGCCTTTAGACAATTAGCTTCTGATAGGCTAATTGGAGTCAATTGGAGGTGAACCTGTGGTATTTTAAGGCCTACCTTCAAACTCAGTGCAGCATGGGGGTGTCAGCATCTTGTTGTGAGGGTGCTTTGCTGCAGGAGGGACTGGTGCACTTCACAAAATAGATGGCATCATGAGGAAGGAAAATTATGAGGATATATTGAAGCAACGTCTCAAGACATCAGCCAGGAAGTCAAAACTTGGCCTTCCAAATGGACAATGACCCCAAGCATACCTCCAAAGATGTGGCAAAATGGCCTAAGGACAACAAAGTCAAGGTATTGGAGTGGCCATCACAAAGCCCTGACCTCAATCCAACAGAAAATTAGTGGCCAGAACTGAAAAAGTGTGTGCGAGCAAGGAGGCCTACAAACCTGACTCAGTTACACCAGTTCTGTCTGGACCAAAATTCCAGCAACTTATTGTGAGAAGCTTGTGGAAGGCTCCCCAAAATGTTTGACCATGTTAAACAATTTAAAGGCAATGCTACTGAATATTAACAAACTGTATGTAAACTTCTGATCCACTGGGAATGTGATGAAAGAAATAAAAGCTGAAATAAATAATTCTCTCTACTATCATTCTGACATTTCCCAAAATAAAGTAGTGATCCTAACTGACATAAGACAGGGAATGTTTTCTATGATTAAATGTCAGGAATTGTGAAAAACTGAGTTTTCAATGAATTTTGCAAAGGTGTAAATAGTTTTCTGACAAACTGTATATGAACAAAAAGTTTATTAATTTTTAATAAACTGATAAATCATTTTTCTCAATGTTTTACTACAACCCAATTCCCAAAAAGTTGGGACAGTATGAAAAATTCTAATAAAAACAAAAAGGAGTTATCTGTAAATTATATTCACCCTTTGCTATTTTGAAATCACTACAGCTAAACATTATAAGATGTTTTATTTTGTGAATTTCATTTTCATTTATGTACACTAATTTCAAATCTGATGATTGCAACACGTTCCAAAAAAGTTGGGACAGTCAAGTGTGAAACATCACCATTTCTTCTAATAACACTTATTAGCCACTGAAGACACAAGTTTGTTAAGTTTAAAAGGTGGAGTTTTCCCCCATTCATCCATTCTGTAGGTCTACAGCTGCACAATTGTACGGGGTCTTCGTTGGCGTATTGTGTGCTTCATAATGCACCGCACATTCTCAATTGGAGACAGGTCAGGACTGCAGACAGGCCAATCTAGCACCTGCACTCTCTGATTATTCGGTCAGTATGTGGTTTAAAGTTGTCCTGCTAAAAATGCAGGGACGTCCTTGGAAAAGACGGATGGCAGTATATGCCGCACCAAAATGTTTACATATCTGTCTGCATTAATGGTGCCCTCTCAGATGTGCAAGTTACCCACTCCATGGGCACTGACACACACCTGGCCCGTACAGACACTGGCTTTTGGACCTGATGCTGATAACAGCTTGGATGGTCCTTTTCCTCTTTGGCACAGAGAACACGACGGCTGTTTTTTTCAAAAAACTATTTGAAATGTGGACTCATAAAACTCAGTTCCACTGTTCTGCTTTCCATCTAATATGAGACTGAGCACAGAGAAGTCGGCAGCACTTCTGGACAGTGTTGATGTACGGCTTCTGCTTTGCATAGTAAAGACTATCTTGCATCTGTTGATGCAGTGGTGAATGGTGTTGACTAACAAATGTTTACTAAAGTTATCCCAAGCCCATGGTCATGATATCCATATCAGATGAATGATGTTTTTTAAGACAGTGACATCTGAGGGATCAGAGATCACTCGCATTCAGAAGTGGTTTTCGTCTTGTCCTTTACGCACCGAGATTTGACCAGATTCCTTGACTCTTAACTATATTGTGTACTGCAGTGTGAAATGGCCCAAATCCTTCCAATTTGTCTTTGGGGAACATTGTTCTCAAAGTGCTGGATTATTTGCTGCAGCATCTTTTGGCAAATTGACAAGTAGTGCTTTCAATATAGCAAAGGGTGAATATAGCATATTTCATACTGTCCCAACTTTCTCGGAATTGGGGTTGTATTTATTGTAAAATTCCCATTTTTCTAGCATTGAATATCAGTTGTTGTTTTTTTTGGCTTTGATTTCCATTTCTGGTTATCTATTGTATATCCAAGCATTACAATGACTTTCTGGTCAATGAATTTCCATGACTTTTCTAGTCATTCGTGATTACTGTATAAATCATATTAGCGGAATTGCTTTCAAAAAGAGCAATTTCTATACAATTAATATTTAGGAGCTGAAAAGAAGAATATTATCAACGTTGCTATATTCACAATAGAAACATCCTTACTTTTAAAATGTTATTACTTTCCCTGATATTTCCAGGCTGTCCATGACCATGGTAACCCTGCTACAATTTACCTTTATACACCAATTTATACATTTCTCAATTACTGGTAATTCATGTACTGATTATTAATTCATCAACTAATCAAGGTAAAGTCTTGTGAGAGTGGCATGCAACATTCATCCACTGTTTTTATTGTGTTAATTTGGAGTCCAAGAGAAACCCTATACTTACAGTGCTCTTTTAGGAATAGTTCACCCAAAAATGAAATTTCTCTTAACTTTTACTCACCTTAATGCCAACCCAGATGTGTGAGTTTCTTTCTTCTGCAGAACACAAATGGAGATTACAAAAAAAATATTTCAGCTCTATAGGTCCTTACAATGCAAGTGAATGGTGAACAAAACTTTGAAGCTCTGAAAAGCACATAAAGGCAGCATAAAAAGAACCCATATGTCTCCAGAGGTTTAATCAATGCCTTCTGTAGCGATCCAATCGGTTTTGGGTGAGAACAGACAAAAATATAACCTGTTTTTACTGCATATCTCGTCATAGCAGTTTCAGGGCATGCTTTAAAAGACTTTAAAGTGCTTGACGCATGCGCAGAGCACTAGGAAGTTTAATCAAGCTTAAAATCATGATCACCAAGTAGACTGCTAATGACAAGATTTCTAATGAAAAATGTGTTACATTTTGTTCTGTTCTCAACCAAAATTAATCAGATCACTTCAGAAGACATGGATTAAACCACTAAAATCATATGGATTATTTTTATGCTGCCTTTATGTGCTTTTTTGGAGCTTCAATGTTTTGGTGACCATTCACTTGCATTGTAAGGACCTACAGAGCTGAGATATTCATCTAAAAATCTTTGTGTTCTGCAAAAGAAAGAAAATCATTCACATCAATGGCATGAGGGTGAGTAAATGATGATAGAACTACATTTTTTGGAGAACAATTCCATTAAGTAGCACCAAAAGCAACTCTAAAAAGACTTTACCAAATCGAGGGATCCTTTTTAAGCAGCGACCCAAATGAAACACCTAACTATAAGTTAACAAAAGGAATACCCTCCGATGATATTTCTGCACAGCCTCTTAGGAATATGGTCTTCAGATGCCGACAGTTAATCTGTTGAAGCGCGGAGTCTGACACTGTACAGTTCTGCAGGTCCAATTTTTGAGTTCCGGAGTGCACGAGCTAAAAATCCCAAAGCAAAAGACACACAGACCTAGTGTGAGGCATAGTATTGATAGATTGCGTAAACGATAATGTCCCCACAAATAATATAGTCAGAGAACACCTTACCTGACTGATGTTGGAATCGGTGACTGTGCCATAAAACGACATTATTCGTAATAATCTGTCTTTAACGCCTACAGGCAAGATCCTGATGTCGTCATTATACTTCTCAGCGCGCCGAGCAACACTTTCAGCACACCTAAGCGTTTATAAAAAGAGAATATGAACGCAAGCTTTAAAAGAAACAAAATCAATACTGTCAATAATGTAACTACTTTACATACGAATCTGGTAGCTGTATTGTACATTACTTACAGGCTCACTAGAGAATCTACAGTTGCCATTATTTGGTCGCATTCAGCAGTTCTTGTACACCTTTTTATATCTAACCAAAGGAAATCACATTAGATAAACATGGTGCTAGTTGATTTCTAATTTGATCGACGTCTCTGTAGCACGTTGTTTTGTTTTGTTTTTCTTGGTGTGTCGCACGACTCTATGCGATTACGTAATTCACACGCGACAAACATGAGCAGAAACCAGAAGGGAGAGATTCAAGAGTAACACATTGCTAAAGTATTATGATTGTCTTAGTATTTGTTGTTTACTTTATTTATTTTTAATGTATTATAAATAATACCCCTCCTTTCTCCTTTATTTCTCCAATGCAGCGATATCTGTTATTTATGTACCGGTATTATGAAAATAAAACAAAGTAGAGGCACTGTAGAGCTCTAGAGGAACTGTTACTATAGTACTATACTTGTTTACTATAATACTATAGTAACAGTGACTTTAAAAAAAGTGTTCCACATTCTGTGCAGAGTATAAACAATGAGTTTAACCCTCAGAGACTATGGGATATTTTCAATATTAATATTAATTATAGAAATAAACGTATTAATAAGCATTACATAAGTTAGAGACTGATGCAGTGAGATCCAGCAGATGTAAATGGCTTCAATAATTTAGATGATTTGTAGAAGGAATAACAATCTAATTTGTAAACATTAATACATGAATAAAATCTGAAATAATAAGAATTAATTTAATAATACAGAAGAAATTAAGTAAATGGAAAAAAAAGGTTAAAGTACGGATAGTTAAGATAAGGCCTCAAAGTTGGAGATCAGATGCGGAGAGCTGGAGAGCTGAGATGTCAGTCTGACAATCAAAGATCAGTTAAGGTCTTTTATACCAGCCAACACACAATTTACCAGAAAAACTTCCTTTTCTGTTACAAGGAGTACTGTACAAGTCAAAGTTGTAACTCATAGTGTCAGGTCAAATTGTTATTGACCTATTGAGGTGTGAAAGCTGCAGCTAAATGGAGGTTGTGGCATATATCTTTGTCAAGTTCACAAAGTTAATTTTCTCAATTTAAATGCAAGCACAGATGTCTAAGAGACATCCTGTGTTCACAGATCTGCATCTGTAAACTGATTAAAACACAACTATAAATTAAGCTCTCTCTGCATCCAGCTTGGAACCCTCATCAGGGTAAAAGGACAACAAGCTCATATATTAAAAGTCAAATGTATATCCCTGGTCTCACGTAATGTTCCAGTTTCTCACTGGAACATTTGAACACACAAGGCATAAACCATATACAAAGGCAGAGAATGAAAGCATGAGTTGAATACATAAATGTGGATACATTAATATGCTTGTATAATATCAATAAGCAAGAGTAAGCATAAGTATAAAAATATAGGAAGGACACTAGCCAATTACAGTACATCAGAGACTTGTACATGTGACATAACCATTGTAATGAGAAAAGCACATGTGTGGAACATGCTCAGCCAACATACAGAGCAAAAATAGACACTCGTGATGAACAGTAGTCATTAGGCAAGATGATTAATATGGTTAATGACAAGAAAACTCATTATTTTATTATTACATTATTTTGTTTGTTTAGAATGTACACTTTCTAAAATGAAATGTACTTTTTAAAAATTAGATAGGATAGCTAGAATTCCACAATTAGAAAGAAGTCAGATGAACAAAAAAATAAATGTGGCATGCATAAAATGCAAGGTTGAAGATAACCAGGTTGAGCGAGTTATAGACTAAGAAGAGATAACTCAAATGTATAAAGCTGTGAGTTTGAATCTGTGAAGGCAGAACGAACAGTTGGCCTTCTCGGGTTTTTTGGTTGCTCAATAAACTTTGACCAAAACTGGTTAGTTCTATGAAAAGTTTCATCCAGCTCTCTTGATGTGGTACCAACTGCTCTGTTCAAAAATGTAATTGACACTATTTGTCCTTGTGTGCTCTCTATAATTAATAATTCACTGATACCTGGTTATGTTCCAATTTATAAAAAAAAAAAAAGTTGTTGTTCAACCACTTCTTAAAAAACAAATCTGTATATGAGAATAGGCCCCAAAACTATAGGCCTATTTCTAAGTTACCGTTTATGGCTAAGGTTTTGGAAAAAGTAGTTGCTAATCAATTAACAGCTGTTTTGGATGCATATAATGTATTTGACAAATTTCAGTCTGGCTTCCGTCGTTGCACTCTACTGAATCGGCTCTCCTTAAGAGTTTCAAATGATTCGTTAATGCAAGGTGATGCAGGTAAATGCTCTGTACTGATTCTTTTAGATCTTACAGCTGCTTTTGACACTGTCGATCACTTTATAATAGTGGAAAGCCTTAGAAAAGGTGTTGGTATATCTGGAACAGCCTTGATGTGGTTCTCGTCATACTTATCAGATAGGTCTTTTTCGGTCAGAGTTCAAAATTATGTCTCATCAACAGCATCTTTGTCCTATGGTGTTCCCCAGGGCTCTGTTTTGGTCCCACTGCTTTTTGCGTTATATTTGTTGCCTTTAGGACAATTTACAAGTACATTTCAGGGTGTATGTTATCACTATTATGCAGATGATATTCAACAATATATTTCTTTTAAGCCTTATGAAATTCATAAATTGTCTCTTCTTTTAAATTGCATAAACTCTATAAAAGATTGGATGGCTGAAAACTACTTGCAGTAGTAAGTTTTTATTTCTGCTCCTGCCTGTGTTCTCCCAAAGGTGATGGAAACTCTTGGACCTTTATCTCATTATCATTTTGTTAAGCCTACCCTTCAAAATGTGGGTGTTTACATGGAGCAGACTTTGAGCCTTAATCAGCATGTAAATTCTCTTGTGCATACTTGTTTTTATCAGTTGAGAAATATTGCTAAACTAAGGCAAATTGTGTCCACGGTAGAAATGGACATGATTATACATGCATACATTTCCTCTCGCCTTGATTATTGTAATTCTCTTTTTACTTGTCTTAATGCTGCATCCTTGGACTGATTACAAGTGGTTCAAAATGCTGCAGCCAAACATTTAACTAAGTCATCAAAAAGATCACATGTAACAGCAATTTCAATTTCTTTACATTGGCTCCCAGTAAAATTTAGAATTCAATTTAAAATTCTTGTGATGGTGTTTAGAGCATTGCATGGTCAAGTTCTTGCTTATATAAAAGAGATGTTGCAACCTCATAACTCCAGCAGGAATATGAGATCTTCGGAACTGGTCTTGTTAGCTGTTCTTTGCTTTAGGCTAAAGGTGACTGCGCCTTTGAGGTTGTTGCTTCCAAATTGTGGAATACTCTCCCTTTGGTTTTAAGATCTGTGCACTATGTGCTAATTTTTAAAAAGGAGCTAAAAACCTACTTGTTTAAAATTGCTTTTATCTAATTTGTTGTGTTTTTTTAAGCTTCTTTGGTTTTATATTGTGGATGTTAAGCACTTTGTGTCATCTGATCTAGAAAGGTGCTATATAAATAAAAATGACTGACTTTTGCAATCTGGAACCCCTGACTTAAATTATATGTGAACATTTAAATTTTTGGGCACATTTTGTGTGTGAGCTTTGACATGCAATATACAATTTCCCCCCACCAAATTATAATTTTTTCATTTTTTATCATAAAAATAACTGGCATTAGTACGTATATGTAAAGTGTACTTCCTGAATTAATTTACGTTACACTCTCTTCGGTCATCGATGAGAAAATTCACTATACTTCTGTAAATTGGGTTACTATCAAAATATTCTTTACTCGTTTCATTACTTACCTCTGTGCATCATATTTTTATCAGGCCAAGATCAATTGAAAACAGCAAAGACATTACAAAAAAAGATTTTATTACAAATGTACAAAACCAGTGAAATAAAGCAGCAAAAATATATAAATATCAATTACCCCACTCAAACAATGTTTCTTTTGAATAAAGTTGTATAAAACTCAGACTCCTACAATAACATCTAGAAAGCCGTTTAACTGCATCAACAATGTGCAAATGAATGCATTAAAAATAAAATCAGTCAGTCTTCGGTTCATCAAAAAGAGCAAAGTATGGTCCCATTTGAAAACACTCGGGAGTTTGATCATATTCACAGAGCAAATAAACATGAGAATGAGCCAATTTTCTTAAAATATAATAAGAATGCAAGTTCTTTACTTAGAATTTAATTAGTAGATGCGTTTTCCCCGTTCTTGTCATGAAATCTCTTCTTGAATTCTTGGAAGAGGCTGCCTGAGCCAGAGACATCTGTGGCTTGGTTGGAACCAGTGTGCTTCATCTTCAAGGGGGTGAAACACCAAGCACCTGCAGATAAGACAAGAAGATCAAGGCCATTTAAATGTGTAGATGGGGGGGGGTTCATGAATAAATTCATGAGCGATGAATACAACTTATGTTTCAAATAAACAACCCCAAAGCTTGTGTCCAATACCTTGTGTTGCATGGCTAGTTTTCATCCTTCTAGTTAGTTTATCTTCTGGGTGTGACATATCTTAAGAAAAGGGAACAATCATTTAAATGCATACATTAGTTACCATACAACACAGCAGACACAAATACATACACATACCATAAATAAAAGAAGTATAAATAAACAAAGTTACCATTTTTGGAATTTGGGAACTTGTCCACTTGACCACCACTGAGTTCATTTCCATCCGTAAAGTTGAAAGACTTGGGTAATACTTTAAATTCCAAACCAAGACCCTCCTCCAATGGCATCAAAGCAGGGTTCCCCACTTCGTATTTACTTTTCATTACAGTCAGAGGTGACTGCAAAGAAGATTTGGATGGCATGTACTTCCCCCTTATAATAAATGTATTAATAGAAATTTGTTTTGGTCTATCATTCAGTTTCCCCTTTTGTCTATTTCCGTCAGCAAAATGGACTTTGCTCTGGGGATTAAGACTGGGACTAACCAATTCACTCATCGATGGCGATGAAAGTGTGTTTTCTTTGGAAACTTCAGAAACTGTTTTTGGGGTTATTTCATGGGAAGGGGAGGATCTACTTGGATCAATGGTTGTAAAGGATGCTTCAATTCTTTTCCGTCTCGTCTTCAAAGCATCTTCATTGTTCAGAGATTCTAACCATTTACGCTTATTTGACTTGCTTTTCTCTTCTGTCTTCTGATGAGAGCTTAAAATTACTCTAAGAGTTTCTGGTGGTTCTTGACAACTTTCTTTAACTTGATATCTTCTCGTTGGCATTACTTTATTGCTTACATCTGAAGATGACCCATACAGTGAAAGACGTATAGTTTTGGTTTTCTGTCTCTTAGAATCAGGATCTAGGGGGTCTTTCTCTACCTCAGAAAGCTTCAGGGTCTCATTTGTTGCACATTTTGAAGGCGATTCCTCTTTTGTTTGCTCTGACATCACTCTCTCTACCTCAAATACCTCTTCAGAACTTGAATTACCCTTCACAATGTTTATCTTGTCAACATAAGCATCATTTGTATGTGACATCAGTGGGTTTTTTGCCTCTGTACGAAAATGCTTCTCAATGCACATTATTTCAGGCGAACCATATTCCAATTCCATGGGTCCACTTTCATGAGAGAAGGCATAGCTACCATCATCTTTATTTGTCTGCACCTCTAAATTTGTAGAATGGGCCTCTATTTCAGTCCCTTTTTCATTCAATATGGCTTTTTCCTGGCACTTGCATGATGAACCATCTCCATATTGCAAAGTTTGAAACCATTTAGCAAGACAACAGTAAGACTCCAACTCATCATGAACAGCACTTTGATTGTTGCTTTCTTTTGTTTTAACATCTTCTATGAGCACTTCTGTGTCAGACCTTAAATCCAGGAGTAGATCTTTTATCTGGTCCTCACTGGAAGGATGTTTAGCCATGTCCTTTTCCAAGCTTTGATCTTCCATCTCACCAGTAAACCATTGTTCAGCCATTTCGTGTGAAAGAACATTAATCTGAACAAAGGCTAAAGCGTCCATAGCAACTCCACTAGGTTCTGGCTCAGTCTCGCATATAACACACTTATCCATTCCTGCACAGTCATTGTTAGTTATTTTTTCATTGGGTTCAGTTTGTATTTGAGATAGCACAAACCCCTGTTGTTCTGCGACAAAAGGATTACGTTTCAGTGAGCTTGTGCAATCACTTTGACTGCTTGATTCATCAGTCAACACAACACGCCTTGACGTTTCTGATGATAGAGTTGAGCATTGATGCTTTCTTTTCAGAACACTGTTTTGTTCATTTAATATTTGACGTAAATGTTTTCTATTTGAAACATTCAGTCTTTCCAGTTTCTTAGCCATACAAGTCATGGCCTCCAGTGGATTTACAAATTTTGGTTGACAGTTGGTTACTTCTTTGACCACACCATTAGGCTTTAGCAAGCTGTTATCAGTCACAGGTAGTGATTGCTCAAAGGAAATAGGTAAGTTTTCAGGAAGACTCTGATTTAACTTCAAGCATGTTTGTTCAACTAGTACTTTGTTCACAGTTTGTTCACGTATTTGGGGTGTATCATTAAAAGACTTGTAGAGTTCATTAAGATGATGCAACCCATATGACTTGTGCTGCATCTCTGGTGGAGCAGCACGGTCTTTTTGCAATCCATTATCTTCCATCACCTCACCTGCAAAACACTGTTTAGCTATGTAGTGTGAGAGAACATTCATCTTAAGAGATGCTACAGAGTCCAAGCCAATGTTGTCTTTTGTATAAGCCACTACTTCTGTACAAGTATTTGGCTCAGTCTCATCTCTCATACAGTTATCTGTGACAGCACAGTCCCTGTTAGATAATTTTTCATTGGATTCATTTTGTGTTAGTGATGACACCACTAAATCCTGTTGATTTCCAACCGTAGAATTATGTTTTGGGGAGCTTGTGCCATCACTTTGACTTGAGGATTCACCAAGACTTTTGGCTCCAGCACAATTACTAAAATGGTCTCCCAACCTTGACCCTTCTGATGAAGGAGTTGAGTATTGATGTCTTTGGTTCAAAATATCATGTTTTCCAATTTGGCCCAGATGCCTTCTTAATGAAACATCAGTTTTTTTTTTCTCCTGCAGCTCCAAGGATGATTGTTCTTTTACTGGTACTTTATTCGCCATTTTGGTTTTGTACGGATTATGCTCCATTAAAGATGGCTTATCAGGGACATCTATTATTGTGCTTTGAATTGATTGTGTTGAAATTTTAGCATTCTTCTCCATACTTATACATTTTTCAATTAATATGGTTTCAAATACTTGGGGTGTTTCCAGCAAAGATGACTTGTGCATTATCTCTGATGGTGCATCATTGTCTTTTTCTAAGAAGTTATCTTCCACCATCTCTCCAGCAAAGCACTGTTCAGCAGTTTTGTGTGGGAGAACATTAATCTGAATAGAGGTTGAAATGCTCATCTTCTCAATCTCCTCTTCTTCATAAGCTTTTAGCACAGTCGCATATCTCACACGCTTATCTGTAACTGTACAGTAACTGCTAGGCATGTTTTCATTGGATCCATTTTGTATTTGAGTTGATGGCTTAAATTCTTGTTTTAAAACCATAGGATTGAGCTTCGTTGGCCTTGTGCGGCTACTTTGGTTGGTTGATTCAGTCAACATGGACCTTTTGGTTTCAACACCATTACTAAATCCTTGATTCAGCTTTGGCTTTTCTGATGTTCCAGATAAGTGTTGGTGTGCTCTTTTTGAAACATACTGTTTATCCAATATGTTCACCAAAACATTCCTGGCCTTCAGTGGATTTACAACATTTGTTGGAAAATTATTTTTTTCTGTAACTACTCCATTAATCTTAGCCGAGCAATTATCAGTCACAAGTATTGATTGATCATTAAAGGATACATGCATGTTTTCACCAAGACTCATATTGTCCGCATGTGTGTCATTTAGCTCCAACTTCTCCATGCTTCTCTGTTTTTCCGCTGTTGTTGGGTCAAATACTTGGGGTGTATCCAGTGAAGACGACTTGTGCATCATATCTGGTGGTGCAGAATTATCTTTTTGCAAGTCCTTATCTTCCATAATCTCACCAGCAAAGTACTTTTTAGCCAATTCCTGTGGGAGAACATTAATCTGAATTGAGGCTGAAGCTTCAATCTTCTCAATCACCTCTTTATTTATTTGCACAGTCAATTTTAAATTAGGTTTTGGCAAAGTCTTACATCTCACATTGTTGTCCATTTTTTCATGGGATTTGTTTTTTATTTTAGATGTTAAAAATTCCTGTGGCTCTGCAACCATGGGATTGAGCTTCTGTAAACTTGTGTGGTTTCTTTGGCTGGTTGATTCGGTCAACAAGGCTCCAATGTCATTACATAATCTGTTATCCAGCTTTGGCTTTCCTGATGTTTCAGTTGAGCATTGATGCCCTCTTTGTGAAACATCTCTTTTATCAAATGACATCTTGAGATTTGTCATGGCCTTCGGTGAATTTCCAATATTTAATTGACAGTTGGATTGTTCTGCAACCACACTATTAAGCTTAGATGAGCAGTTAACGTCAGTCACAGGCAGAAACTGCTTATTATAGGAAACGGACAAGTTTTCACAAAGACTCAAATTGCTTGAATTTGTGTCACTTAAATCCATAACACTATTCATCTTGTCAGTCTCCTGCACAACAATTTCTATTCTAGGTTTTGGCATGGCATCATATTTCTCTCTCTTATCTGTGACTGCTTGGTCATTGTTAGCCATTTTTTCATTTAATCCATGTTGGACTTCAGATGATGCTACAAACTCCTGTTCTGCAACCACAGGATTGAGCTTTGGTGAACTTGTTTGGATCCTTTGGCTGGTTAATTTGAACAATACGGGACTTTTGGCTTCAACATCATTACAAAATCTGTCATTCAGCATTGCCTTTACTGACATTTCAGTTGGGACAGTTTGTTTATCTAACACCTTCACCAGATTAGTCATGGTCTTCAGAGGATTTACAATACTTGGTTGAGAATTGGCTTGTTCTAGAAGCACAACATTACGTTTTGTTGAGCAGTTATCAGTCACATGTTGCAAATGCTCTAAGGAAACATGCATGTTTTCACAAAGACTCTCACTGTCTGATTTAGTGTCTTTTAACTCAAAGCATTTTTGTTCTTCTACTGGAATTTTGTTCACAGCTTCTGCTTGGCATTGACTGTGACAAGATTCCACTAACTGAGCAGAGGCATCTAACAATTTGCTTGGCATTTCACAAGCAGAGTTGCTTACTTTGTGTTTATCCCTCTCCTGGGGGGTACCATGAAAAGTCCTATAGAACCAAGAAAAACCACATTCCTTGTCAATGTCATCAAGTTTCTCATTAAGATTTAACCAAGATGACTTGTAGGGCATCATCTTTGGTGGAGTTTCATTGTGTTTTAAAATGTGAAAATCCTTAGCGACATGGTTAAATTTATCACCTCTAATTTGCCTCAGTATCACAGGGTCATTTTTCTGACAGTAAAAGAAGACTTCTTCCATTATGTTTAGATATATGCCAGTTTGAGCCGCATTACCAAACTCGCAAAAATCCCCATTCCAATAAATCTTCAAAATCTCCTTTCCAGGATCAGTTTTGTAGACATTTTTCTGATATCCATCATCTATTTGCTGAACCATGGCTATTAATGTGTGCAATCTGTCTAATGACCATTCTATTACAGGAATAGGGGAGCACCTGTCAGTTTCTTCCGTATCCGTCCTCTGTGAATCTGTGACTGCACCGTTATTGTTAGGCATTTTTTCATTAGCTTGTCTCAGAGTTGACAGCACAGACTCCCTTTGTTCTGTAACCACGCTATGCAGCTTTGGTGAGACTGTGCAGTTACTATCACTGGTAGACTCATCAGTCCAAACAGGAATTCTGGCTCCAACTGCATAACAAAGTCCATCATTTAGCCTTTGCTCTCCTCCTGGACTTGGCCGTGGATGCTTGCTTGTTGGGTCATTTGATTCTCCCATTGCCTTCAGATTAGTGTTTGCCAGCGGATGAGGAATATTTGGACAGTGGTGTATTGTTTCTTGCACTGATCTTGCATCAAGAACATTTATCTTTGTATTATGCATGGATTTGTTTGAAGAATCAACAGATGCAATTTCTATCAGAGATAATGGTGTGACAACAGCAACAGCTTTTTGTGTAGTATTGTTCTGTTTACAAGTAGAATGTGTTTGCGGATTAGCACGGGCAGATTGGTAAATGCATCCACCAATAGGACTACTCTGTCTATGAGGTGCAGTTTCTGTTGGGAGAGAATTTTTCATGGTGGATGATGACTTTCTTTTTCTGGCAGACTTTGGGAAATTTTGATTTGGCAGAGTTTGTTTTGGCAAATTATTAGCAGTATTTGCATGTTTCTGCCTACTATGCAGGCTTCTAGCATTCACATTTGTTTCAGATTCATTTTGACTCTGAGTGTCCATAGTTCTCTTTGCTTCAAACTGTCGTGAGCTACTTGGGCCAGTTAAAATGGAGGTAGTTTTTTGTTGTGTGTAGGAACTGTTATTTGAGTTAAAGGGCTCTGAGCTCGGTCTGAGAGCACAGTGTGACATATTTGGCCCATTATTTTTCGATGCAACATTAATAGCCCCCTGCACATTAATGTTGTTCACAGGCAAGAACATCTGGCAATTAGAAGATGGCATGTTCCACATAATAATGTGTGAGTTCAGTCTTCCTGTACATTCTGAATTAAAGTTATTTTCTTGTGGTGGCATCATATTCTCAGTAGATTGAGTGCTACTAGTCAAACCTTTGTTACTGGTTTTCTGTAGAATTGTGCAAGAGAACTTTAACTCGTTTCCAGTTGAAATTTGATTTGGATATGGGAAGCTTGCAAGATGTGGCGGCACACATTGATGGTGAAGGATGTGGCCTGGATTATTGGATGTCCAGTCTCCAGACATGACTACATTGCCATGCAAGTTTTGCCATTGTCCTGGGCGCTGAGAATCGGCTTGCATTCTAATGAATATGTGCTTGCTGAATATGAGGTGGAATCACATCCCTGGAAAAAAGGGGGAAATGATTAGAACAGTTATTGCTTGACATTAAAAAGATTTATTTAGCCCTATTCGGATGGTAATTGTTTTACATGGGGGTGTGAGTTAATTCCTGGATTTACAGGAGCTGGTCGGTGATTTTATTACATCCGAATCATCATTGTTTTCTCCGACGGCCTGCAAGAAAATTCAGACAAATTACCTACTGTGGGCATGTGATAATTTATTTTCTGTCAGAATCCACATCAGAGTTTAAAAAGAATCAATCAAAAAGTAATTTTCAAAATACTTTTTGACCACTGCTTTATTTTAAAACAATGGAGGCTTGCATCACAGATAGGGCCACAACTAACGATTATTTTCATAATTGACAAATCTAACGATAATCGGGCGATTATTGCAATGATTAAACATTAGTTCTTAACAGACTATTCAGCTTGTGCCTGACGTAAAAGGTTGTATTAAATGTGGTTACTAACAATAAAAAGCACATAATCCATTATGCAAAATTCACTTTCATATGGCGTTTATATATAAATGTGAGTCGGCAGTGTGAGTACACAACCACCCTACAATGTTAAGTCCACCCACTCCTCTTTCTTATATTTCTATTAATCAAAAACAGTGTCAAAACTAATGGTTTTCACAGTGACGGACTCCACCCAATTATTATAGGTCCTCCCAAGTGATCTACACACAGTCTGCCATTTTTTTCCACGCTGGAGCAGATACAGCGAGAAGAATAATGTCTCAGCTTCGTAAGTGTAATAAGTGTGCTGTTGTTGGCTGTAAAAGTGAACATAAGAGTCTTTATGCACTCCCAGAGCCACTGAAGATGCAGTGTGGCCCAAAACATACAAAAATGTGTGTTTGTTTGTGCAAATCATTTTACACTAGACTGCTTTTTGAATGAGTGTCAATATAAAGCAGGATTTTCAAAAACTTTGATTCTCAAGCATGTTTCAGTACCAACAGTTCGTGTTCCAGCTAAAGTTATCATTGTCTCTGATTGTATTCATGGAGACCAGAGCTATGTCATTATTTTTTGGCTTACTGTCTGTATATTCATTACCGCACCTTTATTATGCACAATACAGTAAGGTGATTGTCTTTTTGAAAACTATGTACATTTTCTGTGAACAAGAACAAGAGTTGTACTAAAAGTGAAATGTTTACTTGCAAAGGCCAGCACATCTGCACAACATATCAGTACCACGAGGGATGTTTGTTGACAGACTGACTAGCCACAGCTGTGTAGTGTCAATTAACCATTCAGAAATGTCCTGGTTCATTCTCACACTTGTGACTTCTGCCGGAGTCTCTCCATCATTGTCCGACTCTGGTTCATACATATAAAGCTGAACTCCGGTATTTACGCTGTCAGTCACATGGTTCTGATTTGTTGTTGCTATAGTATATGTAGTACACTGTAGTGATAGTCATCGGCGAGCCTCTTCTTTTAATAGAAAAGTTTTTTGACAGTTTCTGTGGAACTTGCTAAATAAACATTAGCTAGCAATAGGGATGTTGCAATTACCTGATTTCACAATTAACCGTGATTAAAACGGTTACAGTTATTAAATCGTAAGAATTTGGAAGCTATGGTTAAAAACTGGAAAAAACCACCATGTTGTCTATTTTTAAAAAGTTAATGAAAATGAGTCTTTCAGTGTGGGTCTAACTACTTGAGCCATGTGTGTGTGTGTGTCCTGTCCTCTGCTTGGCTGGTCTGTGAGGCTGTTACTATGGTAACGGAGTTCACGAGGTGATTATCTAGGTAAGGCGGGTGCGTGCAGAATGAGAACTTTCAGCGCACGTGAAACTCTCAAAATGAAAACATGGCAGAACAATGCGATCTCCCGGAGTTCTATCCACCAAAGAAGCAATTAAATCAGCTATTTGGGAGCATTTTGGCTATCTAAAAAATGACACCGTAGTTGTTGAAGACGGGTATCCAGTATGCAAAACGTGCAAATGAAAAGTACCAGCAAAAGCGGTGAAAACATCTAATATGTCCCAGCACCTGAGGGGTCACCATCCAAATATTCATGCCCAGGAGGAGGTAATAATATAATATATTATAATATATATATACATATCATCAAAAAGTTTATTTATTTCAGTAATTCCATTAAAAAAGTGAAACCTGGATATTATATTAATTCATTACACACAGACCCAACAATGCAGAAGAGCTGAAGGCCACTATCAGAGCAACCTGGGCTCTCATAACACCCGAGCAGTGCCACAGACTGATCGACTCCATGCCATGCCGCATTGTTGCAGTAATTCAGGCAAAAGGAGCCCCAACTAAGTATTGAGTGCTGTACATGCTCATACTTTTCATGTTCATACTTTTCAGTTGGCCAATATTTCTAAAAATCCTTTTTTTGTATTGGTCTTAAGTAATATTCTAATTTTCTGAGATACTGATTTTGGGGTTTTCATTAGTTGTCAGTTTTAATCATCAAAATGAAAAGGAATGAACACTTGAAATATATCAGTCTGTGTGGAATGAATGTATACATTATACAAGTTTAACTTTTTGAATGGAATTACTGAAATAAATCAACTTTTTGATGATATTCTAATTATATGACCAGCACCTGTATATATATATATATATATATATATATATATATATATATATATATATATATATATATATATATATATTTTCTTTTTTTTTTTTTTTTTATTTTTTTTTTTTTAATTAACTGCATGTCCTAACGAATGCTGCAATAAAACTTGTGCCATGTTTGTGGAGGGTTTTATTGTTGCATAATAGGTAAATTTTCAGATAATCGTAAAAATTGTGATTTCTTTATCAGACAATAATCGTACCATCAAAAGTTCACATTGTGACATCCCTAGCGAGCAATACTATGTACATTTTTAACAAAATATCAATACATTTTTGCCAATTTTGTTGCTTGCAAAAAAAATCCACCTGAAGTAATGTGAGGCAGACATTTTTTATTTTTTGGTGTTGTTCACAAGCTGTAAAGACACAGCCCTCTTCCTAAAAGGGGCAGGGAGTTGGTGAGTTGAGTGCGGATGCCTCAGAGAATAGCGTGAAGCCTCCAGACATGTGATAAGATGCGCAGATTGATGGTCTCAGTCAAGGAAGCAAATGAGATTCGTCCTCCGCCACCCAGATTGAGGCGAGTCACTTAAACACTTAAAGGACTTAGAGTGCATTGGGGATTGGGCATTCCAAATTCAGGAGAAAAAGTCAGGAGAAATAGTTTTTTTTTTTTAATGAAATGTCCCCCAAAATTTAATCACATTTATAATTTGCAAGATATGATTTATGCCTTATGTAATCTCATATATGCGCTTTACAGATATAAATTCATAAATACATCATATTAACCTCAGCAGTCCTGCCATTTACACATGTGCTTTTAAGCCAAGAGTTCTGTGGAGGAGATGATGGGATTTTGGTCACACGTTTAGTCATGCAACTTTTGCCCATGTGTAGTGTTTTCACAAGAAGGATCAAAGCTTTAGTCACCGAGTTAAAGATTTTATTATTGGCTGAAAGAACAGACTTGCCACTAAATCAGTTGTGATGTGTAATATACAACAGGTAGACATTAGGCCTAATCTGTGAATAAACAATATGTATATAACATGAAATTAGACAACCCAAACAAGACCAACACTGACTGATATACAAAGACAAAAAAAAATAAAAAAAATAAAAAAAAATACCTGTATGGTCCAGAAATGAGACATGTAAAAGTTGTTTTATGAGGATGATATGAAGTAGACTGTTTTAAATATTAATCTTCAACCTGCAGCTGAACATCTCTGATAATAATAGCATAATAGCATAATAGCCATAGTGATCTTGCTTCTTTTCATATCAAATGCCATTATCATGTTGAATTAATGTATATGTTTTGAAACATTACTTAATTAAATGTATACATACATTTTGGATATTGAGCAGCGTGTGATTTAAAGACATGTGTATAACTAGGGTTTAACAAAGTTAACATCTCATTCGACGCTTCATCTGTAAAAGGCGAATTAATGAGATTTTTTTTTTTTTTTACAGTGGGAATAAAACTAGTGCTCTGTTCCCTTTGCGGGAGCACATGCATGTTAAACAGACTACGCTGCACAGAGAGAGATGATGATGATGATGAAACATATGCATGGAGAGACATGGATTATCAGTCCTATAGAAAGAAACTGTTGATTTCTTGCATTTCAATGTATGGATTACTACTATTCACCAACATGTAAAAATGAAAAATGAAGGGAATTTCACGCACTGTGAACACGGAATGTGCGGGGAACTTAAAATGTCGCAAAACACGTTAAATTCCATTACAAAATTCATTAAGTGGGTTTTTTTGTCCTGCTATTTTCTACACATTGGTAATAGCTGCTTGCTTAAACACTTGGAAAAGAGAGTGCTAGGAGTGCACTTGGTGTCTGCACGATCTTGTGACTTCCCATATCAAGAGGCTCTGTAAATGTTCTTCCAAACACCCCCCCCCCCCGGGTGCTACTTACAGGAGAGCGAGTGTTGCCATCTTCACCACCCTGGGAGTGTTTAAAAAACACAGATATTTTTGTCTTCTTTTCAGGTGATTGACGCAACATATTTCCGACGCACACTTTGTCCGCTGGTGGGAGTGTGTGATGGGGAGTCGACTCCAAAGAGTCGATTCCTCGACTCTGAATAGCCCCAGACTCGGGGTCGACTCCATCACAGGAATCGACTCTTGGTGTCGACTCCGTTACTGTGTCCGAAATCACTCACTTGTGAGTGTCTAATCCCTATAAAAATTATATTTTTGCAGTAAAGTCAAGTAGATTGTATATTTTTTACATTTTGAGTGTATTACTATTTGTTATATGTTGAATTAATGTGACGTCATATCACGACCGTAGTCTCAAAGTCTAGTGTATCCGCGGCATTACACCATGCCAGAGACCTGTCGTAGAAACTTTGTATTTATCCTACACGTAGCTTATAGCTTATCTCTTTAGAAATAGATAACAGTCATAGTGACTCTAGTTTGTAATTATGCATACCTCCGTACCAGAAAACCTGGAATCGAACACCCCTATGCTCACCTGTGTGCGCGCGAACGTGTCTGTGTGTGTGCAGGCGTGTGTGTGTGTGCGCATAGGGGCGGAACTCCGCCGTGTGCGATACAGAGAGCTGAGGAGAATAGTAAACATGCGAACATGTAGAGACAGAAATGATATGCCGTCGTGTAAATAAGATAAATAACTTAAGGGCTATTTAGTTTGTTTAATAGATGAACAAGGTATAGAAATTGTTTCAGCAATTTGTGATAAAGTGCCTTTGCTGGACTCAAAATTCGACCAGCCACGAGTAGAGGAATGAAAAACCAGGTCAGGAAGTGACTTTAAGGGAACAACATAGACTGTGCAAGGGGAGGCGATGACACATTACCAATGTTTTTAGAAACCTCCTCAAATTCCTGCAGGGCCGCTTCCAGACAAGATATTACACACACAGCTAATACGAAACAAAGGTCCAGTGGCATTCTTTGCTCAGTTTAATGCTTCGTGAACCAATGAATCATCCCTTTTAACTGACGATGACCAAGTAATCCTAACACCTTCTTAAACAACATGGACCCTGATAACGCTCAATTAATTCACATTACAACTGTTAGTTTGACTGGGATGACAATTTCTGAATTTGAACGGCGACTTTGTAAGCCATCCACCACTGGGGCCTTCAAGGGCTGTCAGCGTACCTCCTCCAAAACGGTGGCCGCAATGGCTCAATTTATGCAGCAAAATGCACCCAGAACGTATGAATCTCGCACCTGCTATTACTGTGGAAAGCAAGGACATCAAGCGAGATGGTCGTAAACAAATGAGAGATCAGAGAGAACCACAGTTGGATGACCAACATGACAGACAACAGGTAGTCTGCTCTGACCCACCGTGAGAAAATGGCCCAAATGACTGCTCCACACCTCGATACCCAACAGAATGGATAACCCTAGGGAAGCCCACAGAGCACTGAGCCCTCCACTTATGCAATAGCATCAATGCTGCGTTTCGATAACTCAGCACTGCCTTTATCATTAAATGTTGACCACAAACCATATACCTTTCTCATCGATTCCGGCTCATCTAAAAGTTCATTAACAGCTCATTTCTATGAGGGCTCTATTACGGGACGAACTCTAAACTCTGTGGGAAATAAATGGCATTCCCATTAAGTTACAAATGACACCAAAATTACCCGTAACATCTCCAGATAACCCAAATTTGCTTAAAATGCACGATTTTGCCTGACGCTCCTTTCTGCCTACATGGTCATGATCTGATGCAAATTGGGGCAATAATTATATACAAAATATATATAATAAATAATAAATATAATAAATTAGAAAGATTCTAACTCACTACAATTAATGTTTCCCTCAGTATATTTTCAGTCTGTGTATACAGAACATTGTGGAGATGTTTGCAGCTCAACGTCTTTCAACACTCCTGCTGCAAAACAGGAAGAGCTCAACATCAACCCAGCACTGTGGGTCACCCACAAACATGAGGCGGACCTCATTGACATAAGACCATATGTTGCCAAATGTCGCTCTAACCTACCAGTCTACTGCAAACAGTATCCGCTATCAAAAGAAGAGGAAGGCATTGGCCCAATAATACAACAGTGCCTGTCGCAAGGTATTTTGAAACTTACCTTACAACACAGCAATTAATCCAGCGAAGAAAGCTAATGGTACATGGCGTTTACCACAAGACTTGAGGAAAATTAATTATTTTATTATTCCGTTGTCACTAGTGGTGCCAACGGAACGGACTCAATTCCAGCAGACCGCACTCATTTTACGGTTATTGATTTGTGTTCTGCCTTCTTCAGTGTGCCAGTCGCACCCGTTACGCAGCCCGTTCGCATTCACATATGGAGGCCAACAGTACACTTGGACCAGAATGCCCCAGGGATTTAGAGACTCGCCTGTTGGGTTCTCCGCTGTAGTGCACACTACTCTCAAAGACACCAAGCTGCCACCACAGACCTGTCTGCTACAATGCTGACGATATCTTGGTTTCCGGTCCCGATGCGGAGTCCTGTACTACGGCATCGATAATTTTTTTGCAACGTGCTCGCTCATGCGAGTTTCAAGGCTTCCAAAGACAAGCTGCAATGGGTGAAACCGAAAGTTAACTATCTGGGTCATGAGCTACAAAAAGGAACAGTTTGTCTTCCCACAGAAAGAGTTAAGACGAAAAACTAACTTCCAACACCCTAAAACAAAAAATGCAAAGCTTCTTGGGTTTAGTGAAAAATTGTCGAGCACGGGTGCCAAACTGCTCTTTATACGACAAAATTCTGAGAGTAGCAACTCTCTCAAGGGCTGAGGAACCCATCAAGTGAACTGCTGAAATGGACCTGGCTTTCAAACATCTACAAAAAAGCCTCAGCTCTCCACCTGCACTAGGCTTACCAAATTATGGTGAACCCTTTCATCTGTACGTGCATGAGGTGGTAGGCACAGCAGCAACGATCCTCGCTCAGTCAAATGTCGGAACATATAGACCAGTGGCGTACTTGTCAAAAACTTTAGATGCAGTCGCCAAAGGCCTTCCTACATGTGTGCACGCAGTGGCTGCAGCGGCATTGATGGTACAACATGTAGAACGCAATGTTCTATCACATCCATTGATCGTGCACACCTCTCACCAGATAGGACCAATCATGCACAACAATACAACACATGACAGCACAACATTGATTGGGATATGAAGCTATTTTAATGGCTACTGCTAATCTGACCATTAAACCAACCTCTGTTGTACACAGCCTGACTTTGTCATCACACAAATTGCTAACTAAAGGTGAATTTTCCAACGATTCACATAATTGCCTCAATTGCCTGAAAACATGCACTTCCTGCAGGCCAGATGTTTCATCATCCACCCTGGAGGAGGGGGACCATTGGTACATTGACGGGTCCTGTTCCAAGCCAAATGATTCCGCATACTGGTGTGGTTATGCTGTAACGGAACCTCAGAATCAAATAATTGAAACTTATTCGCTCCCATATATATCTGCACATGCTGCTGATTTGTTTGCGTTGATCAGAGCATGCCAATTGGCTAAAGGTAAATCAATTAATATATATACATACACAGACTCAAAGTATGCTTATGGGGTGGTACATGATTTTGCTCAAATGTGGGAGGAAAGATTTCAAGACAGATGAAGGCAAACCCATATCACATCATAACCTGGTTTCAGAATTATTGAGAACAGCACAGTTGCCTGCAAAATTGGCCATAATAAAAGTTGCAGAACACATGACACGGGAACTGGAAGAGGCAAGGGTAAATAGATTAGCTGATGAAGTGGCAAAGTGGGCTGCAAAGGAAGTTGTGGTAAGCCCAGATCTGAATCAAGCTGAAGAGACTGTTTCCATGATGCAATCAACTCTGGTACGAGACATTGACATAAAAATGTTGCAGGCAAATCCATCTGAATCTGACATTCAACACTGAGCCTCAAATGAAGTGAAACCAGACCAGACTATTTTGTTAATGGACAAACTCCAGACAAGATATTGCATCTGGCTCTGCCAAAGACCACAATTGTAATACTCTGTCAACATTAATCGCAGTATTTGCATGTTTCAAAAGAAAAAGTTATCCAGTCAATAAAATCAAACTTATTGCATAAATGGGGTATGAAATGCAATAAAACTAATCCTGGACTCACGTCTACCGTGCGCACAGAATAACAGACAAGTCTACGAAGCACGACTCATTACCACACTTGGAACTGCCGTTCCTACACCAGCAAATAGATTTTACACATATGCCGCCATGCAGGAATAACAAATTATTGCTTGTGAAGGTGGACCGTTTTTCTAAATGGACAGCAGCTTTCCCATGTGTGAGGGAAAATGCTAAAACTGCGGTGAAAATTCTGGAAAAAGAAATAATACCAACATTCAGCATTCCAACCGTTATTGAGAGGGACAATGGGACTCTGTCCACGTCCAAAGTTACACAACTACTCGAAGGAATTGAACATAAATTGGCATTTCAACATACCATATCACCAACAGTCGGCAGGCGTGGTTGAACGGACAAATCAAACATTAAAAGAATGATTAAACAAAGCATGCACCGAAACCGGAAGACCATGGGTTGATGTTCTACCGGTTGTCACCATCCTCTGTTGTCCCTATCCATTTGAAATACTAAAGGGTAGGCCTTTCCCAACCCCTTGGGTCAAAGGCCGTACTGGCTTTCTCTCCACATGTGACACGGAGGTAGTGATCGAGGAATATGTGAATTTCCTGTTCAAAACATTGAATGGCATAAATGGTGATGTTTCCCTTTCTTTACCTTTGCCCACAGAAAAGCCCACTTATCCATTTGTTCCGAACCGGCAGGTCTTGACGAAATGTCTGAAACAAACCAAGTTAGGTTAGCCTAATTACCTGGGTCTGGTGGTGACCAGAACAGGAGAGCTGACTGACCATCAACCGCAGCGGATCCACGCAAGCCGCGTGAAGCCTGCACTGGAGGACGGCCTTACTGATTCAATGGTGAAAGCACCCGAGGACTGAACATGCAGCGCCAGTGCCTAACCAGGAATCTGCTAATTAGGAGGACCTGAGGTGGGACCTGAAACAGTCAGCATGAAATCATTACTGATGCTCTGCATATGGCAGGTGGTCGTGCTTGCCTACGTCTGTTCAGCATCAACACATCAGAAGTCACATGTGTAATTCCAATTCCTAGAAATAATGTATGGTGGTTGTGGATGAACTAAACCGCTGGTGGTAAACAATGTATAGTGTGCTCTTGATCAGCAGCATTGATTTCTTATGTTATGCCTGTGCCAATGAATACAACAACATGCTTAACTCATCAGGAGGAGCCGATTAAGAGGCCTCCATGTTTGACCTATACAATCAATCCGCCACTATCCGGTACCGACAAAACAACTTGGACCTGCACAGACCATAATGTAACAACAGTGCTTCGGAATGAGTCAATGTGCCCTTTTAACGGTTTACTATATAGGGCCAGTGGACGTGTTAACAAAACACTGGATAATTCCCAATGTACCAACTGGCCAGTGCCACTCCACCCAAGCTAGTTTGTTACAAATTCTCTGATACAGGTAACAAAACTTCATCCAATAAAAAATTGTTTCAGATCAAATACTGTTCTCAGGTGACGGGAACCAAGGCCAACCACACATACCCAAATCAAAGAGTCGGTGTATCAACACAAACATTTAACTATATGAGAGGGGTGGCAGATGTGTGGTGGGTATGTTCTGGTAATGATTCAGAACTCCTTATCGCACCCCCAACACCATTTGTTGGTTTATGTTTAATGGTAATGTTACAGGAAGATGTTTCTGTTATGAAGATACGGGTAAACACCTGGAAACTAAGGTACCTAGAAAGTGATGCCTCAATTGACCCTGAAGTATATCTAGACAGTGTTGGACAGCCTAGAGTTATTCCAAACCAGTTCAATGCCCGAAACAAAATTGCTAGTGGTTTTGAATCCATCTTTTTATGGATAACCCCCAATAAAAAACTGAGTGGATCAATTATTTATAATCAGCAATGTTTCTTTAATAAAACCAAACAGGCCTTCGATTTGGTAAAAGAACAATTACATGCCGCAAGTGAAATGAATAAAACAGGATCATATAGCTCTGGATTACCTCTTGGTTAAAAATGGAGGAGTATGTAAAATGTTTGGTGACAAATGCTGTACATACATCCTGGGTCACACTGATGATGATGGTGAATTCACAAAGGTATTAAATGGAAATGGATAAGTTGAATAAATAATTAGATGATAACGCTGGACATCAGGGAAAATGGGGAAATGTTTTCAATATGTTTGCGTGGTTTGCGCCCTGGATTGGTCCTCCATTATATCGGTTGCTGTATGTATTCTGATTATGTTACTATTTGGCCAATGTTTGCCACAATTACTAATGCAAAAGTTGAATATGATGATAAACAGGCATAATATTGCCATGCTCCACTATGTATGTAAACCTGATACTGAAGTTGGTTGAGAGGGCTACGTGATCCTTTCAGGATTAAAGTGGGCAATGTAAAATAATAAAGGCCTATCAACAACTTCTCTTGTTAGTACAGCTTAGTTATTACAAGGCAAGCTGTTTCCTGTTCTACAAGAGGATGTGTCCATAGGAATGTATTTCCTGTTTCTGTACTTTCAAGTATCACACATACACTCACCTAAAGGATTATTAGGAACACCATACTAATACTGTGTTTGACCCCCTTTCGCCTTCAGAACTGCCTTAATTCTACGTGGCATTGATTCAACAAGGTGCTGAAAGCATTCTTTAGAAATGTTGGCCCATATTGATAGGATAGCATCTTGCAGTTGATGGAGATTTGTGGGATGCACATCCAGGGCACGAAGCTCCCGTTCCACCACATCCCAAAGATACTCTATTGGGTTGAGATCTGGTGACTGCGGGGGCCATTTTAGTACAGTGAACTCATTGTCATGTTCAAGAAAGCAATTTGAAATGATTCGAGCTTTGTGACATGGTGCATTATCCTGCTGGAAGTAGCCATCAGAGGATGGGTACATGGTGGCCATAAAGGGATGGACATGGTCAGAAACAATGCTCAGGTAGGCCGTGGCATTTAAACGATGCCCAATTGGCACTAAGGGGCCTAAAGTGTGCCAAGAAAACATCCCCCACACCATTACACCACCACCACCAGCCTGCACAGTGGTAACAAGGCATGATGGATCCATGTTCTCATTCTGTTTACGCCAAATTCTGACTCTACCATCTGAATGTCTCAACAGAAATCGAGACTCATCAGACCAGGCAACATTTTTCCAGTCTTCAACTGTCCAATTTTGGTGAGCTCTTGCAAATTGTAGCCTCTTTTTCCTATTTGTAGTGGAGATGAGTGGTACCCGGTGGGGTCTTCTGCTGTTGTAGCCCATCCGCCTCAAGGTTGTGCGTGTTGTGGCTTCACAAATGCTTTGCTGCATACCTCGGTTGTAACGAGTGGTTATTTCAGTCAAAGTTGCTCTTCTATCAGCTTGAATCAGTCGGCCCATTCTCCTCTGACCTCTAGCATCAACAAGGCATTTTCGCCCACAGGACTGCCGCATACTGGATGTTTTTCCCTTTTCACACCATTCTTTGTAAACCCTAGAAATGGTTGTGCATGAAAATCCCAGTAACTGAGCAGATTGTGAAATACTCAGACCGGACCGTCTGGCACCAACAACCATGCCACGCTCAAAATTGCTTAAATCACCTTTCTTTCCCATTCTGACATTCAGTTTGGAGTCAGGAGATTGTCTTGACCAGGACCACACCCCTAAATGCATTGAAGCAACTGCCATGTGATTGGTTGATTAGATAACTGCATTAATGAGAAATTGAACAGGTGTTCCTAATAATCCTTTAAGTGAGTGTAGCTTAAACATAAATAATGATGAGCTGGACGCTAAACGTTGAAGGATCTGATCCGATCTTGTGTCTGTGTCACTTCTTTCTTCCCTCAGCTGGGACTCCTAATCGAGACGGGGACTGCAGCTCAAGAATAATCAATCAAATATATTGCATGACAAAATGTACCGAAGATTGAGTGAACCAATAAACCTGAGAAGGCCAGCTGTCTGTTCTGCTCTCTCAGTCTCAGACTCCCAGTCTTTATTCATTTCTGTTATCTCCTCTGAACCCATATACAGTTAATGAAAATGAACAAACCAATGGGATTGCTTCACCAACTGTCTCTGCTCGCCACCATTATTTCTTAGACCATCGGACTTCTTTCTAAATGGTAGAAACCTAGCAACCCATCAGTTTTTTTTTTTTAAATAACATTTTGGTCCCATCTTTTTAGAAATTGTACAGATTAAGGTATTCCGATTAAACATATTAAGTATTCTATCTATTGGGTTAACATGAGCATCCTATCTGTGCCTTATGAATGCCCTTTTCTACTCCAAGTGTGACATCATATATTTCATCATATATATCATATTGATGAAACAGCCTACAGCGAGGAGGTGCACACTCTGACACGCTGGTGTCAGGAGCACAAACTCTCCCTCAACGTCAGTAAAACCAAGGAGCTTGTAGTGGACTTCATTAAGACAAACAGAGAACACAGCCCCATCACCATTAATGAAGCACCGGTGGAGAGAGAGTCAGCAGTTAAAAGTTCCTCGGTGTCCACATTACTGAGGAACTCATAAGGTCCGTCCACACTAAGGCTGTTGTGAAGAAGGCTCACCAGAGCCTCTTCTTCCTGAGACGGCTGAGGAAGTTTGGAATGAACCACCACATCCTCACACAGTTCTACACCAGCACCGTAGAGAGCATCCTGACTGGCTGCATCACCGCCTGGTACAGCAATAGCACCGCTCACAACCGCAAAGACCTGTAAAGGGTGGTGCGAACTGCCAGAAACATCATCGGAGGTGAGCTTCCCTCCCTCCAGGGCATATATAACAGGCGGTGTGTGAAAAAAGCTCGGAGGATCATCAGAGACTCCAGCCACCCGAGTCATGGTCTGCTCTCACTGCTGCCATCAGGCAGGCGGTATAGCAGCATCAGGACCCACACTAGCCGACTACATGACAGCTTCTTCCCCCAAGCAATAAGACTTTTGAACACTTGATCTCTCACGATCAACAATCAGCACTGCACTTTATTAATCTTATCTCACACAGGACTGTCAATATATTCTCCACAATATAACAACTGCATATAAATTTTTATATACTCTTGTTTTATTTGTATTGTATGTGTACTCTACATTGTGTGTATTGTTTACTGTACATTGTGTATTATTATTGTGTTGTGTAAGTATGTGTACATTTGATATGTAAATTTTGTTGTGCAAATGTTGTTTATTGTAAATTGGTATGTGTCTTGTCACTGTCATGACTGCCATGGTTGCTCGGAACTGCACACAAGACTTTCACCTACTGTTGCACTTGTGTACATGCGTCACAATGGAATAATTAAAATGGAAGTACCAGGTTTAAGCATGGATTCCCTGAAGAACAAGCTGCAGCCATAAAAAAAAAAAAAAAAAAAAAAAAAAAACCTCACCCACAGTCATCTAAAACATGTGAGTATTTTAGCCATAGACCCAACAATGTGGTGCTGTGTAAGCTATGAAAATTGGAAATAGCTTGTCACAGCAGTACAACCGCCATGAACGAACACCTGAAGTGGAAGCATCCCGGAGCGCTTGTCAAGACGGCAGCACCAGAAGTCCTGTTTACTTTTTGTCCCTACCCAAACATGACATATTAGTATTACAACACGTGTTTGTTAGTAGTAGTCACTAGTAGTTTACACTATCGTGAGTTATGTGAAACACTTAGATTTGGAATACCAACAAATAAAAATATGCAAATCCCACGTTTACTTATCTGTGTTTATAAGTAATTTCCGTTTTTATGTATAGATTCCGCGATTCTGCAATGCAGAAACCATAGTGCCCTACATTTTAAGACCAAATGAAAATCAAATATCACTATTACCAGGTCATTTTATAAACTAGCCCTTGTTCATGCTGAATTCTCCTCTACCTCCCCCCCAATTCACACTCCTTTACAATCAGCAATCTTTAGTTGAGTACAATCAGTACAATGCATTCAAAAAAATCAAAGACGGCACCTTGCCCTAAAGGTGTCTCACCAGCACCACTTAACATTTATTTACAGCAAGAGCAAAACAACAAAGCATACCAAATTCCAGAAAGAAAAAAAAAAAGTCCAAATTTTAAATTAACTGGGAAATTGACCTCGGAAAAGAGGTGATTTAAAGCTATGATACAAGGTTAGAGGACAGGAGTCGTGACCGGAAAACCATAAATGGTCAGCTAGCCAAAATGAGACTAGGATTTCTTGATCATAGCAATTTAGTTGGTTTTAATGTTTATAGCTTTACTGTTTAAAGAAACAGGTGAAAGGGGAAAGAATAAAAGAAATAAAGAGACAAAAGTTTTCATAAAATGAAGATAATGTTACAAGGAGTGTGCAAAATCTCCTTTTGTTAAGTTTAGTAGTCAATCAGGTGGGGTGCGTCATTTTTTACTCCCACAGAGAGAGCTGGGAGGGAGGGAGGGAGGGGGCTCTGAAGGCTTTTTTTGTCCAGCAGCAACCTCAGGCATAATGTAAAACAGTGGTCCTTTTTAAAAAAAAAAAAAAAAAAACGCATTATAAAACAGATAGCTCCAGTCCTTGATTCTAATTGGCTAAGCCACGTTCAAAGCCATTGTAAATTACTTAACAAACATACACCTGTGACCGTATTACATTACATTTGTGATTCTGTAAAACAATTCAGTATTACTGCACCAAAGTGGTGGAAAGACATGGACATGACAGAGAAAGAAGATAAAAAACAAAGCAGACACTCTGAAATTAATGAGAGAGAAATTGAAGAGCTGGAAAAGTTAAGAAATGATGCAGGGATCGTTAAACAGACTATGTGGTATGGTCGTGGTTTTCAGAATTGGTGTGCCGAGAAAGATCTGGCTATTGATTTTAAAACAATAACCAAAACAGAGCTAAACAAGGTAACCAACCACAAACTGAAGCCCGAATCATTTATCATCCACCAGGATGAGAATGGTCAGAAGTATGTCACACTGTCAATCAAGGAATGAACAAAAAACCACAAAGATGCTGGCAAAAGAAACAAAGAAAGCCTACAGGGATTTATGTTTGAGAAGTCAGGGAATCCTCTGTGTCCTGTCAACTCATTGAAGAAATGCCTCTCGTTGCTGCCGGCCAATCCACCTGCTTTATCTCCACCCAAAGCGGACAAACTACATCAAAGATGTATAAGTTAAACTTTTTTTATTTGTAGCATATTGTGCACACCTTTCTGTAGTCATGCTGTCATTTGCCAGCAATGTATTTTTTGTTACAGTGTAGCTTGGTTACTTTACACTGTAACAAGAAAAAAAAAAAGAAATTGCTGGTAAGTGACAACAGCTACAATGCAACAGGTTACCAGGCAAAACATTTTCTCTCTCCTAATGTTAGGTACACTAGAGAGCCTATGGGGGTGAACTTCCTTGGTTCTATTTTGCCACGGATTTGTAAAGCAACTGGCACTGAGACAATCTACACCAACCACTGCTTGCGAAGCACGACTGAACAAAAACTTTCTGATACTGGGCTAGAGGCGAGAGAAACCATGTCAGTGATGGGGCATAAATGTGAATCATCCCTGCAATCTTACTGGCACCCAAACTACGAGGAGAGACGATGCTGGAGCAATATCATTGCCACAATTAAAGTGCACCTGTTCAGTGTTAAAATCTCCTCATCCAGCAGAGGAGTGCTAACTTATTTGATCAATGCTTCAGCAACTGCACAATAAATGGTGATCCAGATAAATGTTAATTATTAAACAAATAGTTCCATTCCTTGATTCCGATTAGTTGTGCAACGTTCTTCACGGTCTTTGTTACTGCATGTGTTGCTTGGCAACCTCTTCGTAACTACATTGCTTGGCGGAGGAATAAATGTGTTACATCATTATATTTTTTTGTTGCTGGTGTTTATTTTATGAATAAAATAAATATTTTTATGGAGTAACTGTTTTATAAAAGCAATAAGCCCCGTGAAGTTGTGTTTTACAGTGAATTTAGAACAGCTATGGGGCGCTGTTAGGCACGTCGTGGAGCGGAGTGCCTAAAACCCCCTTAGTTGTTCTAAATTCCAAATTAATTTGGGAACAATTATTGCTTTGTTCTGTGACGTGTTTCAAGTGTACTGCATAGCCAAAAGCTGGCAAGCGATCATTTTGACAAACTTTGCAAGTTGAATTAGGAAAAATTATTTAATATCGCTGCGCTGCTCAGCGTGAACTCTATTTGCAGGGGTTTATGAATATATACACAAATGGTTTGATATAGAATGAGTACTTTCAAGATAAACTTGATCATTTTTAGATATTGATTTCTAGATAACTTTCTATATAGACTTGGTTTAGATAAAATGACTACCTCACTGGCTAAGAATTATTTTGCAGTTTTCTCATTTTATTGTATTATTTCTGAACATATGGATGTAATAGATTTTAATTTAACAGTTACACAATGTTGACAACCTTCCCCTGTGGTGCATTTGGTATGTTAGTTCTTTTAAAAAGAACTTTAATTTCTCTAACTAGGTTGCTTTGCATTCTAATAAAAAACATGCATTTTGAATCATGTTGGAGACCATTAAAAAGTAAAAAAAAAAAATCAAATCATGCATGAGATTGATAAAAATTGAGATTGATTTTTTTTGCCATATTGCCTAGCCCTACTTCAAGCTCTTGCCAGCATGTTTTAGAAACTTGATTAATTTATATATTCTTAATAAAACCTAAATTCAAGATGCACCGTTAAAGTTTGACAACTATGGTTTATTTAAAATGCAAAGGTGAAACATTCATTAAAACTTATGTCAGATGTGAAGGGGGAGGACAATCTGTGTCATAAAAGGATGCTCCTGTGCTTCCTCGCTCAAGTGTCCTCGTTAAGCTTCCTCCCTACTTATTTGTCCACATATCAAAACATTGTTGGGTTTCTACCAGAACTTTTAAAAGCACCTAACTTCATCAACATTTGCTAGAATCATATGCTGATAAACATAACACAATTTAACAACAGCAAATCAGATGTACACAAAATTTCTAAAGAGAAACAAGCACTTATTTTATATTGGCCGATGTCGATAATCACAAAATGGTCAAATATCGGCAGATTAATCGGCCTGGCCGATATCAGTTTATCACTAATTTAAACGTGCTCAATGATATAAAAAAAATGTTGTCAGTACTTGTAAAGGTATTAAAAATGGTTTGTATGCAGGCTGCAGCACCTACTCGGACACTAAAGCACTCTGGGGAAATGCTCACTTGTGATGCGTTGATCGATGCTTTGACCTGGGAACTCAGAGTGTGTTCACACTTGACAGGTTTGCTTCGATCAAAATGAACTCTGGTGCAATTGGTCTGTTAGTGTGGTTCATTTGAATAAATGTGAACGCTGCCATCTGAATCTTGGTACGCACCAAATAAGCAGACCGAGACCACCTAAATAGTGGGTCACAGTCCGCTTCCAAATGAACTCTGGTGCGGTTCGATTTGATATATGAACGCAACATGGACCAAAAACAGGAAGTAATTTGCCTAACCTTGAGAGCATGCATGGTTCTTCTCATCATAGGAGCTATGATGCCCATTACAGTACGGTACAGGTGTTGGAACCGCCGTCAGCCGTTCTTGCAGCATATCTTCGTTTGTGTGTGCAACGGAGGAAATCTTGGCGCTGTTTTGTCTCCTTTACACATTTTATTAGCTCTTTGTTTGTTCTCAGCTGGTAAAAATACCACCATATATACATATATAAATCTAACAAGCACATTTCGCCCAGCACCCATCATTGTTTTGTTTATTTGGTAAGTTCCGTCGCAAAATAAACGCCATAAAAGCTGTCCAATCAGGTTGTGACCTTATCATGATGCATTTTGTTTTGAATCTTTAGGTTTGGTGTTAAAAATGCCAGAGTGAACACTAAGTAAACCAGGACTAAATGTATCAGATTCATTTTATTTTTTGTTCTGGACCAAGAGAACCAAACTACAAGTGTGAACACACCCTTATAGTGACTTGCAGTGGGACGAGCTGCTCATAATCTCTCATGCATCAAATCAGACTGCCTTAAAATACAGTGCTTACAAAATATTTATTTTCTGTTAATTTTGCTGTGGCTTTATTTAATTGTGGGTGTTGTTGTTTTTTTGTTTTTATATGCTTTGCTAATTTGATTGTGTTGTGTAAATCATTCTTGTATTTCATGACCCTTATAGTGTCTTTTTCACTCACGAACAGACAAAAAGCGAGAAACCATCACTTATATTTTGAACAAGGCTATTAAGCTTTCTTAAATACTTATAAGCACCATTACTTTAATATGGTACAAGATTAACCTACTCAAATGCACAGGACATCAAAAACAAAAGTTAGGTCAAAGGTAATCCAAAAGCAATCTGACAGCAGTCAGATTAGATAACCTAAAATGGCAATTTAAGAGATTACATAATTTATTAAAATGTTAGTAAATGTAACTTGTAATCTGTATCACATTTAAATTCCAATGTAATCTACTCAGCATTGCTTTCACGTTGGAGATTCACTTCAACCTCATTAGTGGTCAAAAACACTAATTGCCGATTGAAAACATTAAAGGCGACGAGCTGTCCTGTAGTGTGTGCTTGGCTTTATAACCCATGAGGTGGCTGAGGGGAAGAAGGAAAAAAAAATGATCACCGTTCAGTTTCATTGTATATGTGCCTAACTGTAACTTCCATGTTTGCTTCTTTTTTAGGCGAAACGAAATTACGTGTATGTCGTAATCAACATAACAAGGATGCTGTCGATTGACCATAACTTGAATCCAGAATATTCGTGCGACAATTGTTGCATCCCGACTGTACATATCGAATCAACAAAACTAAACGTTATTCTGTAAAAGTTGCACAATCAAACACGCTGACAGACACACAGACTGGAATTTATTAACACGGTAATATTCAACCAATCAACTGGTATTTTATGTATCTTTAAAAGCTATCTAGAGATGATTTTGAATGAAAACGAACTGAAACAATGAATTTCTCTCCGTGTTCGGAAACCACAACATCGCCATATTTTAACCAGCAACCATATTCAAACCAAGAAACCCTGCTCTTCAAAATCAAAGGCATTACCACCGGGTCATGATCAAAGCATAAACAAAAACAACATTTGAAACTTACTGATCGTTCGTGCAAAGAAAAGCTCTTTTCTTCGTCGTACTCAATGCAACAGCAGAAGGATTTGATCACGCTTTCATCTGCACGAGAGGTGGGCGGGAACGAAACAGCCCTGAGTTGCTAGGTATCTTTTCATTTTGAAGACTCATGCATTGCAGTTCTTTTGTTGACGAGGGGTTTTGTTATTGTTGTTTTTACGGCTAGTAAATTTTATCCTTACAAATTAGTCGCTTGTATGTCACATTTTCGGAGAGATTTCGCCACAGATCTGATCAACACTATAATTAATTGTATAATCAGTAAGAAAGTATTCATATATGTTAAACAAGATGATAAGTCACTCTACTATTATGGTATATTTTCTAAAAACATTAATCAATATTATATGTGACCAGAAGAAGGTAACCATTGTTCTGTGATTATAAGGTAAAAAGAGAAACACAGAAGAATCTAATGGGTATCTGTTAAACATATGAAGAAAAGGAGCAGATGCTTGTCTGTGTGACCTTTGCTAACCCATAATAGATAAACAGATGTGTATCTGGGCCACCAGTTAGATCAAGTGTGGAAAAACTCATTATATTGAAGCTAGGTGTGAAACAGTATATTCTATAGAAAGCAGATATCTTTATAATTTTTTTTAAATAGATAAGTGGAAGACTTTGCACCATTAAATAAAAACCAGATGGCCTAGGAAATAATGGTGGCAAGCAGAAAGAATGTGAAGTGTGGGCCCATTGGTCAGAGATAGTGGAAATGAGAGATCAATGGGTCCAACAGATATAACCAAAGGGTATATAACTGAGAACTTGGAACTGTGTATTCAGAACGGACAGCTGGCCTTCTCAGGTTTATTGGTTGCTCAGTAAACTTCAACTTTGGCATTTAGAACCCTGGACACTGAGAGTTTTCTTGCAAACTGAGAGAGATTCTTCAAACACTATCATTCTTGAAAGCATATGGTCATTTGACTGTTGATATATATTTAAGATGACATTTAACAGCTAGTACACCTATTTTCATGTGTATGTGAGAGAGATATTTTCATGTGTGCTCACATCTGGAATCAATAAAATTGGGCCTCTTGCTATGCATGAAAAAACAGATTGGAGCCACAGAAGAAACAAAGTGAAGAAAGTTGAGGTGACAATTGTGGCAGAGAGGCTTGTAGCATTATGATGTACAGGGTAGGGCTGGGCGATAAAACGATATATATCATGATAAAGAGAATCCATAATAAGCTTTTGAGGAATTTTCAATATTTACTGCATGTCGCTAAAACACAAGCAGTTCGGCTTTCTCAGGCTGCATTTCCACTGGGGCGGACGAAATCCACTCTAAGGCGCTCACAGCGCTAGGAGAGAGCTTGCTCCGCACCGCTGCCAATCCTACGATCCACCATGCAAGCATGACACTCGGCTTTCATAGGAATTAATTGAAAACACTCTCAGCTTCGCTCACAACACGCCAGTGGTAACGTAGGGTCAGACTGGATGAACTTGCTAATGCTAGCTGCCTTGCTAACAATTAGGTTACGTCAGACCCGGATTGATTCCATCCGCACCGAAAGACTTCATGACAATGGTTGCGCCCTCTCATCGTCTCTAGTGAAGAGCATGACAGAACAAAAGTGATGTGGACAACAGCTCTGATCTTTCTGCACTGTAATCTTGAATATTGTTCTCTAGCACCAAACATGCATAATTTCTGCCTTGTCCCGCTCCACACGCATTGCCTCTTTTCCCTGCATGCGTGTAGACATGAAGCGTCCGGGGAGAGAAAGCGGTAAGGGCGCTTGCACCTGATCTAAATTATGTCTAACACCTGTCTCTAATTTCAGTGAGCATATAGGGGAGAGTGGCATATAAACAACCACAGAACCTCCAGACAGGGCAAGAGTCAGAGACTGAGAGAGCCCTTTTGCAAAGCTGTGATTTGTGAAGCTGTAAAGAGCAGAGTTAATTTGTGAAGCTTTAAAGTGCTGAGTTGACGAATTAAAAGTGTTACCTTTGTTTGGAGCAATCTGCCTCCCGTGTCCTCCCTATGTAATCCTCTACACTTATATGGATGTGTTTTGTGGAAAATTGTTGAAGTATCTCTCTCTTTTTGCAGAGTCCGGGGTTCCAGATGTCAAAAGTAGAAGTTTATTGATAAACCAATAAACCTGAGAAAGCCAGCTGTCCTTTCCCCCTATCCAGTTCTGTCCCCTCAGCTTTATACATTTATGTTATCTTTCTTGAGTCCATTAATCTTTCATTCCACTAATTCCAGCCAATGGACTCACACTTTGCATCCTTTCAGCTCGCCACCATTATTTCCTAGGCCATCTGGCTTTTATTTAATGGTGGTAACTTATTAACTTATCTATTTTAAAAAAAAATATCTGTTTCAATAGAATATACTTTCCAAGCACTATAACTACACAGTGGTTCTTCATGTAATTAGCCTTAAAGGTCACACAGATGAGCATCTACTTTCTGCTCTGTATGTTGGCCAAACCCATTAGATACCTCTGTGTTTATCTCCTTACCATGGTTACATTATAATGGTTACATTACTTTATATAGGTTTTACTGAGATAGTATTGATAGTACTTTTACTGAGATAGTATTGATAGTACTTTTGAAAATATACCATTGGTGACATACATATTTGATATGAGATACGTGAGGGCTTAAGACAGTGAGTACAGGTACAAGGCCTTTGGCGACTGCATCTAGGGTTTTTGACAAGTACGCCACTGGCCTGTATGTTCCACCATGGGACTGAGCAAGGATCGCTGCTGCTGTGCCTGCCGCCTCATGCACGTACAGATGAAAAGGTACACTATAATTCGGTAAGCCTAGGACTGGTGGAGAGCTGAGGCTGTTACGTAGATGTTTGAAAGCCATGTCCATTTCAGTAGTCCACTTTGTAGGTTCCTCGGCCCCTGAGTGTGTGGCTTCTCTCAGGATTTTGTTGTATGATGAGCAGTTTGGCACCCATGCTCGACAATAATTTACTAAACCCAGAAAACTTTGCATTTGAGTCTTTGTTTTCGGGTGTTGAAATGTGGTAATTGTTTTCACTCTGTCTGTGGTGAGACGAACTGTTCCTTTCTGCAGCTCATGACCCAGATAGTCAACTTTCAGTTTCACCCATTGCAGCTTTTCTTTGGATGCCTTGAAACTAGCCTTTGCTAACACATTGCACATGTTTGAAGTGGCTATGCATGACTCGACATCCGGGCCGGAAACCAGGATGTCGTCAGCATATTCCAATAGACAGATTCGTGGTGGCAGCTTGGTGTCCTTCAGAGTAGCGTGCACTTCAGCTGAGAACACAGCAGGTGAGTCTCTAAATCCCAGGGGCATTCTGGTCCAAGTATACTGTTGGCCTCCATGCGTGAATAATAACATGTGCGACTGGCACACTGAAAAAGGCAGAACACAAATCAATGACATTAAAATGAGTGTGATCTGCTGGGATGCAGTTAATGGTTGTGCACACATCAGGAACCACTGATGACAATGGAATAATTAAATCATTCATTTTCCACAAATCTTGCGTTAATCACCATGTACCATTAGCTTTCTTCACAGGATTAATTGGTGTGTCATATGGTGAGTGAATGGGTTTACTGGCATTTTAGAGTGGAGTTTGGCAACATATGGTCGTAAGTCTTGTGTTTTGATGCCATAAGATAAGACTTCATTAAAATAATAAAATCTGAGTTGGTCTGCAAAGCAACTGCAGATTCATTCTCTACATGCTCGTTTATATGTTTCAAAACAGTCTGTCCCCCTAGGTGGTGACGCATTTTCATATACATCTTCAGGGTTGGGGAGTAATGGAATACATGTATCATGTTAAATAATACATGTTAAAATATAAAATATTAGTAACTGTATTCCACTACAGTTACAATTTAAATCTTTTGTAATTAGAATACAGTTACATTCAAAAAGTATTTTGATTACTGAAGAGATTACTTTGCATTTTATTGTCATTTGTTTCTTTTTAATATTTAGTCCTTTCAGATGGAAAACATTTATACATATTAATGATGCGATCCAAAGTGCATTTGAACAGTGGTGAAACACTTTTTTTATGATGTGTTAGTACACAGTTCCTATTTTCATTGTGTGTGTGTGTGTGTGTGTGTGTGTGTGTGTGTGTGTGTGTGTGTGTGTCAGTAATAGAAAGATTTTCTGTTTTTCTTCTCTGAGTGTCTCAGATCAAAAGTTGAAACAGAAGGTCCCTGTGAAATGTCACCAAAACTGCCCTGCCTGTTACCTCCCCAGATGACCCAACTCTGTTCAAAATGCATGATTTTGTCATTTTACCTGACTCTTTGGGGGAGATTCTGTTTATAGGGGCGTGATCTGATGCAGAAAATTGGTGCTAAGATATCAACTTATATATTTTCTTCAGTGTATTTTCAGTCTGTGTGTACAGTACATGAACTTGTGAAGTGCTCAGCTCAATGTCTGTGAGGTCTTCTGATGTGAAACAGGAACTACTCAATGTCAATCCAGCATTGTGGGACACCCACAAAGATGAGGCTGGCCTAATTGAGGTTAGCCCATACGTGGTTAAACTTCGGTCTAACATACCATATACTGCAAACAGTACCCACTCTTAAAAGAAAAGGAAGAAGGTATTGGCCCAATAATACAATGGTTGCTGTCACAAGGTATATTAAAGCTGTGGAACATTTTTATCAAGTTAAATCTAAATGAATCAAGTGTAAATATAGCCATTTTATTCTATAATTATTTCTGATGGTTAAGCATGCATTTTACTGTGTGTGTGTGTGTGTGTGTGTGTGTGTGTGTGTGTGTGTGTGTGTGTGTGTGTGTGAGTATAGAGGCCTGTGAAAATTAGGCCCCTCAGAATGCAATGCGTGATCACATATGGTACTCATATATGGTAAACTTGAGTCTCATGCTTTGACACTAGAGAAATATAGGATAAGGCCCCTTAAAGAGGATCCAGATGTTCCCTTCTTAAAAATAACAGACTGAAGACACAGTACAAAATGTATGGAAGGTTTTAGCCACGCCTTGTTAGACCTATGTAAGCGAGTGCAAACTCAAGACACATGAGTTGTTTCTGCAGGGGCAACTCGGCTTGCTATCTCTGATAATAAAGTCTATTTTCTGGCTTCAGAAACAAGTATCTCTGATGGGACAGAACAGGGCATAAGAGTGACCACAGCAGGTCTGCTGGACGAGCAACACAAAAACAGGTGGCCACCTAAAAGGACTAAAAGGGTTTTTGATTCCAGAAGAGAAATAATTGCATGCAATGATCTGTTTTTACTGTTAATATGATGGAGAGTGATACATAAAAACAGATAAAGTAGGCCTAGGCATATTCCTCATGTGTTGAGGAATTAAATATTACAAAGATTTTTGACCGAGTAGGCAGAAATTCTGTAATGATATGTTTTAATCAAAGTAGATAAAAGATGCCAGGTAGGCCAGAAATCCTGCAGGTCACCTAAGAGGGGTGGTAGAATAGTTGCGTTTTAGAATTTTATTGTATTTTATTGAGAGCTCTGTGTTTATAAAGGACTTGTGTATGTAAAAAGTGTATGTGTAATTGTCTGTGTCCGTGTCTGAGGGAGTGTTGGTGTGACTGTGAAAGTATGAGAGAATAAGCCCTGAGGAAAAATAAAGACAAAGGATGACTGCATGAACCTTTAGTAATATAATTAGGAAGAATGATTGTATAAGCCTTATTATAATAATAAGGATAAAGAATGAATGTATGAGAATACCAAACAAATGGGATAAGTACAAATGAGAAAATATATGTATGAGACATTTGAGCCCCGCACAACAATAAAGGGCCTTTTATGAATTTATGGATTGAATAGTGAAGGTGAAACAAATTAGAAAAGATTATAGGCTGAGCAGATTAATTGTAGAAGGGAAATAAACTAAAATAATAAGATATACGTTTATTCTCTCAATTTAATGATTTATCTAAATGAATGGTGATAAAATTATTTTTCATTTCTTTAAATGCCAAATAAAAATATAGTGAAGAAATAAAAACGAAAATTTTAATTGAATACTGATCCTAAAAAGTAAATTGACAACATATAGGAAATTTGTACATGCACGTGTAATATAATAATGTATTTAAAGTGCATGTGCAAGATAAGGAAATTGTTTTAGAAATAAATTAATATAATTGGAAACTTTGATTAAAAAAAAAGATGAGTAAAAACAGAATTTAAAAAATAAAAAAATAAAGAAAGAAAGAGCTACCAATGTCCGGGAAGGATAAAATTCACTGAGAAATATGAGGCAGGCCAGAAAAATACTGAGGGATGCAGAGAAGGGTTAAATGGCAGGGTCCTTTTTAAAATACTTCCATATGTGACCCCAAAGGTCAGCTCCCAATACTGAAGGGAACTGTAGAAGGTTTAGGAGAATGTGGATGGTGGACTTATAAAAAGAAAGACAAACAAGTGTGAAGAGACAGCATAGGAGAAATGAGAGGAACCTGCCTTTAGATTGTTATGAACAGGAGAGCTGTTGTTTTGTTGTGTACTTCTCTTATTGAGGCCAGTAGTTATCAAAGTCACAATGGAAATGCTAACATGTCAAGATAATGGGAAAGAGATATTAAAAAGAAGGATTTTTTAACTGGAGTATGAAAAGTAAACCTTAAATGAGAAAACTTTTTAAATCTATTTTAATAGAATACAATTTTTGACAATATTAAATTAAACAGTATAGTGTCTTGATATCTAAATGTAAGAACCCATGATTATATGTTTTCTTTTTTGATGTGTTTAAATATGTCTGGTTTTGCGGCAGTGAGCCTCTCCGTAGACTCGATGGCCGCTAGGCTAGGGAGGAAGAACCTCCAGGGTTCACACTTCTTGCGAACGCAACTGGGGAAAGAGTGCATGGGGTATGGGAGATCCATGGGATGTTTCCTGGCGGAGAGTCTCCCATTGAAATCATCATTGCCAGAATCATGTGTAATATGTACCTTTCTCACCTCGCAGTGAGAGCATGATCCATCCACAAGCGCTGTCCCTGCGTGGGCAGTGCCCAAAATGAGAGGCAGCGATAGTGGCCATGGGAAGCGGAGAGGAAACGATCATAACCAGGAAATATACACAAACAAAAAATATATATATAAACGAAGTTGTTCACTCCATAGCTTTCTGCTGCTGAAGAGCCCAGGGGTATTTGCTCAGCACAACCGTGGTGTGCGAGGGGGAGGACTGCTGGAATGTGCTGTAGATCCAGCAACGTAGAGAGATGAATGGAGGAGGCAGAGGAATTCAGCTCTGTGAACTTGCTCTCTCGGCTCCGAAGAAGATATCTGATGTGTGTTTGCAGCGTCACTCCTTTTATACCTGTATGTCCGGGGGAGTGGCATGTAAATTCCACATGCGCCAATTTCCATTGCTCTTTTCTCAAGATCAGAGATGTCTAGGCTCCGCAGGAGCGACCCCTAGTGTCAACTCATCGACACAACGTTGAGTGAGTGACAGATAGGGTACAACTGTAATGAGATGGAATGTCCCCCTCTGAACCCCTCCCCTTTATCACTCTCTGTTTGATAAGTGTCTGCTTGAAACTCAAGAGCAGATGTTGAAGTGTGTGCTAAAGGCACATCTGTAAATTGTTGAATTTTCTTTTAATTTTCATTTATATGGAAAATTATGTGATGTAACACTAATGTTAGTGTGGCACAGTGGAGGGCGAGACCGGGTCGTGACTCGACACGCCCGGTCCCGTATTGGGCTAATCAAGCCACCGAGAGGATAAAGGCCGATCGCAGAGGGCGGTGTAGCAGAGAGAGATCCTTACGGACATGTCCGTCGTCTTATGTGTTTGTCTTTTGAGTTTTACATTAAACCTTTATTTGTACGTCAAGCCGGTCTCTTGCCTCTTCCTTGCCCTTGAGTGCGAACTTCTTTACATTAGTGCCGAAGCCCGGGAAGGAAGAGAGATGCACTGTAGCAGAGTTCTCGCCACTACCCCAACGAAGCAGCCACAGCCATTTGCCCGGGGTCGAGGAGCCCAGCCGCCTGGAAGCGGAGGAATGGCCGCCGACTGCGAGGGGAGAAGGGGCTCCTGGCCGACCGCCTGGAGCGAGGAATGCCGCTGCCAGGGGCAGAGGACACCCCTTTTGGGCGCTGAAACACGGCGAGGTAAGAGACCGCCGACCGCGAGCGGGGAGGGGCTCCGAGTCTGACCGCCTGGAGTGAGGAAACCGCTGCCAGGGGCGGGGGAGGCCCCTTCCGAGTCCCCGAAAACGCGGCGGGGCGTTCCATCCACCAGGGGCTGGAGAGCTTCCTCAGATCCATCCGGAGGTGCGCGGCTGCCGTTCGGTGGAGGAGTGGCCGAGGAACAAGCTACGGCGTATCGGAGAACCGGCGAGTAAGTTTTTTTTTTTTTTTTTTATCTCTCTCTCCTCTCTCACTGCCACTCTGCATTGGCCTTTTCCCTCTCCTTTTTAAATTGTAGTGGTTTTGGGGGGGACTGTTACAAGGTACCACCCCCCCCACATTTTAATTATTCTTTGTTTCCCTCCCCTTGCTCCCTCTCTCGTCCAGATTGATGGGGATAACCTGCAGGCAGACCGCACGGAAGGATCAATTTTAGCATTTTACTTTTAATGTTTTCAGTTTTAATAGACTGTTTAATTTTGAATAATGCTTTGTGAATTTAACCATGTTTTGAACTGTCTCTGTATTTATGCAGTTGTAGATGGTTCCATTGACTGTGACGGTTCTCAAGCAAAATAAGCAAAAGAAAATATCTGTTTACGGATGCCAAATTATTAAGAATTGGCTGATAGGACTGAGCGGTGTCAGATGTGATGACCCAATGATGGGTAAGACTCTCCAATGGCAAAGTGGGGGGCAACGTAAGGCAGGGCATTACCGCCCTAGAAACCTGCCCAAGATGGGAGGGTAATATGGGTTTAAGGAAGTGGATGGATGCTTTTAGGTTAGAAGCATCAAAAAGAAGGTCTAGAAGAAACCTGCCTGAAAAGTGTGAGTTCCACTCAACCCGACTGTTTTAATAACCACTTTATTAAAACATATAATAACAATGATAAATACTAAGCATTCTGTCACTGTACATCAGGGAATCATACCCTGTGTAGAATATTATTTAAAGATTAGATTTAGGGGTAAAATTTTGAGAACCGTTGCTGTAACGACCCACACCGTCTTTGGTTTGTTTACCTTTTTATTTAAGTTTTTGGCACTCTTTATGTTCCACATTGTTCTTTGTTTATGCACTCTTTGAGTTTTGGCACCTTTTATGTTCCGTATTGCTTTCTGTTTTATGCACTCTTATTTTGAAGTTTTGTCATGTCCTGTCTTCCCTCCTCGTCCATGTGTCCGGTCCTCATTGGTTTATTGTTTAATTACTTTACTCTCTGTTCTAGCCTCGTCATTGGTTTCTGTTAAGTGCCTTGTTATCTTGTTTTGAGTTCTGTTTGTCCATTGGTTTATGTTTTGTATTTTAGCCCTGATGTTCACCTTGTCCTTTGTCGGTCGTTGTTTAATGTTTGATGTCTGAAGCTCAGTCCCGTATCCAGCCTTGTTCCGTGTTCCTGCCTAAGCCCACTTTGCAAAAGCCCCCCGTGTTGTTTTCTTGTTTTCATTTCTTTTGTTTTCCCCTCGTGGAGGTTTCTTTTGTTCCTGCCTTTTGTGTTTTCTGATTATTTAATAAACTGCATTTGGATCCTTACTCCCTCGTCTGCCCACTTCATAACAGAACGACCGACCACTAATGGATCCAGCAGCGTTTTTCGTAGAGCTTGCTAGGGCAAACCTGACCGTACGCGAGTTCTCCTATTTCTTTTCCAACGTGGCCAGCTGCTCCGGTTGGGACGACCAGGTCCTAAAGACCATATACAGGTACAACGTACCCGTTCGCCCAAGGAGAGAATTGCCGGAGATCGAGGATTGCACCTTGCAAGAGTATGTGGACCTGATTGTGGAGACCTACGCTGCAGGGGAGCCGCCTCTCTCAATTCCGGGCAGGGCCCCCGGGTGTCCCACGCCTACCACGGCCAACACACCCCCAGTCTCGTCTGTCCCAGGGCCAGTGTTGACAGCCCCGTCCGCCAGAAGAAGGAGGAGAAGAGGAAAGGCTTCTGCTTCCCGGTCTCCGCCTGCCACGGCCAACGAGCCCACGCCCACGCCTGCCACGGCCAACGAGCCCACGCCCACGCCTGCCACGGCCAACGAGCCCACGCCTGCCACGGCCAACGAGCCCACGCCTGCCACGGCCAACGAGCCCACGCCTGCCACGGCCAACGAGCCCACGCCTGCCACGGCCAACGAGCCCACGCCTGCCACGGCCAACGAGCCCACGGCCGCCACGGCCAACGAGCCCACGCCTGCCACGGCCGCCACGGCCAACGAGCCAACGCCCACGCCTGCCACGGCTAACGAGCTGGAAGCCTCGTCCGTCCCAGAGCCGGCGTTGCCAGCCTCGTCCGTCCCAGAGCCGGCGTTGCCAGCCTCGTCCGTCCCAGAGCCGGCGTTGCCAGCCTCGTCTGCCAGGAAGAGGAGGAGAAGAGGAGGGGCTTCCGCTCACCAGTCTCCGTCCTCCATGGCCCCGTCCTTAGAGCCAGAGCCAGCGCCTGTAGCCTCGACCGTCCAAGAGCCAGAGCCAGCGCCTGTAGCCTCGACCGTCCAAGAGCCAGAGCCAGCGCCTGTAGCCTCGACCGTCCAAGAGCCAGAGCCAGAGCCAGCGCCTGTAGCCTCGACCGTCCAAGAGCCAGAGCCAGCGCCTGTAGCCTCGATCGTCCAAGAGCCAGCGCCTGTAGCCTCGATCGTCCAAGAGCCAGCGCCTGTAGCCTCGACCGTCCAAGAGCCAGAGCCAGCGCCTGTAGCCTCGACCGTCCAAGAGCCAGAGCCAGCGCCTGTAGCCTCGACCGTCCAAGAGCCAGAGCCAGTGCCTGTAGCCTCGACCGTCCAAGAGCCAGAGCCAGTGCCTGTAGCCTCGACCGTCCAAGAGCCAGAGCCAGCGCCTGTAGCCTCGACCGTCCAAGAGCCAGCCCTCCTTGAGCCTTCCAGAGCTCCGCCTCCCGAGCCTCCCAGAGCTCCGCCTCCCGAGCCTCCCAGAGCTCCGCCTCCCGAGCCTCCCAGAGCTCCGCCTCCCGAGCCTCCCAGAGCTCCGCCTCCCGAGCCTCCCAGAGCTCCGCTTCCCAGAGCTCCGCTTCCCAGAGCTCCGCTTCCCAGAGCTCCGCCTCCCGAGCTTCCCAGAGCTCCGCCTCCCGAGCTTCCCAGAGCTCCGCCTCCCAGAGCTCCGCCTCCCGAGCTTCCCAGAGCTCCGCCTCCCGAGCTTCCCAGAGCTCCGCCTCCCAGAGCTCCGCCTCCCAGAGCTCCGCCTCCCAGAGCTCCGCCTCCCGAGCCTCCCAGCGCTCCGCCTCCCGAGCCTCCCAGCGCTCCGCCTCCAGAGCTTCCCAGCGCTTCGCCTCTCGAGTCACCCAGCGCACTGCCTCTCGAGCCTTCGAGACCAAGGTCAAGGCCTCCCACGCCTCAGCCACCCGAGCCTTCCACACCCCTGTCTCCCGAGCCCTCCGCGCCTCTGCTGCCAGAGTCCCCCAGGTCTCCGCCTCAGAGGACTGCCTCGGCTCTGCCTGCAGCTGCTCCGCCTTCCACGGCTCTGTCTGCTCCGCCTTCCATGGCTCTGTCTGCTCCGCCTCCCACGGCTCTGCCTTCGCCTACTAAAACCCCAGGACCTTCCAGGCCTCCTTGGTCACCGCCCACCATGGCATCGTCCCTGGGGGCCTCCTTGACTCCTCCCAGGCCTTCTGACCCTGTCCTGTGGCCTCCTCCCTGGCCTTCTGACCCTGCCTTGTGGCCTCCTCCCAGGCCTTCTGACCCTGCCTTGTGGCCTCCTCCCTGGCCTTCTGACCCTGTCCTGTGGCCTCCTCCCAGGCCTTCTGACCCTGTCTCGCGGCCTCCTCCCTGGCCTTCTGACCCTATTCCGTGGCCTTCTCCTTGGCCTCCTGACCCTGTCCCAGTCCTGAGGCCATCTCCAAAGCCTCCTGACCCTGCCCTAGCCTTGTGGCCGACCCCCAGACCCCCTGACCCGATCCCTACCCTACGGCCACTTCCCCGGCCTCCAGACCCAGTCCCTGCCATGGGGCTGCCTCCCTGGCCACCTGACCCGATCCCTGCCCTACGGCCACTTCCCCGGCCTCCAGACCCAGTCCCTGCCATGGGGCTGCCTCCCTGGCCACCTGACCCGATCCCTGCCCTACGGCCACCTCCCCGGCCTCCTGACCCAGTCCCTGCTCTATGGATGCCCCCCGACCCGGTCCCCTCCTTCAAGTTGTCCCCTGGGCACCTACCCGGCCTCCTTGGTCTTCTGGCCACCCACCTGTTCTGTCTCTGTCTTCCTGTCCATGTCTTGTCCCTCTGTGCCCCTCGTGTTCCCTAGATCTGCCTGTTCGTTCTTGTTTTTCGTTGTCGTTTTGCTCCTCCTTTGATTAGGAGCGTCTGGGATCCGCTCCTTAAAGGGGGGGCTCTGTAACGACCCACACCGTCTTTGGTTTGTTTACCTTTTTATTTAAGTTTTTGGCACTCTTTATGTTCCACATTGTTCTTTGTTTATGCACTCTTTGAGTTTTGGCACCTTTTATGTTCCGTATTGCTTTCTGTTTTATGCACTCTTATTTTGAAGTTTTGTCATGTCCTGTCTTCCCTCCTCGTCCATGTGTCCGGTCCTCATTGGTTTATTGTTTAATTACTTTACTCTCTGTTCTAGCCTCGTCATTGGTTTCTGTTAAGTGCCTTGTTATCTTGTTTTGAGTTCTGTTTGTCCATTGGTTTATGTTTTGTATTTTAGCCCTGATGTTCACCTTGTCCTTTGTCGGTCGTTGTTTAATGTTTGATGTCTGAAGCTCAGTCCCGTATCCAGCCTTGTTCCGTGTTCCTGCCTAAGCCCACTTTGCAAAAGCCCCCCGTGTTGTTTTCTTGTTTTCATTTCTTTTGTTTTCCCCTCGTGGAGGTTTCTTTTGTTCCTGCCTTTTGTGTTTTCTGATTATTTAATAAACTGCATTTGGATCCTTACTCCCTCGTCTGCCCACTTCATAACAGTTGCATACAAAGAAGTGGCTAATTTATTAAAGAAGTATTAAACAAACCTGAGAATGTTTGTATGATGAAGAATTAGGATTGAAAAATTACTTTTACTCATGCTTATATTAAACTCAAGTACATTTGAATATTAATGAAGAATGGAAAAAGAAAACATGGTGGTGACTAAAGATTAACATTGCTTGGCTTGTTTTTTATAACAATTTCAACAATTTTTTTAAGAAATGGGATACACAATTGGCAAAGATTATTATAATGATTGGAATAACAATACTTGTGCGAGGAATAATATTATGTAGTGTGTTACCATTGATTTTACATTATTGATCTGAGTAACAGTACGTAGATTACCTTGATCGATGTGTATGGTCCAATGCAATGACAACTAACCTGGTTGGACAGAAAGAACAAGATGGGAGTAAATTGATCCCTCTAATGAATAGATTTAAGAAGATATGAAAAACCATGCCCTGGGTGTAAGTGCTAGCCTAACCTCTCCCCAAAGGGTGACCCTCTACGATGCGCAAAGTATCTTGGTTGAAGACATCTAAATTGCGAAAAATAACTCTTGATATTATGATTAATATTTTGTTTTATGTTTGATATACTCTATGTAACTATGATAAGCACAGGCAAGGCTTAGCCAATTGCATACTCATGCTTAAACATGCTTATGCTTATGTTTCAATAATAGAATGAAGTTATATAGGGACAACATTTTTTACTCCATTCTAAATCAAGATGAGATGAGATATTTAGTTTCTGAAAAATCTCCACTGGAGTGCGGTTGCATAATCTGGTCGTTGATGGTGAAGCTGTGTGAATTAATTTAGTCACTAGATAGCATAACTGAGGCGACTAAATTATGAAACTGTATGTGACACGCTTCAGGTCACGAGGGTAAAGAGGATACAGGGAACTGGGTTCTCAACTCAAGGTAAGCCTTTTAATTTAAGCCCCTCCACAGTACAGCTTTCACAATTGTACAATATCATAACACAAGTAGCTTCTCAAAGTTGGTCTCTCTGTCAGACTCTCTCTCGACTGGAGGTACTGTCGCTCTTTTTATGCCGCTCTCCCTGTACTCACTGAAATTAGAGACAGGTGTTTGACATAATTTAGCTCGGGTGCAAGCGTCCTTACCGGACGCTTGAGACTATGGTGTATTTCTTTGTGTTTCTCTGTGTACTTCTCTAAAAACAGTGCCTGTGTACTTACAAATACTAATTGAGCTGGTTTTGTGTGTTTGTTTGAATGCATGATTCTAGTGTTGATGAGGTATTGTGTGCAGAGGCGGAGTGGAGCGGAGAATCAGATACAATAAAGAAATGCCCAAGAGTGAAATGGGACAAATAAACTGCAACAAATTTACTGAGTAAAAAGACTGTTGAAAATTATAGAAACAAATGGTATCTGATTCTCTGTTATTTCCTTGTCTTGCTCTTACTCACTGGAGGCTGACCGGACAGCCCATGTGAGGGAGAGAAAGAGAGAGGAAACTCAGAAAAGAAAAAGTTGAATAAATGGAAAAAGATAAAGAAAAGGCAAAATGTTTTCCATTGCAGTGAACAAGACTAGAGAAAAATGCAGAGACGGGAGAGTTTTATCCGTTTGTTGTCTGGAAAGAAATTGCAGCAGGTAACATCTCTCATATACAGTACTAGAGACTGAGTGCTGTGAAGAGCTGTAGGGGAGGGGCTGCTGAGCAGAGACAGAGCTGTAAAGGGAGGGCTGTGAGCATGCACAGAAACGGAGAAGACTTTTTTTCTTGTCTCAGTTTTCCTCATGAAACAGAAATCCTAATTTGGTGGCAGGCTGAGAGGAGAAAATAAGTAGAATTAAAAAAGATTAATAATAACAAGGAATTAGTGATCATTTCTGGAGTTATGAACAAATTAACTACAAAAAAGAAAGGAGAAAAAAAAAAAAGTTTAAGGTGATTTTTAATAGAGAGTAAAGGAGAATTAGCACCAATGAAGAAATTGTCTTGAACAGAGACCCAAAATGGATGAGACAGCTGTGGGTAGAAGTATATGGGTTTTAATATAAAACCGAAGAAGTAACAGATATAGTAATCAACCACTGTAAATAACGAGTGGTTATTATGGAAATAAAAGGAGAGGGATAAAAAGAGGAGAGCAAAAGGAGGGGCAGAAGTAATAGGTTTGTTTTAGTATAATCAAAATTCTAGAATTTGGGATCCAGATAGAGAGATTGATCCTCTGCTGTGTAATTAATGAGGTGTATGTGTGCAATTTACAGCAAAGAAAATCTATTTAGGCTATTTTCAAACTTCCATCAATACGAGAGGCAGAAGAGATCTGATGATTAAAAACAAAAAGGGCAATTAATGAATATTCTGGTTGTAGAATTAAAACCAATGATAAAAAATGTGTGTATGTGTATGTATGATGATGTATGTATATATGTATGTATGTGTGCATGTATGAATATATATATATATATATATGTATGTATGTATAAGGATAAATATAATACAGTATAAACAAACAAATACATGTAAAACAAAAATGTGCATGAAATCAAAAAGTTAACTCTTAGCTGACTGGACGATGTTTATTCTTGTGCTGTTCTTTTCATGCCATGAAGGAAGCCTGATGTGAGATTATCTAAACTGAGAGGGAGCAGCTGTTGAATGGACATGTGCCAGATCATAACTCCTTTTATATCTAGATGACGAGTAAGAATATTTAGATTATATAAAAAATAAAATCATTTTAAAGCGATTGAATTCTATTTGGGAAATCACATTATCTGGAGAAATAATAAAGCTTTGAGTCAAGTGTATTGCATTAAACTAAAGTCAAATAAGTAATTGGATTTTAAACAGAGATTGTGTATAAGATAAGTGTTGTTATATTCAAGCAAATGGCAAGAAAATTATATTTTGCATCTTATGAAATCATGTGTCTGTTTTATGTTCTGTCCGGTCCAGTTTATGAGAAAAAAATATTTTAACATTATTAAATTATACACTAGAAAGTTGTTTTAGATTTTTCTATGATTTTAAAAGTGTCTGGAGAACAATATAAATGTGAGTGCAGGGCTGTCGGTGTAGACTTGATCAACCAACAAAAGATAGACAGAGATTTTTTATTTTTGTTAGGAACTGTCTGATGAAGACATTGAGGATGAAACAAGCCTCTCTTGGTGTCTTCAGACAGACAGAAAGGGGCCCCGACTTTAGAAAAAGATAGATAGCAGATAGATAGATATTTCATTTTTATTTTATTTTTCTCTTATTTGTTTTTTGTTTCGTGATCCAAATCGAAATGATTTGGATCATTTAAAAATTGGTCTATGGGGCAGGTGAAGCCCATGGAGAAAGGTTAAGATTAAATTGAACATCATAACGTCCTCAAATATGAATGTTAATAACTTCATATTCATGTGTCTATTCTGTGTTTCTTTTGTCATCATTGTGTGTATGTTGTTTCACTAACTCATTCTGGAACTAGTTTCTCACCATTGCAGACGGCTGGGCAAGATGATTTTATAGAAGTTACTAATTCTGCAGGAGGAAATCCAGAGACAAAGACTGAAAATGATGTGGACCATTATCTGATTGATCCTCCTGCGCTCATTACTGCTGGTAATCATTACTGATCTGCCATTTATGATGTGGATTAAAATTTCTCTGGAAAAATTGATTTCAGTCTTATACGGTCACTTTATGATTTTCCAGAATGCCATCAATGGGGTTCAAACCCGTGTCTAAATTGTTCTGAGGGTCTAAATTTAAATCCAGCAGCTAACCAATGATTTATTGATTTGAAGAGTAAATATTACAAACGTATGGCAAAGTTATAGAGTTACCTATCGAATTGGTTACTCCCCCAAATTTTCCAGAGAATACCCTCATAATTAAAAAAAAAGGTTAGTGGGTTCTAAAAAGAGTTGCTTGAGTGTCTATTTGCCACAGTTAATACATGAAAGTATAATTTTAGAGGTATAATAATGATAACTGTTAAATGATGCTGAAACATTTGGATAAAAAAAAAAAAAAAAAGTAAGAGTAATGAGAAATTAAAAGGGCGTAGTGTAGAATGTATTTTACAGAGCAATTATTTCAAAACACAAGACAAGAGATATGTTTGAATTTCCATTGTGCCTCTTTATGACTTTATTCTGTTTAGACTTTTACTTTTCTGTTAGTTTAAAGACTTGATTTATATTATTTTATTAGACAGAATGGAAGTTCCTTAACCTGAGAAAGTGTAAGAAATGGAGAAAGCAGTAATAGTGAGTTATTACTTAATAGTAAAAAGGGGATTATAATAAATCAATAATAAGATATGTGTTGTAAATATAAAGCTTTGCTTGAACAGAAGGCTAAGTAAGAAGAAATAGCTGTAATGAGATTAGAAACAGTGTGAGGGAGTGGAATGCCCCCCCCTCACTCCTCACTCTTGGTCTAAAATTGATAAGCGTCCGCTTGGAACAGAAACACAAGAGCAGATTTTGAAGAAATATCTCTTAAGTTGTTTTATTTTATTTTGATTTGATTTTTATATGTAAAATGATGTGCTTTAACAATAATGTTAGATAGAGTGATATGAAGATTGGACTAAAGATAGGAGATTTAGTTGAAAATTCATTTGAAAGAATAAATGTAGGTTAAAAAACGATCTAGAGACTATTATTGAATTAAGGTGATGTTTTTAAATTAAGCTTCCTAGAAGCTTGACAGGGCTTTGTTCTGATGTTATTCCCAACCATGATGCATGGTCTTTTGTGACATTTGCTAAAGTAGCAGAAATACAACCTGAATGGAAATTAGTGATCTATAAATGAGTTCAATTTTAGCATATTTTATTTTTAATTTGGACAATTTTAATAGATTGATGAATTTTTAATAATGCTTTTTGAATTTAACTATGTTTTGAATTGTCTCCAGATTTAAGCATTTGTAGATGGTTCCATTGGCTGTGTCGGTTCTCTGGTGCTACTCCCTGAAAAAGAAAATATCTGTTTACTGATACAAAATTATTAAGGATTGAGGACTGAACAGTATCAAGACCAGTGGCAAGGGGTAAGAATATCCAGTGGCAAGGGCGTCACTGCCCTGGAAACCTGACCAAGAAGGTTTGAAAGGGGTTTAAGTAAGTGGATGAATGCTCTTAGATCAGAAGCAACAAAAGGGAGGTCTAGAAGAGACCTGCCCGAAAATGGAAAGTTCCACTGAACCCGACTGCATTTTAATAACAAAGCATTCTGTCACTGTGTTATCAGGGGATCATACCCTGTGTAGAGGATTATTTATAGATTGGTTTTGGGGGTAAAGTTTTGAGAACCGTTGCAGACAAAGGAGTGCCTGACTTTTTATAAAAGTATTAAACAAACATGGGAATGTTTGTATGATAATTAATTTAGACTGGAAGATGATTTATTACTTACGCTTTAATTGAACTCATGTACATTTTAAAAGTAATGAAGTATGGAAAAAGAAACATGTTGGTGACTAAAGTTAAGATTACTTGTTTTGTTTGGATATAACAATATAAATGGAATTGTTTAAGAAATAGGGTGCAGGGTTGACTAAAATTGTTATAATGATTGAAACAGCAATTCTTGTGAGGGGAATAATATTGTATTGTGTGTTAACATTGATAAAATTAATCTTTATCAAAGCAATAACTAAGTACATGACATTGATCAATATGAATGGTCCAATGCAACAGAAAGACCAAACTGGGAGGAAATTGATTCCTCCAATGAAGATATGTATGAGGAGATGAATGATATGTTATATATTTGATTTTTTATTGTCTTTTATTGATTTGATACTCTGAATTACTCTGATGCAGTCTGAAACTATGGAAAACAGCGTAGCTTGCAGTTTGTAAGGACGTTCAGAGTTAAGGGAAAATGTATTAATGTGATACAGAGAGTGAGATAACTTTGGAAACAGGAGGGAATGGAATGTATGTGATAAGGGAATGAATAGGGAGTTTTAAGACAAGGAACACCCTTGGTAGTTTTCCTCCTCTGAGGAGAATTATAGCCTTCTGGTAAACGACCCTGTAAATTTTGTGTAGAGATACTAAAGGGATGATGTAATGTTCTTAATTGGAGTAAAGTCAGGCTCTGCCTGGCACCTGACTGGAGGAGGCAGAGGACCCGTGTGTTATTTATTGCTAAAAGCGGGATGAAACAAATGTATGTGGTTGTGCATACATTTACTATTTTACAAGAATGTGTGTAGCCAATGACTGTAATAAGGGAAATCATTTAATATTCTAATCAAACGAATGCAGAAAGTAATGATTGTTAGTTAATATAAAACATTTAAACATATGAGTTGATTACAGTCTGGTTTATGCATATAAAATGAAATAGTAATGCTGTTGCCATCATTGAAGCAAGTTGGGACAGGATGACCCGTTGAAGGAGAGAAGGTGGAAAACAATTGTGGCCTACAATACTGTGAAACGGACTTGACAGGGGAAGAAGGGCACGATGACAGGAGGTAGAACTCAAAGGTAAGGGGTTTTAATTTCTTCAACATAAAGGTACAGAAATGAACATAAACTATTTGTAACAAACTTAGGGTTTCTCATAAACATAAATGCAGACTGGTAAACTTCAGCTCCAACACTAGGCTGCCCCTCACTGGCGTTGTTGTGGCTCTTATATGCCGCTCTCCCCATGCTCACTGAAATCAGAGACAGGTGTTAGACATATTTACGCTCAGGTGCACGCGCCCTTACCGCTCCCCCTCTCCGGACGGGCGCTTGACCACGCCCCCGCTGCCACATACCCCCACCGCCCGACTCAGGCCGGGGCGTCATCCGGCCTGCCTACCACTCCCCCCTCCATTTCTGGAAAGGAAGTCGGCGACAGCCATCTGCACCCCCGGTCTGTGGACCACCTTGAACTTAAAAGGCTGGAGAGCCAGATACCAACGGGTGATCCGGGCGTTAGTATCTTTCATGCGGTGGAGCCACTGCAGTGGGGCATGATCTGAGCAGAGGGTGAAGGCCCGCCCCAGCAGGTAGTAGCGGAGTGTGAGGACCGCCCACTTGATAGCTAGACACTCCTTCTCCACAGTGCTATACTTCGTCTCCCTCAATGAGAGCTTCCTGCTGATGTATAGCACCGGGCGCTCCTCCCCCTCCACCACCTGCGAGAGTACGGCCCCCAGCCCTCTGTCTGAAGCGTCCGTCTGTAATAAGAAAGGGAGAGAGAAGTTAGGGGAATACAAGAGCGGCCCCCCACAGAGTGCGGCTTTAATTTGTGTGAACGCCTGCTGGCACTGTTCCGACCATTGGACCGGATCTGGAGCCCCCTTTTTAGTAAGGTCAGTCAGCGGGCTGGTGACGTCCGAATAATTAGGTACGAACCTTCTGTAGTAGCCAGCCAGCCCCAGGAACTGCCTCACCCCCTTTTTGGTCTTGGGCCTAGGGCAAGTCGCAATCGCCGCGGTTTTATCAATTTGGGGACGCACCTGGCCATGGCCCAAGTGGAACCCCAGATACCGTACCTCCACACGCCCAACCGCGCACTTCTTAGGGTTTGCAGTGAGCCCCGCCCGCCGCAGCGACCTCAGGACCGCCCTCAGATGGTGTATATGCCGCTGCCAGTCATTACTATAAATAATAATATCGTCTATGTAGGCAGCGGCGTAAGCAGAGTGCGGCCGGAGGACACGGTCCATTAAACGCTGGAACGTGGCTGGGGCCCCGAACAAGCCGAACGGAAGTGTCACGAATTGGTGTAATCCAAACGGCGTGGTGAAGGCTGTTTTTTCGCGGGATATTGGTGTCAAGGGGATCTGCCAATAACCCTTTGTTAAATCCAATGTCGAATAAAAGCGAGCAGTACCTAACCGATCGAGCAGTTCATCAACGCGGGGCATTGGGTACGCGTCAAATTTAGACACCGCGTTGACTTTTCTATAATCCACACAGAACCGCACCGACCCGTCACTCTTGGGAACAAGAACGACTGGGCTGGACCAGTCGCTGTGGGATTCTTCTATTACTCCCAGATCAAGCATGGCATCTAATTCGTCCCGGACAATTTTCTTTTTATGCTCGGGGAGGCGGTAAGGGCGGCAACGAACGACCGCCCCTGGCTCGGTCTCGATATGGTGTTGGATGAGGTTCGTGCGACCCGGCAGGGGAGAAAACACGTCCGCAAACTCCTTCTGCAACCTGGCAACCTCTGCTCGTTGGCACGGGGAGAGGTGGTCTCCACAAATGACCGGGGTATTGGGATCTGGGTTCGGATCTACCTCCGGTCCGAGTTCCGCCCTCTCCGGGACCACCGTCGCCAACGATACAGGGACCGCCTCCCTCCACAATTTAAGGAGGTTGAGGTGGTAGATTTGATGCGCATTTCCTCTGTCGGTTCGCTTAACTTCATAATCGAGATCCCCCACTCGTCGTGTGACCTCAAAGGGCCCTTGCCACTTGGCGAGTAATTTGGAGCTCGATGTGGGAAGCAATACAAGAACTTTATCTCCCGGTGCAAATTCCCTCAGCCGCGTTCCCCTGTCATACAGCCGGCACTGACGTTCTTGAGCCCGGAGCAAATTCTCCTGTGTTAGTTTCCCCAAAGTGTGGAGCTTTGCTCTGAGGTCAAGAACGTATTGAATTTCATTTTTGCTGTTTGTAGGTCCTTCCTCCCAGCCTTCTCGTAAGACATCTAAGATGCTGCGCGGGCGTCGCCCATACAACAGCTCAAATGGGGAGAAGCCGGTTGAGGCTTGCGGGACCTCTCGCACTGCAAACAACAGGGGATCGAGCCACCTGTCCCAGTTCTTAGCATCCTCGTGCACGAACTTACGAATCATGTTTTTGAGGGTTTTGTTAAAACGTTCCACTAGGCCATCTGTCTGCGGATGATACACGCTAGTGCGAATCGATTTAATGCCCAACAGATCGTAAAGTTCGCGAAGTGTGCGTGACATAAAAGTTGTGCCTTGATCGGTGAGGATTTCTTTCGGAATCCCCACCCGGGAGATTATTTTGAAGAGCGCCCCAGCAACACTACGTGCTGAAATGTTGCTTAGAGGCACTGCTTCCGGATATCGTGTTGCGTAATCCACTAGGACTAACACAAAGCGATGTCCCCGTGCTGTCCGCTCTAATGGCCCGACGAGGTCCATTCCAATTCTCTCGAAGGGGACCTCGATCAACGGAAGAGGGCGCAATGGCGCTTTTGGGGTGGCCGGTGGGTTTACCAGCTGGCATTCGCGGCACGCCGCACACCACCTGCGGACGTCACCGCTAATGCCCGGCCAATAAAAACGGGCTATTAGTCGGAGCAGTGTTTTTCTTTCCCCCAGATGACCCGCCATGGGATTGTAATGAGCCGCCTGGAATAGCATTTCCCGGCGGCTCCGTGGAATCAAAAGCTGTGTCATATTTTCTTTCGTTTGAGTGTCCTGCGTCACTCTATATAGTCGGTCGTTTATAATTGTAAAATAGGGGTGTGCGAGAGCGATGTCTGGCTGGAGACGCTGTCCATCGATCATTTTCACCTGGTCAAAGGCATGCTTGAGGGTTTCGTCCCGTGACTGCTCCAAAGGGAAATCCTCGTCAGGGAATTCCCTGCGAAGAGGAGGGGCGAAAGCCTCGCCCCCCTCCTCGTCATTCCCATTTGGAGCAGCCGAGGACGGCCCCGGCTCCGCCTCCCCTGTCAAAGCATCGCACATCGCACATCTCCCCACTTTAGTGCAGGACCCATCCGTATAAACTCCCCCCAACACATCTTTAAATGCTGGCCAATCGGTCCCCAAAATCAAAGGATGGGTGAGGCGGGGACTAACCGCTGCCTCCACTCTATGCTTTTTTCCCCGGAATTTCACTAACAAGGTCATCATCGGGTACTTGTGAATATCCCCATGAACACACCTCACCCTCACCCGTCTAGTTGTGCCCAAAGCCCCGGGTTGAACCAAGCGTTGATGGATGGTGGTCTGATTGCAACCGGTATCCAGCAATGCTTGGTGTGTACCCCCCTGGATTCTTACCGGAATCCGGTACGCTCCAGCCCGATCGGGGGCAGCCTGCGGGGAATCGGAGACCCGAACCACCGTCCCCACTTCCATCATCGGACACTGATCACGGAAGTGGCCCGGGTCCCCGCACCTCCAACAGGCTGGCCCAGGCGCCACACCCGTACCTGCGTCGGCGGACGCCCCCACCTGAGGGGGAGAGCGGCTGAATGTGGCGGGGGGGGTGTGCGTTGCCACCGTGGGTCTCTGCCAGGCTCCTCGCCTGCGGGGGGCAGGAACGGACCCTGGAGGGTAGACAGAGCGAGAGGGGGGAGGGGGATGGGGAAGAGCGGAGAAAAACACAGGGGAAGGGGAGAGAGAGTGAGAGGGCTCGTCCGCCCTTGGGATCGCCGCCATGTGGTCCTCCGCGAGCTGAACGGCCGCCTCCAGCGACGCCGGGCGGTGGCACTGGACCCACTCCGCCGTTCTTTTGGGCAATCGCTGAGTGAACTGCTCCAGCACCACCTGATCGATTAGTCCCTCGACGTCGCGGTCCCCCACTAGCAGCCATTTCCGGCAGGCATCACGGAGCCGCTGGGCAAACGCGAACGGGCGGTCGGTTTTCTCCAACTTCATAGCCCGGAACAGCTGGCGGTTCTCTTCGGGACTCCGACCTACCCGTTGCATGATCGCTCTTCTCAGATCCGTATAAGCCAGGAGGTTCGTTGCAGGCAGTTGCTGAGCCGCGAGTTGGGCTTCCCCGGACAAAAGAGGGACAAGGCGGGCTGCCCACTGGTCGCGCGGCCAGCCCCAGATCTCCGCGGTCCGCTCAAATAGATCTAGGAACGCTTCGGGGTCGTCCGTTGCCCCCATCTTCTGTAACGTGGGCGGGGGCAACGGGAAGCGATGGTCCGGGGTCGCGGCTGAGGTGGTGGCGACCTCCTGGCTGAGCAGGCTCCGGATGGCATGCCAGTCCTCTGCTTGAGCCCGCATGATCTCAAAAAACCGTCGATCTTGGTCCTCTCGGAGCTCAAGCAGGGACTGATGGTGGCTCTGATGTAAAACAGCGAGGGACTGGAGGACTTCGGTCAGCTGGGAGGACTCTACGGGGCGACCTTCCATGACGATTTTTTTATTTTATTTTTTTCCGGCTTTCGGCACCAGTGTGAAACGGACTTGACAGGGGAAGAAGGGCACGATGACAGGAGGTAGAACTCAAAGGTAAGGGGTTTTAATTTCTTCAACATAAAGGTACAGAAATGAACATAAACTATTTGTAACAAACTTTCTCATAAACATAAATGCAGACTGGTAAACTTCAGCTCCAACACTAGGCTGCCCCTCACTGGCGTTGTTGTGGCTCTTATATGCCGCTCTCCCCATGCTCACTGAAATCAGAGACAGGTGTTAGACATATTTACGCTCAGGTGCACGCGCCCTTACCGCTCCCCCTCTCCGGACGGGCACTTGACCACGCCCCCGCTGCCACAAATACCAATGAATTAGAAAGACATATTAATTTGGATGATGTTATCACTAACAAACTAGGGATAAGTGTTGCCCCCAATAAAAGGCCACTAAGCAGAAAGCAAGTGAAGGCAGTACTGAAGTATTTAAGAAAAGTTAAGAAACATTCGTCAGAAAAAGTCCTCAACCCAGAGAAAGCCCAGGGGAAGTCAGGGGTCGGATACTTTTAGTGGTCCTCGTCTGACCAGCCTGGTGAAGATTAGCATAATAAGTTAAGAACACGCTGGGGTTAAAGAGGTACTGAATTAATAAGAATAATAAACATATAGGGATAACAAAATGGCACCAACACCAATAGATCAAATATGCATGGAGTTTCCAATGTATAGAGACGTGATAAAAGAAATGTCTAAAAAATGGGAGAGAAGAACAAAAGGGCTGAACACAAAATGGCTAGCAGAGGGCACATTTGATGTGGGGGTATGCAGGGAGATGGAAGCACTAATAAAAAATCATAAACCAAAAGAAAAGAGCCAGGTGAGGATAATGAAACGAGATAGGGAACTAATGATATTACAAATGTTCAAAACCAAAGGGATAAAAATATTAAAACAGGAAAGGGAAGGGAAAAAGATGGATGAAGAAAAAGTGGAAAGGCCTCCTCCCTATGCGCCACTAATGGAGAATGAAGAAAAGATGCAGATGCCCCTGGTAGGATTTAAAGGAGAACTCCAGTTGGAAGGAGAAATAGAAATAAATGAAATACCACAGTCAGAATCACAAGAGGACCTAATGAAGTCACCCCAGACACGTGTATATCCAGGGCTGTTGGGACTAAACAAAGACAGTGATGGAGAAAAATCAGATGACAGAAAACCAAGTGAAACTAAACTACAAGATGAACTGGGTGGACAATGCAGTGACATAAAGGAAGGAATGCTGACAAAAAAAGAAATTAGTGAACAAGTAAAAGACGCCTGTCATCAGGCATTGCAGGAAGGACTGTCAGAATATAAAAAAGGCAGGAAATGGAGTGGAAAGAACAAGCAAGGGCCAGGGGCATCAAAGAAGATCTTGATCATAAGACTGGTGAGACTGAAGAGTTGATACACTTCAATGATGATGATGATGAACTGACACAACTGGCAGAAGACAACGGTGCGGCAGTGTTGGAACTGAGCAATGAAAAACAACAAAGAACACAAAGGGAGCTACAAGAACTCAGAAGCAGGACACAAAGACTGTCTGAAAGCATGAAAAGTGTAAAAAATGGAACAAGATCAAGAAAGCATGTTCTTCCAGATCTAAGCGCAATGGGCAGCAAGCTCAAAGGAGCGCTAAAACAGGCGTCAGGCAAGTTTTATCTTGAAAAAGTATCCGAAGACTCTGAAGCACAATTATGGTCACGACATGACACAGACGTAGGGTTAGTGGTGTCTGCGAATCCGATTCAAATAAGAATAAAACCAGGGACACACCCCCCACGAAAGCGGCAATACCCAATAAAATCAGAAGCAGAGTTAGGGATTAGAAGTACTATTGATGGGTTGCTTAAGGCAGGTGTACTAATTGAGACATCAAGTTGTTGTAATACACCTATACTACCGGTAGCAAAGGCAAACAAGACGAAATGGAGATTAGTACATGATTTAAGGGCAGTCAATGAAATAGTAGAGGATTGGCCAGCAGAAGTGCCCAATCCGCATACACTGTTGACTAATGTTCCCCCTGCTGCTAATTATTTCACTGTGATTGACTTGTGTTCTGCCTTTTTTAGTATTCCTCTAGCAGAAGAAAGCAGACAACTCTTTGCATTCACCTATCAATGTAAACAATTCACATACACACGATTACCACAGGGGTTCAAGCATTCCCCTCATGTGTTCAACCAGGTATTAAAAGCGGACCTAGAAGATCTTAGAATTGATAGCACATTAATTCAGTATGTGGATGACTTACTGATTTGCTCACCAACACTAGACCAGTGTCACCAGGACACAATTACAGTCCTCACTAAATTGGCTGAGGGAGGACATAAAGTGTCAAAAGACAAGTTACAGTACTGTTTACCGCAGGTGGAATACCTGGGACGAATTATTGCGCATCAAACCAAGGCAATATCGCCAAGCCAACTAGAAGGCATAAGCAAAGCGCCACAACCGCAAACTGTGGGACAAATGATGACCTTTTTAGGAATGACAGGATTTAGTTCCGATTGCATAGAAGATTATGCTATTAAAACAAACCCCTTGCGAGCATTGATGAAACAAACCGGACAGCAAAATCTTAGAAGTAAGCTAACTTGGGATGCAGATGCACTAGTAGCATTTGAGTCACTAAAGAAGGAACTACAAACAGCACCTGCACTAGCCACCCCAGACTACGCTAAACCGTTCCATTTGTATATAGCTGAGAGAAAAAGTGGTTATGCATCAGCAGTTTTGATGCAAGAACTCTGTAGTGGAAGACGAAAACAACCTATAGCATATTATAGTGCAAAGCTGGATAGTGTAGCTCAAGGATATCCGCCATGCTATCAAGGGTTGGCTGCGGTTTATTTTGCTTATGAAAAAGCCTCCACAGTGACCATGGGATACCCAGTGGTGATCTACGCTCACCATAAGATAATAGAGCTAATAGAAAATGGGAAGTTTGTACTCACGCAGGCAAGATGCTTAGCATATTCAACACTGCTGACATACCCAGATGTAACTATAAAAAGGTGTATCACTATTAATCCAGCAAACTATATTCCCTTGGAAGATGAAGGAACACCACATGATTGTGTGGCAAATTCGTTAGCTTTCACACGTTTGAGGCCTGACCTGGAATCAACACCAATGGTCGAGGCAGAAGTAGAATACTTCGTTGATGGCTCCTGCTTTAAGGACCACTTGGGAAATCATGCTGGATTTGCGGTGGTAAAAAAGCAGGGTGACACTTTTGTGCCAGTTGTGGTTCAGCATTGTGAACAGCCATGCTCAGCACAACTGGCAGAATTAAGGGCATTGACCAAAGCCTGTTTGCTGGCGAAAGATCAAAAAATTAACATATATACAGATTCTGCTTATGCTCATGGAGTGTGTCATTTGTTTGGTGCAGTGTGGAAACAAAGAGGGTTCAAAAAGAGTGATGGAACTCCAATTCAGCATAATGATCAGATAATTAAATTGATTTCAGCAATGATGCATCCAAAAAAGTTGGCCATAATCAAATGCCAGGCCCACAAAAAAGGCAAAGACTTTGTGATAAGAGGAAATAATGCTGCAAATGAATTTGCTCGAGAAGCCTCAGGTTGCAAAGTAGCGATAATGGCTCCACAATTAATATTGCAGGTTCAGCCAAATTTAACAGATATAGCACGGATACAACAACAAGCTGGTCAACCTGAGCAAGCACAATGGCAACAAAGGGGGGCGACAAGGGATGTGAATGGAGTATGGAGGACACATGAGGGGCTGATATTGGCTCCAGTAGCACTCCTTAATATGCTAATTTCTGATGCACATGGATTTGACCATTGTGCAAGAGGCGAGGTAATGAGAAAACTAAAACAGCAGGGCTACTGGTCCCCATATCTGCAAGCCTCAGTATATGAGTTCTTAGCCAATTGCGAAATTTGTGAAAAACATAATGTCAGGAAAGGTACAACTGCACCAATCGGACACATACCAGCACCAGAAGGACCATTCAAACATTTAGTCATGGACTATGTGGACATGATAAAACCAGTTAGAGGGAAAAGATACATGTTGGTTATAATTGACAGATTCAGCAGATGGGTTGAAGCTATGCCCTCAGCAGATCAGGGAGCACAAACAGTAATTAAATTTCTGACAAGAGAAGTTATCCCAAGGTTCGGCATACCATCACAAATTAGCTCTGACAATGGCTCAGCATTTATTAAGAAAGCAGTGAAAACGGTGATACAACAGTTACGAATAAAACAACGGTTGGGGATGTGTCTACCATCCGCAGGCGCAGGGGATGGTGGAGAGGATAAATGGGAACTTCAAGGCTAAAATTGTAAAAATTTGCCAAGAAACAAGACTTAATTGGGTTGATGCACTCCCGCTTGCATTAATGAAGTATCGCATGCAGACGAACAGAATTACTAATCTGACCCCACATGAAATGTTGACAGGGAGACCCATGCCAGTGCCTTATCTCAGAGGACCATATGAGGGTCCATCATTGGAACAGTTAGAGATGGAACTGAAAGCATATATGAGGCAATTGACTACCATACATGAAAAAAAAATCTGTTCGCAGGAACAAAGGAGAAATCCTAGACAGGACGAGAATGCACCTTTTTCAATAGTTCCTGGAGACCTTGTGTACCTGAGAGTGTTTCGGAGAAAGTGGAATGAGCCCAGGAGGGAAGGACCTTATGAAGTAGTGCAGGCAACCCCAACAGCAGTAAAGGTAAGAGGCAGTAACACGTGGTATCATTTAAATCACTGTACCAGAGTACGCCGAAGAAATCTGCCACACGCTCAAGAACCTGAGGCAGCCGAAGAAGAACAGCAAGAACAAGCCCAAGAACCTGGGGATGCAGCAGATCCACAGGTACCGGCTAGAGCATCTGAAGAAAGTGAAGTGGAAGTGGAAGAAGGAGAAGCGGAAGTAGAAGAAGGACAATCGCACGTAGGGGAAGAGCACGCTGAGGCAGAAAGAGAGATTGAGGTACGTGCCGCAGCGGAGCAGGAAAGCACAGAAAGTGAGACGGAAGTACATGTCGCAGAGGAACAGGAACCAGAAAGTGCGGAAGGAGAGGCAGAAAGTGTTCATTTTACTGAACCAGACACAGAATCACTTGAAGGAAATGAAACTGGCCAACAAACGCAGCCATTGGACGAGGTGTTGCGGGAGGCAGAAGAAAGACTGGACACTCAAGAAGGTATTGGTGTGGATGATGCTGTTACTAACGTATTTGGAACAGATATTGCCTCCCACAAAGGGCCTACCGGAGAAACAAGCAAGGAAAGACCAGACTTCTCAGATGCAGGACCATCCATGCGACCATGGTATAATGAATATCCTACATTCAACACCTCAGACCTTGCATTCTATTTCCCAGACTGAGCAGGGACTAGATAGCATAAAACAAGAAAGTAGACAGAAACGTGCACCTGGATCCTGGCCCAAAAGTCCACATTATGAAACCAAGCAATATAATAAGCCTACAAAGATACCTGACGAGATAATTAACCAAAACATGCCAGCACAGATCGACTTAGATAATAATATGGAACCCACAGAGTCAGTAGGAACAGAGGACTTGTTAGAACATGCACAACAAAATGACTGGTACAAATGGGCTAGATATACCGCTAAGCAAGCAGGCATGACAAATTGTATAATGTGCTCGCCCTCTCCGCTAAAGGAATTGATAGTAGTTCCAAATCAATATGACTATAAGCATTGTGCTGCACATTATGCCAAAAATTGTGGTTACTCAGACAGAATTGTGTTTTGTCCAGCAGAATGTTTGGCATTGTTGAGTAATCTAGGCTATGAAAAATTTTATACAAAGATAAGATGGGGAGATGAATGTAAGAGATTCGATGTGCGTGTGGATAATAAGAAAAAAGAAAGCCCATCGTTATATAAAATAAATAGACAACTGAGTTACGAATGCTTTAACAAAACAAAAGGGACAACAAATGTAGGACAATTTAAGGGAAATTGCACAGTATATGAGGGGCCGTACAAGACATTATTCATTCTGGCCCTTTCACATACATGTATTTTCGCTCTCACATGCATACATTCTCCTTTCACATACATACATTCTCCTTTCACATACATATATTTTCACTCTCACATACATACATTCTCCTTGCACATACATACATTCTCCTTGCACATACATACATTCTGGCCCTCTCACATACATACATTCTCCTTTCACATACATACATTCTGGCCCTCTCACATACATACATGCTTCTTTCACATACATACATTCTGGCCCTCTCACATACATACATTCTCCTTTCACATACATACATTCTGCCCCTCTCACATACATACATTCTCCTTTCACATACATACATTCTGGCCCTCTCACATACATACATTCTCCTTTCACATACATACATTCTGGCCCTCTCACATACATACATTCTTCTTTCACATACATACATTCTCCTTTCACATACATATATTTTCCTCATACTTTTCCTCTCATGCAAATGCAGTCAATATATACATGTAATATTATATATAATGTATGGATGTAAGAAGATAATATATGTATGTAAGAGAAGAATGTATGCATGTGCGAGACAGTGTATATTGGAAACGGAAGGAGTATAGTGGAAACGGAAGGTAGACATTTATCGCTCTGTGATTGGTTGAGAAGCTTGTACTGGGTCATGTTCAGGTCACGATCAGCATGAAGATGAAACGCGAAAACTGCAGCAAGCCATCGGGGTGTTACGAAATAATATTTTGTCCTCTTCCCTTGAGCGGCGGGGGACAGGCTCATCTGCACCTAACGTTACTCACAGCATGGCGGAAAGTGAGATGAGAGAACTTTTCAAACCTGGCAACTCCCGAGTCGCTTCAGCACGACAAGCGGTTCCACAAAGCCAAGCTGGAGGATTGCGGCAGCCTTTGCGTTATCAGACTCAGCAACACTTTGGCAACTGGAGCTCCCGGTCAAGGAAAAGGTGAGAACAATGTACATAGAAACTTAACTGACGGTTTGGAACTTAACTTACTTTGGAAAAACTATGTGTGGTCTACAGGCTGTATAAAAATAAGATGTAGCCGCGGTGTTTCTGGTTATCAGCACTGTGCTGGCTGGGCAGGTGACAGGTGTTTACAGGGTTTGTGTGCTCTGAAAGACATAACAGCTAACAGACTGTTAGTGTATAGCATGCGAATACTACATAAACATATGGATGAGACGTTCATAGACATCCACAGATGAGAGAGTCGTGCTGGCAAAGGGGTGAAAATTAGTGTGTCCACACGGGTGTCATGTCGGTTATGAGCTAATGTTAACACTAGCTCAAGCAGGAAAAGTGAAGAGTTAAAGCAGTAGCGGGGTCAAAATATTGTCAGAACTAATGTTTAATGCAACTTAGACTACAACTACAGACAATTGTCACATTGTTCATCCTTACGCGATAGTAACATTAGCAACCATCTTAAGATATTGACAGTACCTAATTTTAAGTAAAAAAAAAAAAAAAAAAAAAATAGTGCTATTGTAGTTTTTTGTAGGACAGCCTTTTCTGTTTTCTAGTTCTTTTCTTGCTTGTTCATTTAAATGTATCAATTGGTTTGATGTACTCTGTCATTTGCGATGTATGAATGATGAAATTAATGAGCCAACTTTTTTAAAAGAGCTGTGGTAAGATTCTTAAAACACAACATTCTAAATTTTGCCATGTTTTATGGATTGCTCAGAATGCAATTAAGGATGAACAAATATAAAATAGAATGTCTGCTTTGTCTTGTAGGGCCAAAACAAGATATCACGATACTTTCAACAAAGACATCACCCTTCTTCTGAGGCCATCAAGCGGCCTTGTTGTCAAGCACCACGCAAAGTAACAATTACATGAACGGACATACAGGTGCTGGTCATATAATTAAAATATAATCAAAAAGTTCAGAAAGTGAAACTTGGATATTATATTCATTCATTACACACAGACTGATATATTTCAAATGTTTATTTCATTTAATTGTGATGATTAAAACTGACAACTAATGAAAATCCCAAATTCAGTATCTCTGAAAATTAGAATATTACTTAAGACCAATACAAAAAAAGGATTTTTAGAAATGTTGGCCAACTGAAAAGTATGAACATGAAAAGTATGAGCATGTACAGCACTCAATACTTAGTTGGGGCTCCTTTTGCCTGAATTACTGCAGCAATGTGGCGTGGCATGGAGTCGATCAGTCTGTGGCACTGCTCAGGTGTTATGAGAGCCCAGGTTGCTCTGATAGTGGCCTTCAGCTCTTCTGCATTGTTGGGTCTGGCGTATCGCATCTTCCTCTTCACAATACCCCATAGATTTTCTATAGGGTTAAGGTCAGGCGAGTTTGCTGGCCAATTAAGAACAGGGATACCATGGTCCTTAAACCAGGTACTGGTGGCTTTGGCACTGTGTACAGGTGCCAAGTCCTGTTGGAAAATGAAATCTGCATCTCCATAAAATTGGTCAGCAGCAGGAAGCATGAAGTGCTCTAAAACTTCCTGGTAGACGGCTGCATTGACCTTGGACCTCAGAAAACACAGTGGACCAACACCAGCAGATGACATGGCACCCCAAACCAGCACTGACTGTGGAAACTTTACACTGGACTTCAAGAAACATGGATTCTGTGCCTCTCCTCTCTTCCTCCAGACTCTGGGACCTTGATTTCCAAAGGAAATGCAAAATTTACTTTAATCAGAGAACATAACTTTGGACCACTCAGCAGCAGTCCAGTCCTTTTTGTCTTTAGCCCAGGTGAGACGCTTCTGACACTGTGTCTTGTTCAAGAGTGGCTTGACACAAGGAATGCGACAGCTGAAACCCATGTCTTGCATATGTCTGTGCGTGGTGGTTCTTGAAGCACTGACTCCAGCTGCAGTCCACTCTTTGTGAATCTCCCCCACATTTTTGAATGGGTTTTGTTTCACAATCCTCTCCAGGGTGCGGTTATCCCAATTGCTTGTACACTTTTTTTCTACCACATCTTTTTCTTCCCTTCGCCTCTCTATTAATGTGCTTGGACACAGAGCTCTGTGAACAGCCAGCCTCTTTAGCAATGACCTTTTGTGTCTTGCCCTCCTTGTGCAAGATGTCAATGGTCGTCTTTTGGACAGCTGTCAAGTCAGCAGTCTTCCCCATGATTGTGTAACCTACAGAACTAGACTGAGAGACCATTTAAAGGCCTTTGCAGGTGTTTTGAGTTAATTAGCTGATTAGAGTGTGGCACCAGGTGTCTTCAATATTGAACCTTTTCACAATATTCTAATTTTCTGAGATACTGATTTTGGTGTTTTCATTCGTTGTCAGCTATAATTATCAAAATGAAAAGGAATGAACACTTGAAATATCAGTCTGTGTGGAATGAATGTATACATTATACAAGTTTCACTTTTTGAATGGAATTACTGAAATAAATCAACTTTTTGATGATATTCTAATTATATGACCAGCACCTGTATATTGAATGGATTTGAATTCCAGAAATCCTGGGACCAGAGGACTGTCACTGAACAAATAAAGGATGCCTTTGGAGAAAAACTCTGCTGATGAGAGGTAAGCACTTTAATTTTTAAACATCAAGTCCAAACTGTGATATAATGATTCTACTCAAATTAAAAATATAAAGGATACCTCTTATCATTTCCAGTGGTGAAAGTTGCATAAAATTAGATTATGTATACAGCAGACCAAACCTAATCTATTAAACCAGTTATTCATACTAGTACATTGGATTTTGTAGTATTTCCGACGTTCTTATTCCGTTTGTCCTTTGTTTTTTGATAGTTTGTTTGTTTGGGGTTTTTTTTACATTTTGCAATTTTATCCGCTGTTTATAAGTATAGAGTTTCTGATGGCATGTGGCAACAGACTGATTTCACCCAAACTGTGTGCTGGACCGGAGCTATATGCAAATCTCATACATAAAGTATATAAATCATAAGCCCTATATATCTGACCTTCAAAGACAATTATGTCTTTGAACATTGTAATAATAATAAAAACAACCCATAATCAGTTTATAAACATGCATGCATGAAGATTAAATGTTGTCAGTTACCTCTGACCTTTGTAATCTCTGTTCTTCTTAAACCTTCATTTCAGCTTTGTAGCTATAAATATTTTGAGGGACTATGTAATTTTTTCTCACATAGACTTGGAATGCACTGACTGACTGTTTCTTCATCCCTGGAGAGAGCAATTTCTTTCGTTTGTTTAGAAACAGCTCCAAAGACTTAATAAAAGTGATAAGATTGTTACTGTCAGGACAGAGGTTACTTTAATGGCAGATGCCACTGAGCATGTTTGGGAACGCAGTTCACAGAACTTCGCTAGCTTATTGCGCCACATATCACAACTTCTTGATTTTGTACTATACTAAATACCTACCAATATACTCTGTTCATAATAATTATGTAGAAGTTCAAAACTGTCAATGATCATGAACAACACACACATAATGCCACCCTTTTAAAACTGGTGTGTAACTACTATTTATCTTGTTGTTTTCTTTTTCAGAAGGACCACATATATCTCTGTGCCAGCAAGAGATATTTAGCATGATCTTGCAACAAAAATAAATCATCAGAAGAAATACATGTTTAACATTAACTGATCCACAATCCTGGATGGAGCCGTCAGGTTTTAAATGAGGGACAAACGATCCATGTTACACCATTTATGTCAGGTTTTCTGATGATATGGGAGTACCTGAAGAGGCTGTGGACTTGGGTGAACCAAGAAGGGAATTTCTAAGACTTCTAATGGAAGCTTTTCCCCAATCTCCCATGTTTAAGGGAAAAGAAAGCAAAATGAATTTGACCCTTGACAGTACTGGTATATACTTACTGTAATGCTGAATGCCAGATAATAATTTATTTCATTTATATCACAAAATTTTATATGATGTATAGGTATTTGTCAAGTCTTTGTATGCATGCCCTGTCAAATAAATAATTGTATTTACATTTTATATATTGACTGCTTCTCTATTTCTTGAACAAAGTTCTCCATACAGCCTCTCGTGAATGAAAAAAATCTGTAGCTTCTCTTTGAATTTGTTCGGTACATTCTAAGACATTATTTAAAAAAAAAATCTAATTTAATTTTCATTGCTACTTACTCCCAAAAGGAAAAAACTGCACTTGATAAAAGAACAGGATGAATTTGAATAACATCATTGCAGTTATAGCTGTTTAACATCATGTTAGGATAAGCTGAGGAAGTCTTGCACACATATTTCCTGGTTTGGGAGCAACTTCCTGCATAAGTAGGAACTTCCTGTGTCAGTGAAAGTAATAGATACTAAAAAGATGAGACAAAATACATGCATGTGAGTGTCAAGTATATACATATGTGAAAGTGACAATATGTGTATGTGAAAGGAGTATGTATGTGTGTGTGTGTGTGTGTGTGTAAAATATATGTATGCGAAAGGAGAATGTATGTATGTGAGAGGGGGATAATATATGTATGTGAAAGGAGAATGTATGTATGTGAGAGGGGGATAATACAGTGAGGAAAATAAGTATTTGAACACCCTGCTATTTTGCAAGTTCTCCCACTTGGAAATCATGGAGGGGTCTGAAATTGTCATCGTAGGTGCATGTCCACTGTGAGAGACATAATCTAAAAAAAAAAAAATCCAGAAATCACAATGTATGATTTTTTTAACTATTTATTTGTATGATACAGCTGCAAATAAGTATTTGAACACCTGTCTATCAGCTAGAATTCTGACCCTCAAAGACCTGTTAGTCTGCCTTTAAAATGTCCACCTCCACTCCATTTATCATCCTAAATTAGATGCACCTGTTTGAGGTCGTTAGCTGCATAAAGACACCTGTCCACCCCATACAATCAGTAAGAATCCAACTACTAACATGGCCAAGACCAAAGAGCTGTCCAAAGACACTAGAGACAAAATTGTACACCTCCACAAGGCTGGAAAGGGCTACGGGGAAATTGCCAAGCAGCTTGGTGAAAAAAGGTCCACTGTTGGAGCAATCATTAGAAAATGGAAGAAGCTAAACATGACTGTCAATCTCCCTCGGACTGGGGCTCCATGCAAGATCTCACCTCGTGGGGTCTCAATGATCCTAAGAAAGGTGAGAAATCAGCCCAGAACTACACGGGAGGAGCTGGTCAATGACCTGAAAAGACCTGGGACCACCGTTTCCAAGGTTACTGTTGGTAATACACTAAGACGTCATGGTTTGAAATCATGCATGGCACGGAAGGTTCCCCTGCTTAAACCAGCACATGTCAAGGCCCGTCTTAAGTTTGCCAATGACCATTTGGATGATCCAGAGGAGTCATGGGAGAAAGTCATGTGGTCAGATGAGCCCAAAATAGAACTTTTTGGTCATAATTCCACTAACCGTGTTTGGAGGAAGAAGAATGATGAGTACCATCCCAAGAACACCATCCCTACTGTGAAGCATGGGGGTGGTAGCATCATGCTTTGGGGGTGTTTTTCTGCACATGGGACAGGGCGACTGCACTATATTAAGGAGAGGATGACCGGGGCCATGTATTGCGAGATTTTGGGGAACAACCTCCTTCCCTCAGTTAGAGCATTGAAGATGGGTCGAGGCTGGGTCTTCCAACATGACAGTGACCCGAAGCACACAGCCAGGATAACCAAGGAGTGGCTCTATAAGAAGCATATCAAGGTTCTGGCGTGGCCTAGCCAGTCTCCAGACCTAAACCCAATAGAGAATCTTTGGAGGGAGCTCAAACTCCGTGTTTCTCAGCGACAGCCCAGAAATCTGACTGATCTAGAGAAGATCTGTGTGGAGGAGTGGGCCAAAATCCCTCCTGCAGTGTGTGCAAACCTGGTGAAAAACTACAGGAAACGTTTGACCTCTGTAATTGCAAACAAAGGCCACTGTACCAAATATTAACATTGATTTTCTCAGGTGTTCAAATACTTATTTGCAGCTGTATCATAAAAATAAATAGTTAAAAAATCATACATTGTGATTTCTGGATTTTTTTTTTTAGATTATGTCTCTCACAGTGGACATGCACCTACGATGACAATTTCAGACCCCTCCATGATTTCTAAGTGGGAGAACTTGCAAAATAGCAGGGTGTTCAAATACTTATTTTCCTCACTGTATATGTATGCGAAAGGAGAATGTATGTATGTGAGAGTGAAAATATATATATGCGAAATTAGAATGTATGTATGTGAGAGTGAAAATATATGTATGTGAAAGGAGAATGTATGTATGTGAGAGGGGGATAATATATGTATGTGAAAGGAGAATGTATGTATGTGAGAGGGCCAGAATGAATAATGGCTTGTACGGCCCCTCATAGCAGTAATATGGCATTTAGATACAGAAATGTACTTTACTAACGATGTGATCAGGTTTAGTGGACTCCAATATGCAACAGCGACATTGGGACAAAATTTTACTGCGCATATAATTCCGGAATGTTTGGGTGTAGCTATTGGCAAATGCATTACAGGATGTGAAAATCACACTATAGTATCGCTATAGCACTATAGTATATAGCTACATATAGAACAAACGGAGACTATAGCAGACTATTTTTGGTTATGTGGGGGAGTTCAATTGAAAACCGCACTACCTAAAGGTTGGAAAGGATTGTGTCCTAGAGTAAGGCTACTACAAGAAGTAACTATGGTAAAATGGGACCCCTATGACTTCCAAGCTGCACCAAAGTCCATAGTTCATAACACAGTAAGGGTGAAAAGAGCATACACCCCAGATCCTGAGGTCCACCTAGATTCAATTGGCCAACCAAGAGGAATACCTCATGAGTTTAAAGCCAGAGATGAGATAAAATCAGGCTTTGAGTCGATACTCCCATGGGTTACAATTAACAAAAATGTAGAATGGATCAATTATATTTTCTATAATCAGCAGAGATTTATCAATTATACTGATGAGGCATTAAAGGCATTAGGAGATCAATTAGCAGCCACTAGTAAAATGGCATGGCAAAATCGTCAAGCACTAAATTGGTTATTAGCAGATAAAGGGGGAGTATGTGTTATGTTTGGATTAGATTGCTGCACCTACATACCAAATAATACATCTCCAGAAGGAACCTTTACACAGGCAATGAAGAAACTGCATAACTTGCGCACAGAAGTTAAAGTTAATGCAGGACGTGATCAGTCGTTTGGGAGATGGTTTGATGATCTTTTTGGATCATGGAAGATGGGGCTCATGAAGATAGGGATAATGATACTTGTAGGAGTGACTTTATTTGGCTTATTGTTCTGTTGTGTTATTCCCATTCTAAGATCTATAATCACTCAAACAGTAGCTAAGCAAATGGTGATTGTTTCAATGACACCATTGAGAACAAGTATGGAAACCAGACAATATAGCTTAGGGCAGGGATTGGATGAACTTGACGAGTTTTGAAAGCCATTGAAAACAATCCTGAAGACCATTAAAAAAAAAAATTATAAATAAAGGGGGAAACAAAAGCGATATTTAAGCTTACAAAAAGAGCCTGAGTACTTAAAATGTTTTCTCATGTGATTGTTAAAGAGGGACATTTCTTGGTAATTGTATTTTCTTTTGCATTATGAATATGTTTTCTGTTTTTGACATCTTTTTGTTCTTTTATTAAAGTTATCCTTTGATTTAATAATATAGAGGAAGGGGTCTGTAAAACACCTTGATAGATTTAATCAAGTAGAGATAGTGGGATTACTACTTATGTTTCAATATGTATGACAACTGTTATTGTGAGTATTTTCCCAGAGAGAACAAGAATGGCTACAACAAGAAGACATGAAGGATCGAGCGACGAGCACCTCAGTGCTTAGCTGCAAGAGCAAATAGACTCAACTGGTGGTTTAAAAACCCGCTGTCTGCTCCAACATGCCACCAGATAGCACTCCAGGCTACCAGAAATGTCTGTGAGTTCCTCTGGCACCGATGGATGCATATTACTATATCAGTTATTCTAGTGATTGTTAATGTATCTAGACAGTATGTAATCAATTGTATTCTACATCACGCAAGGCTTTACAATTTCATGCACATGCTTATAACACAAAGTTAATTTGTTGTCACCCTCCCCAAGAACAGTGATAGCTAGAGGATTGGGTTCTTTTACTCCTTTCTAGCCAAATGTGGAAGGAGATGTTTGGACCCAAGTCCTGCAGAGTGCAGCCCCATAGAGACAGTATTGGATAAAGAAATTGCGTGGCCTATTTTGGCCACATGATGGAATAAGACAGGCTGGCTTGTGTGACTGCACTCTGGTGGAGGGCATTAGTGTTTGAGACTTTTTGTAAGTCTCAAAGGGGGGAGTATATGGTGTATTTCTTTGTGTTTCTCTGTGTACTTCTCTAAAAACAGATATATGGTGTATTTCTGTGTTTCTTTTAATTAGGCTAGTTGTATATCTCTCGACCAGTCATGGTGTCTGCTCTAGCAAACTGAAAGTATAATGAATATCTTTAGAGCTTGTACTCCTTTTCATTTGATCTAATAATATTGTGCGTGTGAGCAAAAGAAGCCCCCTCATTAAGAGGGTACACAGATGTTTAAATCAAGGGCTAGGGATGTGTGCTGAGGACACGGCTGTTTTTCTCTTACACACATATTTCTAAGTTAAAAGCATTCTTTCCTTGAACAGTGACTTTGTCAAAAATTGAGGAGTTACCAGCTGAATGTGAAAGATATACGTTTTTAAAAATAGATGAGTGAGGGATTTTCCACCAATATTTAATTAGCAAGCAACATAAAACATATTGGTGGCAGGAGAAAGAATTGAGGGAAATAATCCCATTGGCTAGAGATAAGGAGCAGAATGACAACAAAAGGTATATAACTGGGAACTTAGGATAATGAAGTCAGAACGAGCAGCTGACCGGTCTCATGTAGTTTGTTGGTGTCCAATAAACTATAACTTTGGCATCTGGAACTTGGGACTCCGAGAGTTTTCTTACAACTTAGAGAGAAACATCGTGAATATTCCACGACAAGACCTGCGTCACTCTATATATTCATTTATAATTGAAAAATAAGGGTATGCGAGAGCGATGTCTGGCCGGAATTTTTGACCATCGATCGCTATCACTTGATCGAAGGTGTACTTGAGTGTTTCGTCCCGTGACTGCTCCAAAGGGAAGTACCCCTCAGGGAATTCCCTGAGAAGAGGAGGGGTGGAAGCCTCGCCCCTTACCTCGTCATTCCGATTTGGAGCGGTCGAGGACGGCCCCGGCTCCGCCTCCCCTGCCAGAGCATCGCACACCTCCCTATTTTAGTGCAGGACCCATCCACACAAATTCCCCCCAATACATTTCTAAATCCCGGCCAATTGGTCCCCAAAATCAGCGGATAGGTGAGGCGGGAACTAATTTTTTATTACTATTCCCCGGAATTTGATCAGCAAGTTCACCATCGGATACTTGTGAATATCCCCATGCACACACCTCACCCTCACCAGTTTAGCTGTGCCCAAAGCCTCGGGTTGAACCAAGCGTTGGTGGATGGTGGTTTGGTTACAACCTGTATTCAGCAATGCTTGGTGAATACCCCCCTGGATTCTTACCGGAATCCAGTATGCTCAGAGACCCGCACCACTGTCCCCACCTCGGGTCTGTTGATGGAACATTGCTGCGAGGGACTGTTTTTTTGGGAGTAGCACCCCCCCCCCCCAAGACGGTGTGCCAAAAATTGTGATTAATTAATGACGCTTGCCAATTATATTTTATGACATTTCCTTGTTGATGGACAGTACAGGAGGGTTATTGACAAAGCCCCTCCCCCAGAGCACCTTCATGGCTAGTTAAAATGTGCAACTACTTCAGAAGACAAAAGGCTGTTGTTTGAATGTGAACATAAAAAATGCCCCAGGACAGGAAATGAACGGGTTTTGTGTTGAAACAGATTGTCACATGAGAAATTGACAGCCTTATCTTCAACATGTTTGGAACACGTTTATTTTTTCGAGTGAGCTATTTTCAGTTGAATGAAAAGTCAGACCATTTTGTAACAGGTGCATTTTGTAACCATCCATCCATCCATCCATCCATCGTCAACCGCTTATCCTGTGTACAGGGTCGCGGGGGGCTGGAGCCTATCCTAGCTATCATTGGGCGAAAGGCGGGGTACACCCTGGACAGGTCGCCAGTCCATCGCAGGGCCACACATATACAGACAACCACTCACACTCACATCCACACCTAGGGCAATTTTTTTTTGGAGACATCAATTAACCTAGGCTGCATGTCTTTGGATGGTGGGAGGAAGCCGGACACGGGGAGAACATGCAAACTCCACACAGAAAGGCCGGGGCAACCGGGTTTTGAACCCCGACCTTCTTGCTGTGAGGCGACAGTGCTAACCGCTGCACCACCATGCCGCCCATATGCATTTTGTAACATTTATGGCAATTCCAATTGTTGGGCCACTGGGTAATTTGGGCCGGCCCGCTGCTGCATAAAATCCGGCCCATCCTACAGGCAATATATGAGGCCGCCCTGGGCGTCAACATACCTCTGCAGGCCCAGTAAAAAGCAAATAATAAATAAACTCTGTAAGGTAAAGAAAAACAATGGCTTTTTATTTTTTAGAAGAGAGTAAATCAGAATGCACAAAATTGGTGATGTACCTCAAGTGGACTTTGTTATTTGACATACAAATGACAATAATGGTGACAACCAAAAACAACATATTAAGTATAAGATGAGCTCTGAATAATCAAAAAATTACAAATAACTGCAAGTTACAACAAATGCAATAACAGCAGCATAAATAAAATCAGCAGAAATTAAAGCTATGAGCAGAACATAGTCATTTGCATAATTAATTCATACTGCAAAGCATTAGTGCAGGAATATTAGAGCAGAAGTTCAGCTTGCTGAATGATACTCAAGCCTGATAAAAATGCAGAAAATAAGTCATGAACAATATTACTTTGTGGCTCTTTGAGGCTTTGAGGCTTACTTTGTTTAAAAGATAGCAGAAACTGTACTTGTCAAAGCAAAGGGCTTTTCACTTTTTAATAACACTGCAAATATAATTTTTTTTTTTTGCATTATTTACTTTTAATCATATAGTTAACATTTGTTCAAACTAAAATTAGTCATGCAGTCACTGGAAGGTTCACATTTGTTATATATTTATTGCTTTAATAGAGGTGCTTAACACCCTTTTTTATCCCAACCCTTCTAAATAGATACATCTACAAATATGTGATGAAAAAAACAAAAGTAACACCCAACAGACTAGTTCAATTAAAAATCAAAATGTGTGTGCAGACACACACAGAGCACACACAAAAACAAACAAAGTGAAACTCAGAAGTCCAGCTCTTTGACCTCCGAGAGCACAACAAATGGGTCCACAGAAGATCCCCCACAACAGACCCAACTAATTCATAACCTTCACTTGTGTGTGGAAGTGTGGAGGATTGATTTGTGAAGATTAGGTGTTGATTTCTGGATGCGACAATGCAGCACAACTTCAGGAGAACTGTAGTTGTTGCACACCCGGGATCTGCAACATAAGTGAAATGTAAATAGAAGAAGAAAAAATGGCATAAAGAATTAAATCCTTCATTTACACCAGCCCATAAAATGTAATATCATACAGCGATCCCTAAAGTTGGACACTTATCCTGCATTTCAAAGATATTTGTCATATCCAAACAAATAGCTTATCTAATCTTGGCCATATTTGCAATTACTTTTAACCATTCAAGGTGCTTTTTAGTGGATGTACGAAGATAGCTCCACTCACATTTATACAGGTGTCCTACTAAGTTACAGAGTAACTACAGGTATAATTAATCACATTAACTATGGGCATGTTCTACTAATCAGAAAGTGTCAAAATACCTTTTCTTTTAAACAGCATATTGGTCATTTTTACATCAATAAAAACTCTTTTTGTGAAATGTTTTGCTTGGAAGTTGTGGTGGAATGACCCTTCCTTCCCTCATGTCATCGTTACCCCACCTCTTCTAAAGGCCTTCCTTCAGCCAGGCTCACAATGGAGAGGCACACCTACTGTGAATAAAGAGTAATCACCACTGCCTTTAAAACTTAAGAGTGTGCCTCTCCTAAGGAGGTTGGTTACTGTATCCAAGTGTACACACACTGGTGTCCTCCCAAGCCCAGGAGCAGAGCATGAAGGGTGCCGGTGTGAGTTAAATGCATCACCGGACCAACTTCCCAGAACACAGCTGTGAGGTAGATGTGTCACTGGAGATGACAGCACACAATATGCCCGACAGGCTAGGATGCCAAGTCACTCTTTTCCCTCACATGTTTCAACCCTACGTGGTTGAGCATTTGAGGAAGAAGCCGCCACACCCAGACCTAGAGGGAGTGTGTGCGACTGCCGGATCCCACCATGTTCTGGACCATCCCTTCGGACACCCCCTAACCTTCAGTCCCGTTGCACAACGAGGATGCCAGATTCCCACTAATTACCAGTCCTAATGTGTCTGTCTCTTGCTCACTCCATTTTCCAACAGAATTGTACCTGTTGATATGAGGTGGTGTACACCATCACATTTTGTTGCTGTCCATCTGCTGTTATAATCCCTGCAGGTAATGGATTTGCTGAGAAAGGAAACATATTACATCTCATTAATTAAAACCTTTGCTATAGCAATGTCAACTTGTCTTAGCCCAGAGTGTGAAGTTGAGACAGAGGCAGCGTTTTCAATTCACATACAACAACAATGTATAAAGTTTTACTACTAATAATAAATGTAACCATCTGTACTAATAATGGGTTACTTACTGAAAGAGTCATCAGTAAGTTCCTCTCCCATGCCTTCAGTTACTGTTACAGTGCTTATTCCTTTTTCTCCTTTCATAGCCTGAGAACAAACAAACCAACATAATATCAATCAAATGTGCTGGACCAATAAAAAGGAGGACAGTTATGCATAGTTTTCCCAATTGTAAACCGGTTTCCCACACTTTTTGACTAATGAAGTTCCCTTTCCATTAACTTTCTAGTCGTTTGTGGTTTCTAAATAAGGATTATCAAATACTTTTAAATTCAGATTGAATCAGATTTATTTTGATCTGTTTAAATTAACTGAATCATGAACCTCACTTTTGAAAGTTGTATTCTACACACAAGATCTCACGAAAGCAATATCTAGTCAATGAACAGCGTAGCACACCTAAAAATATATGTATTCATTATAGAAACTTCCATGATGATTCCATGGCTGGAAAACACAATTTTAAAACTGCCTGAACATTCCAGGTTTTCTATGACCGTCAAGCACAAGTGTCAGAAGCAGCTTATGACAGGGTTCCCAAACCTTATTGAAATTATTATCATGAAACCTTATAAATTTTCATGACTTTTTGTGCTATGACGCCATTAAAACAGATGCTAACATTACCTCTCTGAACTTCTGCAGGTAGAGCTTAAGAGGCTCCACATACATGTCGAAACCCAACGTCGACATTGCAAACAGGATGTCTTCTCCATTTATCGTCTTGCGCTTCTCCTGGTGGCACCTCTCGCTGGCTTCTGAAGTGATGAAGCTGATAAACTCACTTATACATTCCTGCACACACTCCTTTGCATCCTTGGCTATCTGTAGAGAATGAAAGAAACAAGCAAAACTGTGTTAAATTCCCATACAAACAAATCAGCTTTCTTGAAAGAACTGCCAATTTTGTCAGAACTGGCAGTAACAGTAAATATGTATATCAAAACATTAAGACATTTGGGCTCTTTCTTGGACATCATCAAGGTTTATATTTATAAGTAGTGATATCCTATAGCAAAAGTCAATTTGATTGATGAGGGTGCATGACCGGAAGTAGTTGACAGATGTTTATACACTCACCTAAAGGATTATTAGGAACACCATACTAATACTGTGTTTGACACCCTTTCGCCTTCAGAACTGCCTTAATTCTATGTGGCATTGATTCAACAAGGTGCTGAAAGCATTCTTTAGGATTGCATCTTGCAGTTGATGGAGATTTGTGGGATGCACATCCAGGGCACGAAGCTCCCGTTCCACCACATCCCAAAGATGCTCTATTGGGTTGAGATCTGGTGACTGTGGGGGCCATTTTAGTACAGTGAACTCATTGTCATGTTCAAGAAACCAATTTGAAATGATTCAAGCTTTGTGACATGGTGCATTATCCTGCTGGAAGTAGCCATCAGAGGATGGGTACATGGTGGCCATAAAGGGATGGACATGGTCAGAAACAATGCTCAGGTAGGCCGTGGCATTTAAACGATGCCCAATTGGCACTAAGGGGCCTAAAGTGTGCCAAGAAAACATCCCCCACACCATTACACCACCACCACCAGCCTGCACAGTGGTAACAAGGCATGATGGATCCATGTTCTCATTCTGTTTACGCCAAATTCTGACTCTACCATCTGAATGTCTCAACAGAAATCGAGACTCATCAGACCAGGCAACATTTTTCCAGTCTTCAACTGTCCAATTTTGGTGAGCTCTTGCAAATTGTAGCCTCTTTTTCCTATTTGTAGTGGAGATGAGTGGTACCCGGTGGGGTCTTCTGCTGTTGTAGCCCATCCGCCTCAAGGTTGTGCGTGTTGTGGCTTCACAAATGCTTTGCTGCATACCTCGGTTGTAACGAGTGGTTATTTCAGTCAAAGTTGCTCTTCTATCAGCTTGAATCAGTCGGCCCATTCTCCTCTGACCTCTAGCATCAACAAGGCATTTTCGCCCACAGGACTGCCGCATACTGGATGTTTTTCCCTTTTCACACCATTCTTTGTAAACCCTAGAAATGGTTGTGCGTGAAAATCCCAGTAACTGAGCAGATTGTGAAATACTCAGACCGGCCCGTCTGGCACCAACAACCATGCCACGCTCAAAATTGCTTAAATCACCTTTCTTTCCCATTCTGACATTCAGTTTGGAGTTCAGGAGATTGTCTTGACCAGGACCACACCCCTAAATGCATTGAAGCAACTGCCATGTGATTGGTTGATTAGATAACAGGTGTTCCTAATAATCCTTTAGGTGAGTGTATTTGATAACAACAGCCAGAAGTAGACCGGAGGCCTGTATTATGAAGGTTGCTGAACGAACTCAGGGTTTTAGGATTGGTTTCAGTTTGACAAATTCAAACCAATCCAATCGGCTTAACTGGTACCATGATGCAGCTCATCAATTTACTCTGTCAACTCAGGCTTTGAGCCTGACTTTAAGATTAGAATACATGCTTGTGCACATGAATGAATGTGTTTGCAGCGCACAGCCAATCGTGTGAGAATGCAATTCACTTCTTGCAAGAGACTGGATTTTCCACTCTTCTGAGAGCTGATGATTATGAAATTAAGAATTAAAATTCATTCTGCACAAGATATTGTTTTAAAAATATATAGATATAAAAAATGCATTTACACTGCTCAAGAGTTCAGCATGAAATCATGAAGAATTAAAACACATGATTTACACAATGTAAGGGATAACTGTCAAATTATGAAGCATTAAAGCCATTTACACAACAAGAAGAAACAGTGGCTGCTACTATAGTGTATTTTTACTACACTATATTTAGTGTATAATTATGAGCTTCCAAATTCAAATTTGTATTATTACTTACAGGTATGAAGATATTTATTAACAGAAGTTGAAATAAAAAAAGAAATGCAGCCATTAATAAATTATATAATTGATATGTACAATACAACTAATCCAATAAAAAAAAATGGGATCTTAAAAAGTGCACTTGAGATGTAGGTGGGAGGATGAATTAAAAATACAAATTAGTCAACAAGACTGGGAAGAAATATAATACATTTCTAACTACTCAATCCAGTGTTTGGAGGGAATATGCTTGGAAGATACAAATGATATTTGTTATTCAAAGTAAATATAATAGATTGTTAAATGGGGATTGTTGGAGAAATTTTGGAGAAAAAATGCTCATTACAATCATATTCTATATGAGTGCTCTAAATTGACAATTTATTGGGATGAAGTGTTTAGACAGATTAACTTAATATTTAATTGCACAATAGAAATACACCCAGAAAACCTTGTTTTGGGTAAAATGCCATTGTCCTTAAGGAATAAAACTTTTAATATACATTTAGGGTAATCAGAAAAGAAGCTTTGAAACAGATTCCAAAATATTGGTTTAAACCAGAACCCCCACAATGTCAAAGATTGAGAGAAACAATTTTGGAAATATACCAAATGGAGAAAGTAACATTTAAAATTAATAATTAAATTCTGGGAAGAGAACATAAATGGGATTTGCCTAAAAATATTATAAATTAATTTAGTAAATTAGTAAAATTTAATTAGTAAAAATATGAGGTATTGTGTCCTATATAGTTTAATATTTTAAAAAAGGAGGTGATGCCTTACATTTCTTTTCACTTTATTTGAAATAAAATATAACATGCAAATGAATTAATTACATGTTATTTATAGAAAACATTGTGTTTTTTGTATTTCTCTTTCTTGATGAACAATTTGTAAATTGTCTTAAGTAAAAAAAAAAAAAAAACATGCAAAAATAAAAAGCATAAAAAAAGGCTACTATTGATTAATTTAAATGTCTGTTTGAGCGATAACAATAGACCAGATGTTTTGAAAGGATGTGTGTTTTTCTAGACAGGATGTGTGTTTGGGTTGATAAAGTTTGACAGAATGTGTGTTTGTGGTTACAGGATGTGCGTTTGACCTCTGGTTTGACCATGGTCAGGCATGTGATTGGCTAAGCACAAAAAAGCTGAAAAATGGACAGAGCAAATTGGGGGACAGCTAAAGACTGTTAATTGTTATTTCATGATACCTAATGCATTAACAAATAAAACCATATTGTAAAGTGTTACCAATAATTCTTGACAAACACTAACCTATCAGCACAAAGCCACCCAAACAGAGCAATTTATATATAAATCTATATCAAACATTTGGGAAGGAATAATTTTGACAAGCTTTGCGATTTGAATTGTAATATGATAAACATTGGATCATCTATTATTAACTATACCTCTCTCTCCACTGCCCCTCCCTGAGACCTCTCCAAAAATGCCAGATATTTGTCCCATTTCCCCACAAACAAGTCCAAATTCCCAATTCTTCAAAAGCCACCACCCTCCCCATCTCGAGCACCACTCCTGGCATGGGGGTGCTCCAGCTGACTTCCATCCCCTTAAAACTTTTTGTCTGGCGATCATGATGCTGGTTAGAAACCAAATTTGTATATGCTTATTCTCTATAATGATGACCACCCCATGGCCTATAATACAGAGTCTGGGGTAAAATAGTGTCCAATACATCACACATAAAACTCTGAAACTTCAACCAAAATACTTGGATCTTAACACACCACCAAAAGACATGGGTTGTGTCTCCATCTTCTGACTAACATTGCCAACAGGTGGGTGTCTTTAAGACCAAGCCAATACAATCTACAGGGGGTCCAATAGAATCAATGTAAAATATTGAATTGCATAAGGTGCACCTTTGCATCTTTAGATGCATACTTGACGTTTTTTAAAATCCTAGCCCACACTCCCTCCTCCAATACCAAGTTTAAATCTTTCTCCCATAATCTTTCTCCCGTAATACACTGATGCCTCATGATATTTTCCAAAAGCATTAATCACCACTCCTACAGTAGTGTCTGCCAATTTAAAGGGGTGTATTCTACTCCCAAAAATAGTACAGAGTAGGTGGAGCAATTGTTAATACCTAAAAGGTTTAACCAAATTTTCAAAGGATCTTAATACTCTACTCTCATATAGGTCCACTCTGACCAGCAGAAAGGGGACATATTAATACATAATTTTGGATTCAGCCATATACTCTAGGCAACATTTAAATTAATGTCAGAATTTAACACTGTGCAAATGCGAGATAATGGGGAGTATCTTAACCTATCTGGTTAGTTTGATAGAAAGGATTTGCAATGGTGAAATAGGGGCAAGAACTTCCTGTTCAATACAAAACCAGGGAGGGGCTCTCTCAGGTGGACGGGACCATTAAGCCAAATGACTGAGACCGAATCCATAATAATAAAACAAAATCTTGGGTAGGCCTAGTCCACCTGTCTTAATCTGCCCATGCAATTTACTGAAATTTGGGACATTTACCATTCCAAATGAAGAACATCGCTATGCTATCAAATAGCTTGAAATGAGAGGAGGACATTAAGCAAAGTGTATAAAGAAAAGTGGAGCCAGTTCAGTAGCATAAGATCTAAAAACTTCAGCGGCAAAGCCGTCTGGCCTTAATTACCTTGCCAAACTCCTCCAAGGTTATCTCAGAATCAAGAGAATTGTTTTGCTCAGTCATCAGTTTAGGGAGTTCTAATGGTTCCACAAAGTTTCTAATAACTTCATCAGTAGATGAAGATGTGGAACTATACAGATCAATATATAATTCCAAGGTACATTTTTCACCACCAGCAGATTTCACTGAGGGAATGGAAGAAAAAGACTCTCTCTACTTTATATATCTAGCCAAAAGTTTCCCTGCTTTATCCGCCAACTCAAAGTATGACTGTCTTGCCCTGAATTGCCAAAACTCCACCTTCCATGACAAAATAGTATTATATCTGTATTTCAATCGGGTCTATTCTCTGAGGCCATCAGATGACATATGGCGCTTCAGCTCTGCCTCAGCTCTGTTAATATTCCTTTCCAACTCCACGAGTTCTCGTGCTTTGGATTATTTGATGGATGAGGCATAATGTAATGATCCGTCCCCTTTTGATGCATTCACATACAACGCAAAGAAAATGTTCGCTTCACATTGCACTGCTGCTGCGACTTTGACCATTGGATTATAAATGCGAGTTTAAACTCATTTTCACATGAGTAACGCGAACCCGCAAGTATTCCCCCTTCTCTTCCGAAAAAGGACAAGAGGAGGGGCTTTTACGACTTGGTTCATAGTAAAGTACAACCAATTGCTGGAATCAAGTAGATGCCCATATTTTCATAATTTACCAGGTAGTCCAACATCATTTCTCACTTTCCTCCAAGCGATGTCTTTTTTCGTCTGGTCTCTGTACATGTATGATGTTGTGTTATACAATTCCGGGTGCCCACACACCGCTACAACAATTTTTTCATACATTTTTCCAGATTTCTTCTGCTACTACGTCAGTGCGTCAGAGACATCCATACAATCTCAATGCTGACAGGCTTTCGTGACAATGGGTCATGTGGATTTTTATGCAAATGACGCTTTATTTGCATGTTTGAGTCGCGCCATTCGCTTCATTCGCGCCACCCTGCGCATCTATTCGCATCTTTGCATTGACTTTGTATGTAATAACGCCACGCCAAACGCTTGCTTCACGTTGTATGTGAACGCACCATAAGAACCAAACATATGGCAGAATTGGTCCTGAAGCAACTGAAAGAGGGCCTGGATAAGAACTGTCATCTCCCAGGCAAATTCAAGGTTTGGTGTTACCAATTTACACTTTACCATCGCCTGATGTGGCCACTAAAAATGTGCAGAATATTTTCTGAATGTGCTGACTTAACCACACTCAGGAAAAACTCTCCTTTTAAACCGCATGCTCGATACATCCAAACACATCACTTAAAACATCTGTCAACAGTCAAACCAAAGGTCAAACCATAACAAACCAGAGGTTAAACACACATCTTGTCTAGCAAAATGCACATCCTGTCAAAACATCCGGTCTATTGTTATCTCTCAAACAGACATCCGGTCTGCTATATTCAGCTACTGTTATTCTCCAAACAGACATCTGGTCTACTTTCGGCTATTGTTATCAAACAGAAACATCTGTCAACTACTTCCAGCCATGCCCTCTCATCAATCAATTGAAATTTGCCATAGGACATCACTACTGTTATATTTAAACTCTTCTAATTTTTTCTTCCTGTTGTTGGAAAGGGAAAGTGGGAAGCTTATTCCAGTAGGGATAGCCTGGGGTACCCGTAGTGGACTGGGTCGGCAAATTCCTCCGCTGAACTGCGGACCCAAGAGGGCTAGGGAGGAATCGACCAGGAACCTAAAAGGGGTCTCCTGGGAAGAAGGCGCACTGATTTACCTCGACAGAGGGAAAGGGCGCTGGACACAAGTGATTCACCCGGTCAGACCGTCAATGTGTACCGAGTTCTACGGGCTCGGACCTGAGAAAACACGGGACGAGACTGACTCAACCCTGAGATTGTAAAATCTTGCAAAGGTATTAGGTGTTGCCCAGCCCGCAGCTATGCAGGTGCAAATGTCTGCTAGGGAGGTGCCCCTAGCCAGTGCCCATGAGGACGCCACACTCCTGGTGGAGTGGGCTTGGACCCGTAGGGGGGGTGGCACGGCCTGGGTGTGATAGGCCAACTGAATGGCGTCCACTACCTAGTGGGACAGCCTCTGTTTGGAGACAGCGTTCCCTTTCTGCTGTCCCCCAAAGCAGACAAAGAGCTGCTCAGAGCGTCTGAAGCTCTGGGTGCATTCCAGGTAGGCACGCAAAGCATGTACCGGACACAGCAGTGAGGGGGCTGGGTCTGCCTCCTCCCAGGGCAGCGCTTGCAGGTTCACTACCTGATCTTCTGAAGGGCGTGGTAGCCCGGTCAAGGTCTTAGGATCACATATGTGTCTGCTGGACGGAACTCCAGGCAAGTGTCGTTAGTAGAGAACGCTTGAAGGTCCCCGACCCTCTTGATGGAAGCGAGCGCGATCAGCAGGACCGTCTTTTTAAAGAGAGGGCCCTGAGCCAATTGATTCTAGTGGCTCGGAGGGGGATCTCTGAAGACCGGTGAGGACCACCGAGAGATCCCAGGAGGGGAACAGGTTTGGCCAGGAGGGATTTAGCCTCCAGGCACCTCTTAGGAACCTGACGATTAATTCGTGCTTACCCAGGGACTTGCCGTCTACTGGGTCGTGGTGAGCTGCGCTAGCGGCAACATACACCTTCAAGGTGGAAGGGGACAGCCTCCCCTCCAACCTCTCCTGTAGGAACAGGAGCACTGACCTAACTGCGCACCTCTGTGGGTCTTCTGCCCAGGAAGAACACCAATTCACGAACAGACGCCATTTCAGGGCATAGAGTTGCCTGGTAGAAGGGGCTCTGGCTTGATTGATCGTGGCTACGACCGTGGGTGGTAGACCAGCTAGATCTTCCGCGTCCCGTCCAGGGACCAGACGTGGCGGTTCCAAAGGTCTGGATGTGGATGCCAGAGCATGCCCCGTCCCTGAGAAAGAAGGTCTTTCCTCAGGGGAATTCGCCAGGGAGGGGCTGTAGCAAGGAGTACAAGGTCCGAGAACCGGGCCCGGGTGGGCCAGTAGGGAGCCACAAGAATGACTTGATCCTCGTCCTCCTTGACCTTGCACAGCACCTGTGCAAGAAGGCTCACTGGGGGAAATGCGTACTTGCGCAGCCCCACTGGCCAGCTGTGCGCCAGTGCATCTGCCCCGAGAGGAACCTCTGAGCGGGTGTACCAGAGCGGGCAGTGGGAGGTCTCTCAGGAGGCAAAGAGGTCTACCTGGGCCTTGCCAAACCGTCCCCAGACCAGATGAACCGAGTGGGGGTGAAGCCTCCACTCTCCGCCAGGCAAGCGTTGTTGTAACAGCGCGTCCGTTATCACATTGAGGTTGCTGGGGATGTTAGTGGTGCACAGCGACTTGAGTCACTGCTGGCTCCAAAGGAGGAGACGACGGGCGAATTGTGACATGGCGGGAGCGTACGCCGCCTTGACGATTTATGTACGCCACCGCGGTGGTGCTGTCCGACTTGACCAGGATATGTTCGTCTCGAACTAATGGGAGAAACTTCCCCAGGACCAAAAGGACTGTCAACAACTCGAGGCAGTTGATGTGCCAACGCAGCTGGGCCCCTTTCCAACGGCCTGCTGCTGCGTGCCCGTTGCATACGATGCCCAACCCGATCTGGAGGCATCGGTCGTGACTAGGACACATATCGGGACACCTGCTGTAAGGGTACTCCTGCCCGTAAGAAACAGAGGTCTGTCCAGGGTTTGAATGTTTGGCGGCAGGTGGGGGTGATTGTCACACGGTGCGTGCCGCGGCGCCATGCTCGTCTCGGGACTCGGGTCTGAAGCCAGTGTTGAAGCGGTCTCATATGCATCAACCCCAGCGGCGCAACCGCCGTGAAGGACGCCATATGCCCCAGGAGCCTCTGAAAATGTTTTGAAGGATCACGCTCATTGGTGAGACGTGCTGACATTGAGACCGAGTCTAACTCCATACCGAGAAAAGAGATGCTCTGGACTGGAGTAAGCTTGCTCTTTTCCCAGTTGACCTGAAGCCCCAAACAGCTGAGGTGCCTGAGCACCTGGTCTCTGTGAGCGCATAGTAACTCTCGCGAGTGGGCCAGAATAAGCCAGTCATCGAGGTAATTGAGTATGCGGATGCTGGCTTCTCGGAGTGGGGCAAGAGCTGCCTCTGCGACTTCCGTGAAGACGCGAGGGGACAGAGACATGCCGAAGGGGAGGACTTGTACTGATACGCCTGGACATCGAATGCGAACCGCAGAAAGGGGCGGTGTCGAGGCAAAAGAGCATTTTGAACGGGAGTTTGTGCAACGCTTGGTTGAGCACTCGCAAGTCCAAGATCAGTCATAAGCCGCCGCCTTTTTTGGGTATGATGAAGTAAGGGCTGTAGAGACCCTTCTTCATCTCGGTTGGAGGGACAGGCTCTATCGCGTCTTTGAATAAGAGAGTAGCGACTTCCGTGCGCAGGAACTTGGCATGCGCCGTGTACTGCGGGGGGGGAGGTGAAAGCCTGGCAAACTGAATTGCGTAACTGAGTCGGATGGTCCGGGCCAGCCAGCGAGACGGGTTGGGAGTGAGAGCCACGCGTCCAACTCCGTCCCCTTGGTGCCCCTAGCGCGATTATTTTTGACATACCCGGCGGGGCGGAGCAGCGGGGCGGAGCAGGTAAAGCGCCATCGGGAGGCGGTGATGCGTCCCAAGGCTCTAGTGCTGAGAATAGACTCAAGCACTTACCTTGCTCCGCACACCCGGCAGGGGGCGGGTTAGCGACTGAGCAGGAGGAGGTCCAGGGTAGGCGTCCTCTAGACTCGACGGAACCAGCTGGTGGTCCGCGTACAGGATGCCGGAACTGTTGAGATCTGGCGGCAGAGTGCTGTGAGAACGGCATTTGCGTGCCAGGTGACCCAGAGACAAAAGGAAATAGCTCTGTTACTGAGAATATGAGAATGTGAAAACTAATTCAACAAAAAATTCTCCTCCCGGCCCTCCACCGGGGATGGAGCAGTCTTACCATCTCCGGAGCTAACGTCTTGGTCCCTGGGTCGAGCATCTACGGAGCGCCTGGGAGCCTTCCGGGTCCTCGAGGGGGTCCATGAGATCGGGGCGTCTGCTTCCTGCGGAGTGCTCGATGCTGGGGCTGAGAGCTTGGCCCGGGTTGAGGCAGAGCAGGGTGTTTCATAGCCGCAGGAGGACGCCCTCAGCGAGCAGACGGGGCATGGCCCATGGCGGCAGGCTTGCGGCGGGGCAGGATGTGAGATGGCCTCCGTCTGCTTCACCGCTGAGGACTGCTTGGCAGAGTCATCAATGGTGGCACCGAATGGACAGAGCTGGGAGATGGGGGTGTGGGAGAAGGTGTGCCTCCTGCATTTCGACCAGATCCAGTCCAAAGATGCGTTTCTGGACCACAAAGGGTGGCCATCGCCTGTTTGAGTGCCGGTGTTTCTGACCACGGCTGGAGTCCATGATGGAGGATGGTATGTTAACTCTATACTCTGCTTGTAAGCTTCACTATCTTGACCAGCTACTGGAAAGCTTGCTTCTGAAACAACCAGGCCAATTTAACTGTTACACTTGTGTAAAATCACCATGCAACAACTGCTTTATGCAGCACAATGAGCAAGTAGCTAACAGCTAGCAGTCATTTTATTGTTTATTGTTTTGTGTCACGTATAAGATGATGTCACGGCAGTAGAGGTGGCGCAACTATGATGATCAGCCTATAATCCCACTCACGTTGAGGCGGCACTAAACAGCAGTGGAAAAGCAAGCTCAGAAAAGTAAAGTGAGTAGAGTCGAGAAGAACCGTAAAGTGTAGTGGAAAAGTGCTATAGTCGCAGTTTGGAGCCCTGCACAATGATGATGATTTATCAACTTTATAGACATTACATTTTTATCGTCTGTTAATGCTGAACTTCTGTAAAGCTGCTTTGAAACGATGTGTTGTGAAAGGCGCTATACAAATAAAATTGACTTGAACTTTTTATCTCATATATCATTTTACCTATTCTTTAAATTAATTTGACATACATTAGTTTTAATTACATTTCAACATCAGTTAATGTAATCAACTTTAATTTCTATTGTTTTTGTCATACTATACACATATGCAGTTGTAGTAAGCACGATGCATCTGGCACCAAGGAGAGTTTCTCTGCTACTGTGTCTCTGTTATCTTCAAGGTTAGCTGATAAGTTGCTGCCATGGAATGTAAGTTCTTTGTATCATGTCTGTTCCAAAGAGATTGTAAGGGTAAGAAGGAACATCTCTAACTGCATTTGGGATTGCTGTTAGATTTCTTGCCTGAGAGCTCTCATAAGATGCATCACATTCTGTTTTGTAAAGTGTCTTTGAACAACACAAAATACATTATCGCTGTCCACAGGGCTAAGAAACTAAATTCAAATTTTTACAAGGTTTCTGCAGGTTCTTCAACAAGTTAAATTTAAGACATGATGAATGCAATTTAAAACCTATTTCACGTTCTTACTGGCAAACAAAATATGAAGTATATGAAGGAAAATTGAACATTTAACTGAACAGTTGAACATTAAACTGAACTTGACTACACAGAGCTGTGTGTACACAAGAGTAATGTGTGTGTGTGTGTGTGTGTGTGTGTGTGTGTGTGTGTAATAAGAACTAGGCTACATTAATCTGAGCTCTTCTCCCTTGGCTGCAATCATCTCCTCAATATTCTTGAGCTCATCTAACTTTTCCTTGCAGCCTCTCCTCAGAGCATTTGACAATGTTATGAGCTGGGCCATCCGACTGCCAGCCTTGACCTCAGCCTTTTCTGCAAACCTGTCTATGTCTCTGGCCTGACTTTCAGAAACTTCTTGGATGATTTTTTTAGTACCTCCAGGTAATCCTCTGTAGCCTTTCTCTCCTGGCCCTGTGCATCATACTCCTGCTTCCTTCTCTCTTGATCGAGGTGAACATGGTACCTGGACCTGGCTGATGTCACAGATGTCAGGAGCTCTTTAGCGAGGGGAACCTTGGTAACCCCATGTAGAGTGACATAATCACACACATCCTATGTGCAACAACGGTTGCATGTCTCCACTTAATTATTCGCAAAAAAGCCTCTCCACAGAGGCCTGTCCATGGGACAAAATGAGCAGCTTTTGACTGAAAGCCCAAATTTGATATATGATTGCCACATTCATATACAATTGAATGTACAAGGTGCTTCAAGGTAATTCAAATAATACCATTGTACTACTGTGGTATTTCACTGTATGACTACCTTATTTATAAACCACTGTATTAACATAGTGCTCCTACAACCGGTCCTGCTTGACTTGCTCCAAACAGGATTCGAACCGAAGTCTCTAGCATGGGAGGCGGGCGCACTAACGAGGTAGTGCGCCTCGAGGCCAGGGGAGTGAGGTTTACACACTGCACAGCTACCTAGCAGCTGGGTACCATTACACTCCCAGGTATTGGTACATGTCCAAAAAACATGGTTATGCCATGGTACTTTTCTATGTGATTTAATGTAGGATATTACGTGTTTTGATACTCTTTTGGTCATACAATTTCTTTACCTGCAGAAGTCGTTTACAAACTGCACATGTGTTGAACTAAATAAAGACCTTTTTATCACTGGCAAACAATAGGATGCCTTTGTAGGTTTGGTTTCCATTGATTGTAGATGCACTGCAACCAGCATTATTATTTATTTTCCATGTTTTAAAATATTCTGTGAGTGTGTTGACAAATGAGAGTGTGCGCCAAATGATTCGGCAGTGCGCGCATAAGCTGAGTCATTCAGATTGAATCGCAAACTGATTCAGACCACTTTGCTATAACCTGTGATCAATTCATTGTAAAGAACCGACTCAGATGAGCAATTCATTTGTGAGTCAAACATCTTTAGTTCTGATTCAAACTAGCTATAGTAAATACCGGTGTGATGTATGATGTAGTGGTGTAGCTTTTTGTCAAAGCTACGTGCTACCTTATCAAATACAATGCCACTGGAAAGCTTCTTGGTTAAAAAAACTAGCGAAGCTACCACCTCACTACTGAGAAATATAGTTAAGCTAATAGCGTCGCTATTTGTCTATTTGTCCTCACATGGTTCTAGCTGTGCTCAGATAACCATCACCCCAGCTAGATTTCTTGCAAAATAACCACCAGCACAGCTAGAACTGTGTGAAGTAGACACCATTACTACTGTCCTACATACTTTGGGGATAGGTGAAACAATATAAAACAAAAAAATGGGTGAACTATTCCTTTAATATGCAACAGAATAGATCATCACACTTTGCCATAGCATTGCTATTGGCAAAAAAAATCAGTGAAAGCGAGAGTAAAAATTATGTAATGCTTGCTAATAAATAAAACATTTACTTGTGTTTCAGTAAGTCCAGGGCTGTCGCATGCCCCCAAAAAATGGGACCTCAGGTACCTCGACTGTACATGCTAGCCTTCCCAGAACATACGTGCTGGTCCAACTGCTTGGCTTTGTTTGTTTGATTTAGACTTTGGTCGAACATCAGCATGAAAGGGCCCTTATTCATTTTTGAGATGAGGTCTCTCTTAATGAAATCTGCCAATCCAAATTGCGTAATGAAGGTTTTAGCGAAGTCAGAATCAGGGAACATGGTTTGAAACAGCTCACCTATGTCTTTATTGCTTTTATATGACTGATGTTTTGCTATAGTGTGTAAAGTTCAGAGCACCTCCACTTTAAATGTTGCCGTAGATCCAAACGCTGTCCGAAGTCTAATGCCTTTATAAACAAAGTTCCTAATTTGAGTGTTTTCTTGCACAAGGTGCAGCGGGCATCAAATTCGTTATATTTAACAGGCTTCAACCAAGCACTAAATGCACTGTTCTCGAGCCAGATCTCATTGAACTCGAACTTACCCATAATAGATGGTTACGTTAACAGAATCTATTTTAACGTATTACTTCTCGAAGTAGCTTTTTTTAAATGTTCTATGGGAGGAGGGGACACGTTAGCCCACACACGACATTGTGGCTGTGCTTCGATAAATTCTGAATGGGCTGCACAGTTTGCATGAGATATTATTGGTTCCATGTTGGTTTCGCTTTGAAGTTTTGTTACAGCGTGATCAATAAATCTTTTTCCTAAAAACACATTTAAAAGCGAGACTGAAGTTTAGAACTTAAAGTAACGTTAACTTCATAATCCAATCAATTATTAAGACATTTTAAGGCCTAAAATTTGGATTATTGGATTTTTGACTTTTTAAGGACTTAAAAACCCTGTTTTATCTTAAATATAAATTACAATTTTTAGTCACCAGAATTTTAAATTGATAACTGTTTCGTTAGTCCACAAGAGGGCACAACAAATGCATATAAGTCTAACAGTACTGTGTTAGATTAAGTACATTCCTGGCTGTTAAAAAAGTACATTTCATTTTAAATTAAAGTACATTAAAAATAAATAATGAATGAGTTAAAAAAGATTTACAGTAGCTAGTTCTTTTACAGTGTTAAAATACTTTCTTCTATCCCAGCTTAATATGGAGAGACAACAATAAGTAATTAAAGTAGTTAATAGGTTGCTTTCGAGAAATTATTTAAACACTGTCTCTGTGGTACAGGAAACATGAAAATTCTGGTGTTTGTTTTAATTGACCCAATTAGACCCGCCTCAACAACATTACTAAACTAATAACATGAGTTGGGCGCAGGACTATCTCTTTATTTGATCAACATGAGATGAGTAGCATATTCGGACAATCATACACATCTGGGATGGCAAGAGGGTTAGTAAATGATGAGAGAATTTTCATTTTTGGGTGAATAATCCATTTAAAATAAATAATGTATAGTGCAGTTTTGTCCATTTCCAAATGAAACTGCCTTGAAAATGACTTACTTTTCCAGTTTGGGGGATCGCGTTCTTCATGATTCGGGCCACGTTGGCTATGGGGAGATAGATGTCTTGTTCCCTTAAGTTGTCTTTGCTTCCATTGCCATCATCATAGTCAATGAGTCCCTCATCACCTTCATCTTCAAAATAATATGCATCATTAATCCCTGTTGACAAACCCTGCACAATATCTTTATACAACAATAAAATGGGTTTTGGGCTAACTCACCATCCTGAGCTTGGAGCACAAAGTGACTACCAGCCATATATTCTCCAGCTATGCCAAGCTGGGCGGCATCTGTAGTTGAACTGTCCCCGTCCATCTAAAACATAAATTAAATTATAGAAAAAAATGTACAGGGAGATACTGGTTGTGCCTCAAAACCTAGTGTGCCTACCTAGATAGGTGGATTTGAACATTGGATGGTTTAATAATCTGCACACTTGCACGTCAACGTTTACAATATGGATGTATTTCAAAACCTAGTGAGCCACCTATCTAGCCAGCACTTATGGGCAGCATAGGTGTGTAGGCCTAATACCCAGAAGTATTTTCTAGGAAGCTAAATAGTTTCTGAGACACAGGCACTGTGGCTACTATAGTATCATTTATTTAATTAGTCAGCATTTATTCAAAAGTGTCAGTTGCTTAAATCATTTTATTTCAAAGGAACTGATCATATTTTTATTAAGGACTACAAGAAACAAAAAACTCACTGACCATATCAGGTTTGTACACCAACGGTTCTATTGTTCATTATATATTGTAGATAGGCCGTTTAGGCCAAATAGGGCATTGAAATTAAAAAAAAAAAAAGTATGAACAAGGGGACACATTATATCTATATTATTGGTATTTGGCCGCATATGGTGTATTGTATTCGCCAATTCGCTCATTTTGCGCAAGTGTTAGCAAAGAACGGAAGAAAAACACGTGAAATAAAGACAAACCAAATCCATTCATCATGTCATAAATGGGTTAATCCGATAAACCAAATTGAAAGAGTTTAAACGAATTATTAATGTATTAAATGGCACGAAGACGGTAGACAATTCAACGCAAACGTGAATCCGCTCAAACTTGTTTCGAGTAAACAAAAGGGCCGCATACCATAACAAGCTGTTATACAATTATTCCCACAACTGCGAATGGCTTTTCATTTCCCGCTCTTAATTTTCTCATTCTCCCCGCCAACTACTAATAAAAGAGTCGCGCGCGGAGATTTCCATTCGATGTAACGACATATTGGTTACCAATCATTGGCCAGAGTCGCACACTAACCTGCGATGAAGCCCTGGTTGGTTCTCGCCTCAGTTCGGCCGTTTGGTTGGACAGAAAATGGCTGCGAGAGAGCCAGTCCCTGCGCAGGGCTGAAAAGACGGTGGAGAAGTCTCAAATGGACACCAGGTGGCAGTATTTAAATATTTTTTTAAAACACAATCAAGTGTCAATATGGTGCCCTCTCGTGGTGATTGACGTCCTTCAACTGATATAGTTATTAGTTATTCGTTTTCTTTACAAAAACATAATTACCATAGTTTGACTCCACTTTGACTCCCAAAAACATAATTATAAAATATATATTTCTCCCACAATCACTACCTGTTACAGTGCACCAAAAAGAAAACATGCTGACCAAGAGCTTCAATTATTGGCTCAGAAATTGAAAAATCAGGTCATACCATATAAAATGCATGTAAGCACTGGCTACTTTTGAAAAAGCAATGCTTTGTTTTTCCACGTCTATTACATAATCTGTCAGACAACATATGTCACTAAACCCACACTCCAAAGCATAATTGTCCAAAATAGAAATAGACTATCTTTATGTGCTGCCTTCTTTGAAATATGTGCTTACTAAAGATGAATTAAGTGCTTTTGGAAAACCACCAAATTATAATTTATAACACAGGAAAACTGATAAATAAATAATATAATTTATTTGGTTGTTTAAAATAATTTAATTATTGAATTTGATGACATTTGAATACATTATGATCTGTAGGTTTGAATCATCTATGAACATCTTCTACTTCAGTAGCTACTTTACTGTAGATAACTGGACCAATTTTTAATTGCTATGAAAATACAAACAGAATGCTACCAATGCTAATGAGTAAAATCATGTCATTATTGTTTTCACACTCCAAACATATTCTTAAATGTATAGTTAAACCAAAAATTCAAATTCCCTCATCCCAGATGTGTATGACTTTTTTCATCTAAAGAACACAAATGAAGATTTTTAGAGGAATATTTCCCCACTGTTGGTCCATACAAAGCAAGTGAATGGTGACCAGACCTTTCAAGCTCCTAAAATCACAAAGGCAGCATTAATAACAAAGGCAAAAAATATGTTTATGATTAAAATGGCTTTTTTCTTATTTCTGTGTCAGTATAGAGCTGCAGGCATTGCAAGCATACAGAGTAGCATAATTATATTATGCATATATATTTATTTTTACCTTTGGCACAAAAGCTGCACATGGGCAGTAACATCCTTTAGCATCTTCTGGAAGCTACTCCAGAGGACAATAGAGATGAAGATATGTAGCTATATGACTAGCCTGGATGGAAACCAGATTACCATCAACACCTTAAGGAGAAGTTAACATAATTAAAGACCACAAATGGGTCTTTATAGCTAAATAGGTAAAACAGTATTCTTACTACTGTTGAGAGTGGTGATGTTTGTGTCATCTCCATGTGCCCCTTTAGGCCAAGCAGAGGTGGGACTAGGATGAAGATCTCAGTCACATTCCGAAACACGTCCCAGTGCTGTCACACCAAGACAGAAAACATCCATTTACTCATCCAGAATCTACCGTAACCCCATAATCTCCCAAATGTCAAAAAACATCCCAGTCAGCACTGTTCCAAAGCCTGCCAAGAGGAATGGAACCAAAATCTTTTCCACCATGTCTCGGACAGACTCACTTGGCATGTCCTGGCCATAAATATTCTGCAGCTCATCCTATAATATGATCTCAGAGGCTGCATTGGGAAGCAAGGGATCTGTATCAGAGTACTCTTTGTCTATGTTATTGCAGATACAGTGAGTGAGGCTTGATGTTCTGTCAGGTCCTCCTGTCTCTAGACTGAGCATAAATGGATGGCCATTTTCTCTGGATGGCAGGTTAGCTGAGGTCAGCTGCCATCCCTGTTGTTTTTGTTCAGTGACAGATTCCATTGTCATCACATGGCCTTGTCAAATGTGTTCCACAAACTTAAGGGGTATGATTTCAAAGAATCATGTAGCGTTCGCTTTGAGTTAAACATTAAAATAAAGTAATTAAGCTTAGAAATTGTGTTTCACTTGTTTGCTATTCAGAGTAAAGATGTGATCACCATTATCTAGTACAGCTATCATCATTGCGTTACCACGGAGACATAGTGCATGTGGAGACTTCACGTTATTCTCCACGGCATCCACACACAACTCACCACGTGCCCCACTGTAAACGAGAAACACATTATAACGACCACGAGGAGGTTACCCTATGTGACTCTAATGTCCCTGGCAACCGGGCCATTTTGGTAGCTTAGGAGACCTGGCTGGAGTCATTCAGCACACCCTGGAATAGAACTCGCAATTCCAGGGGTGGTAGAGAGCGTCTTTTTACATTGTCAGCTCATCTGCAAATTGTCTTTAAGACGCATGTCAATACTTTTGTCTCAGATGTCAATAAGACATTCAGCAGATGTCTTAGAGGCATTTATGATGTAGAATGTTTGTAAATCTAATATTTTTAAGATGTTTAGCAGATGTTAATTAGATTGTGATGCTTTCCAGGTGAAAAAATCTCAAATAGACATCACAGAGATGTACCAACCATCCTCCATTTCGCCAATGACATCGACGGCTTGGCAGGAAGCCAAGGATAAAACCTCCTGGATAAAACATTGCATTGCCAAAATCAAGACCATCTGGAGAGACAGTAAAAACTCACAAATCCAAACTCTCACAAATCCAAAAGCACTGGTCCTGTCTATCTTCTTGTATGCGTGTGAAACATAGATACTGACAGCAGAACTAGAAAGAAAAATCAAGACCATGGGGATGAGATCAATCGAAGAATCTTGGGCATCTCATATATGGACCACATCGCCAACAAAGAGGTCCAAAGAAGAATTAAGGCACAAGGCCATTATGAAGACCTGTTGGTCATCGTAAAAAGAAGAAAGATGTGGTGGTACAGACATGTCACTAGGAGCGATAGTCTGTCAAAAAACAATTGTTCAAGGGTGGCTGTGGCTCAGGTGGTAGAGCGGGTTGGCCACTAATCACAGGGTTAGCGGTTTGATTCCCAGCCCACACGACTCCACATGCCGAAGTGTCCTTGGGCAAGACACTGAACCCCAATTTGCTCCCAATAGTGCCTTTCATGGCAGCTCTGCTGTCATTAGTGTGTGAATGGGTGAATGAGATGCAGCGCTTTGAATACTGCTAAGGTTAAAAAGGTGCAATATAAGTGCAAACCATTTACAGACCATTCAAGGGAGAGTATCTGTAGGCAGACAGAAAAAGAAAAGGGTGGATAACATCATGGAGTGGACTAGCAAGAATTTTGCCACAACCCAGATGCTCGCCCATGTCTGACAGAAATTCAGGAAGATGGTGTTCGACTCAACCATACAGTGACCCCACGACCCAGGAGGGTTAATGGACAAATTATGAAATTTAGAGAACCGAAGCAGTGCATGTTCTCCATCCAGACAATTTACTTTTTCAAATCAAGCATAAACATAAACTAAAAAAAAAAAGTTAAAAAATTACATTTCAACAACATACAGTATGTGCTGACATAAAGAAAAGAAAAGAAAAAGCAATAAGCTTTCAGTCAAAGAAGCAGCAACATCATAATTAGCTTAAAAAAAAATCACCTTACTCCAATGTAGCACAGCCTTCATGGTGGTGGCAGCATCATGGTGTGGGGATGTTTTTCAGCGGCAGGAACTGGGAGACTAGTCAGGATCGAGAGAAAGATGAATGCAGCAATGTACAGAGACATCCTTGATGAAAACCTGCTCCAGAGCACTCTGGACCTCAAACTGGGGTGAAGGTTCATCTTCCAATAGGACAACAACCCTACGCACACAGCCAAGATAACAAAGGAGTGGCTACGAGACAACTCTGTGAATGTCCTTCAGTGGCCCAGCCAGAGCCCAGACTGGAACCCGATTGAACATCTCTGGAGAGATCTGAAAATGGCTGTGCACCAATGCTCCCCATCCAACCTGATGGAGCTTGAGAGGTCCTGCAAAGAAGAATGGGAGAAACTGCCCAAAAAAATAGGTGCTTCAACAAAGTATTGAGCAAAGGCTGTGAATATTTATGTATATGTGATCTTTATTTTTGTAATAAATCTGCAAAGATTTCAAACAAACTTCTTCCACATTGTCATTATGGGGTATTGTTTGTAGAATTGAGGAAAATAATTGATTTAATCCATTTTGGAATAAGGCTGTAACATAACAAAATGTGGAAAAGGTGAAGCTCTGTGAATACTTTCCGGATGCACTGTAGGTCCAAGAGTGCAAAACACCAGACGCAGTTTATTGGGCAACCAAAACCATAATAAAAACCAGAAAAAAATAAAGATTTGGTGCATAACGCAGGACTTTTAACTATAAACAAGCCCAAAATACACTGGGGACTCTTAATTTGAAATGTCGGTGATTTCAGTTTAACAATTGATAAAAGTTATACTGTATAAATATACATTCAATGATGTCTATGCTCCATTTGTGTTTTGTTTTATAAAATTCCATATTAATAATTGTACAAAAGTCGATAAACTGTGACAGAGACTTTACTTTATATGTAAATATTAAAATATTCAACAAACAAGTTTTATCCTGTTATATTCACTAGATGAAGGTGTGTATAAACGTACAGTTAAAGCCAGAAATTTACACACACCTTGGTTGACATCATTATAACTAATTTGTTAAACATTTCATATTAGCAAACTATTCATACTTTTCATGCAAGTTGTTTGGACATCTACTTTATGCATGACACAAGTAATTTTCCCAACAATTGTTTACAGACAGATTTTTTAATTGACTATCACAATTCCAGTGGGTCAGAATTTTACATATACTAAGTTAACTTAAAGGAACATCTGCTGTTCCTTTAAGTAGCTTGGAAAATTCCAGAAAAGTATGTCAAGCCTTAAGGCAATTAGCTTCTGATAGGCTAATTTGAGTCTTTGAGTTTACCTGAGGATGTATTTTAAGGGCTACTTTCAAACTCTGTGTCTCTGTGCTTGACATCATGGGAAAATCAAAAGAAATTAGCTAAGACCTCAGAAAAAAAATTGTGGACCTACACAAGCCTGGTTCATCCTTTGGAGCAATTTCCAAATGCCTGGAAGTTAAAGCTTGGTCGAAAATGGGTCTTCCAAATTAACAATGACCACAAGCATACCTCCAAGGTTGTGGCAAAATGGCTTAAGGACAACAAAGTCATGGTATTGGAGTGGTCATCACAAAGCCCTGGTCTCTGATTTGATAGAACATTTGTGGGCAGAGCTGAAAAATTGTGTGCGAGCAAGGAGGCCTACAAACCTGACTCAGTAACATCAGTTCCATCTGGAGGAATGACCAAAATTCCAGCAACTTATAGTGAGAAGCTTGTGGAAGGCTCCCCAAAATGTTTGACCATGTTAAACAATTTAAAGGCAATCCTACCAAATACTAACAAACTGCATGTAAACTTCTGATCCACTGGGAATGTGATGAAAGAAATAAAAGCTGAAATAAATAATTCTCTCTACTATTATTCTGACATTTCACATTCTTTTTTCTTTATGAATTTTCACCAAAAGAGCGAGAACCACATTATAGTGACCACGAGGAGGTTAACCCAATGTGACTCTACCCACCCAATTTCAATTCTTCCCTCTTTGTCCTTCTGACGTACCATCCCCTTTGAAATTTAGTGCATTCACAGCATTCTCTGATGCAGCACAAACTCTAGTCTGTGTGTAGGCACCTTAATGTGGAGGACAAAGTGCCTCTTGACGCTGGTGTTTAGCGGAGCTTTGACGCCTCGACTCAACTCATGTGAAATGCACTATTATATATTAATTCGTGAACATTTAAAATGATACAATGACTCCCTCATAGCACATTAGACTTTAATTTGTTGCCACCTTGTGGCATCTTCAGAAGGGGTCACTATTACACTATATAACACAATTTTAGTTTTTAGTGATAAGTGTTATTTCCTAATTCAATCTTCTAGCGGGTTGCTCAGATAGTCATAAAATAAGGTTTGGTGAATTAATAAATGCAACACTGTATATCCTATAGAGCATTTGACTATTTTGACAAAGACAGTCTTATTTTTCAGGGGGGTAATCTGGGCGCTGTAATTTTAACCTACCTGCCTGGATTCTATCTCCCTCATTCTTCTGTCTGGGTACACAGAAGTGTAGAAAATGGCTATTATTACCCCAAAACTTTGCTTTTGTGAACGAGACAGTGATAGTTTGAAATGTACCTATTTCCAATGAGAAAACGGGCAAATTTTTGTCTTTTCATTCACATAAAGTCAGAAAAAAACACTGCTTATATGGAGGTGAGAAACTTCTGTCAAAAACACACAGAAACAGCTAAATAAAAGCTCGATTTAAATGAGCACATGCTTTTGCTTAAATATTACACTTGTTGGGTGCATAAAATGTCCTGGAAATATCCTGGAAAATTGTGGCTTGAAAAGCACAGCATTCAAAAAAAGTCGCAATTTACTATGTTGCGCTATTAGTGGCAGATAAGAGAAGGCTGTAAAATGTTATATATAAATACAAATATACATTTTTTAGAAATGTTTGTGGGCATTTTCTATCAATCATACAACAGTTATTAATTAAATAATGATCAAATTATGGAGAATAATGTTTTTACATACAATGGCAAGAAAAACCCTGTGTGAACCCTTTGGAATTACCTGCACATATGTATAAATTTGCCTAAAATATAGTTTGATCTTCATCTAAGTTACAGTAATGAACACACACAATCTGTTGTAACTAATAACACACAAATTATTGTATTGTTCTTGTACATATTGAATACATCATTCAAAAATTCACAGTGTAGGTTGGAAAAAGTATGTGAACCCTAGGCTAATGACATCAACAAAAGCTGATTAGAGTCAGGAGTTTGAAAACCTTGCATCCAAATAATGAAATGATATTGGAGGTGTGGGTTAGAGCTACTTTGACTTATAAAAAGTAATCAAACATTTTGAGTTTGCTACTCACAAGAAACATCTGCTGATGTGGACCATGCCTCGCAAAAAAGAGATCTCAGAAGACCTACCTGTAATTTCAAACTTCTGGTTCTGGTTGAGCAAACGCTGGCACGTTTGGCTGACGCAGCTCTCCTGTGTGTTCATTTGTTTATTTTAAAAGACAGTTATACTTTCTTTTTTAACTTAGTTTTAGACACTTGAACAAACTTTTTGTGTTGGAATGTTGCTCTGAACTATGAATCAATCAGGGATTTACTTATGTTTATATTTGTGCAACTTTTCCACTGTCGACCTAACATGAGCCCACAACACCTTATTGACACTATGGCCGGTGTTGTGCCTATTTCCGACAGCCTGGCTGGAGCCCACCCCCCTTCGTGTGCATGTGCACAGTAATGCTTTGTTTCCTCTAGATGGCAAAAAAAAACTCAAATTTGTTCAAAGTCTTCACCCTGTTCAGCTGAGTGGGAAAACTTTTTATCTGTAGATGGCATCCTAGACTCTAAAGACTCATAGTATTAAACTCTGGCTTTCAAACCTCTTCATTTAAAACATCTTTGTCAAATGCGCATATATATCCATAGTTATATTGATGTCATTGAACTCATGTCATTTAACACGTTAAAGTAGGACATTTTCTTGCTCTACTTGAAAGTAAAATCAGAATGAGTAGAATTTTACACTCTTTTACACTTATTTGCTCACAAAGTAATTACATATTTAAAAAAAGTATTTCATCTGATTCTTTTGACAGTCTTATTCAGGGGTGTAATAATTGGGCAGAGTCATTTTTAACCACATGCTTAGATTCTACCTCTCATTCTTCAGTCTGGATGCTCAGATAGTCATAAAAATAGTTTTAATCAATAAATGCAACACTGTATGTCCTATAGAGCATTTGACTCTTTTGACATAGACAGTCTTATTATACAGGTGTGTAATAACTGGGTGAGGTCTTACTTTCTCACCTGCCTGGATTCTATCTCCCTCAATCTTCTAGCGGGTTGCTCAGATAGTCTTCTGACACAAGCAACACTTTATGTACCATAAAACATTTGATTCTATTGACATAGACAGTCTTATTATTCAGAGGGGTAAAAAATGGGTAGGGTAATTTTTACCCATCTGCCTGGATTCTACCTCCTTCATTCTTCTGGCTGCATACCCAGATAGTCATAAAACAGGTTTGGATTACTGAAACAAGCAACACTGTATGTTCCATAAAGAATTTGATTGCACTGAAATAGTTTTATTATTCAGGGAGATAATAACTGGGCGCAGTAATTTTTACCAACCTGCCTGGATTCTATCTCCCTCATTCTTATGGCTGGATGCTCAGAAAGTCATAAAAAATAGGTTTGGATGATTAAAACAAGTAACACTATATGTCCCATAAAGCATTTGAATCTTTTGACATAGTAAGTCTTATTATTCAAAAGAGTAAAAACTGGGCAAGGTCATATTTTCCCACCTGACTGGATTCTACCTCCCCCATTCTTCTAGCTGGATGCTCAGATAGATCATAGATTATTTAGATAATTAAGCCTGTTTGAATGTGTCCTTCATGTCTGCATAATTGTAACAGGCAGGACACAGAAAATACACTTTTGATGTCCCTGAACACATGATTGGTGGTTCCACCGATTGCAGCAGTCACAGGCAATCTGAAATTAGGCAAAAATGTTTGATCTTTCAGCAATGGACAGACACTGTAACTATTGGTGGACTGGGTACTTACCCAGTTACTATCACCACTTTCCTCCCCACAGGCATGGCACAGCTGGCTCTGGTCATCTAAAAATAACCAATTAAAGTGAGAAGGATAACTTGATTGCTCTAAAGCCATCAATGTACACTATGCATTGTAAAAGAAATAGTGCACATTTTTAAATGAAATTTCTGCTAAACAAATCTAAGCACACTGGAAAATCAAAGTTTTCTCTAAAATACTTTGCAATTGCATTAAACATACCGCTGATTTGGAGAAGAGTGACAGCTATTTCCTTCCTAAATTCATCCATTCCCTTTACCGCATTGTGGAAAACATTTTGCTCGTCTCCGAGTACATATTCATCAAACTAAGAAAATAGGAAAAGAAGCAATTTGATCGTATAGAGAAATTTAAAAATAAATTTAGACATCAGCAGACCATATACACCATAATTGTTCTACATTGTTTTTCCCAAGATCATGCTTTAGGGGATTGACAATTTAGGAGAATAACATACATGAGGTATTTTGCTTCACTTATTTTCAAAGCAAAGACACCACAGGATGTGCCATCTTGTTGTTTTGGGCAAGGCAATGTATCACTTGACTACCTTGATACATTGCATCCCTTTTGTTGCAAAAAAGCCCATAATATATGAAAATCATCATTATTGTTATACTGAAACACAACTGACTTTTAGGTACATGAGATCAAGCTTTTGACACTTCGGACAATTGAGGGACTTGTTCACAACTATTACACATGGTGAAAACATTCATTGATGCTTAAAAAGACAACACACTACCGTATGCATACTGTAATTTATGTAATGATCTGTAATGTAGATTATGAAGAGCACAATCGTTTATCTCTTATATTTGTATCAATTATGAAAGGGGTGTGAACATTTATGAGACAAAGGGGAATGCAAACTTATCTTCTCAACTATGTACAGTACTGTCTACTTTTTATTAAACCTCAGATTAATGGGTTATCATCTGATTTTTCTTCTGCTTTATATCTTGTTTCTGAACAGCATTCTAAATTGATCAATTCTGTGATTTGGCAACTAAAAACAGCCATTTGGCTCATTAATGTTTCAGTTTAGGAGCCAATAGTCTTTTTTTTTAGTCTGGAGCCCTGCCAAACCTATTTTTATGACTATCTGATCATCCAGCAAGAAGACTGAGGGAGGTAGAATCCAAGCAGGTGGGCTGAAATGACTCTGCCCAGTTATTACCCCCCTGAATAATAAGTCTATTTCAATACAAACAAATGCTTCATTTGACTTATAGTATTGCCTGTGTTAATTCACAAAACCTATTTTTATAACGATCTGAGCATCCATACAGACGAATGAGGGAGTTAGAATCTAGATAGACTCTGAAAATAAACAAATATTATTCTGGTTTATGACAATGTTTGTTTTTATGCCAATGTTGCAAGATGGGCAATTACAGCATATTTCCTTTGACTACTGCATCCATCCTTTAAAACTAACAGGTTTATGAAATAAAATACGAATTAAAAAAAGAATCATGCATGTTAAACACAAATTTTGTGAACTTGCACTATATAGTTTTAATTGCACGAGTTAGTACCGTGTAGAAATGACAAATATATATTTTTTAAATATGTAATTATTTCGTAAGCTGCTGACAGTTTAGTGTAAAATTCTACTCATACTGATTTTACTTTCAAGCAGACCAAGAAAATGACCTCAAATGACCCATCAACATATTAAATGACATGAGTTGTGTAGAAATACCGATATAACTGTGGCCATATGCAAGAATGGTAAAGATGTTTGAAATGAGGAGGTTTGAAAGCCATTGAGTTTAATTTCTGAGTCTATGGTGTCATCTACATGTAAAACAACATGATTTGCCTACTTAACTGAACTGGGTGAAGCCTTTGAACTTATTTTCGGAGTTTTTACTGCCATCTAGAGGAAACACAGCGGTTACTGTTTGCTTGCACATGCTCCAGCCATCCAGTCAGAAATAGGCACAACACCTGGCTCTGTCCCGTTCGCCTTCGGGTAAGTCTTTCCTTTCTCACTGTCTGTTCAGCTGCTTTTTTGGTATGGGGTTATAATGATAATTATAATAATACCATACATTTGATATAGCACTTTTCTAGGCACTCAACGTGCTTTACATAGTGTTGGGGGAATCTCCTCAACCACCACCAGTGTGCAGCATCATCCTGAATTATGGGGTACACTCCTACTCTTTACAAGAAGTGCCCTGGGATTTTTAATGACCACAGAGATTCAGAACCTCAGTTTAATGTCTCATCTGAAGGTCGGTGCCTTTTTACAGTAGAGTGTTCCCATCACTATACACAGACCACAGGATGAGCACCTCCTACTGGCCTCCCTAGTACCTCTAATAAAGAGGTTGGTCATTTTAACAGGCTGCTTTTCTTACACCTGCCATTCAGTCTGTTTGGCTGGCTAGCATGGATGTTTAAACCTGGTTGCGAAAATGCATTATATTTTGTTGATTGTTCCGATCATCCAAGGCTACATTAGAGACTTCTGCTCCCCATAACAGGATTTATACTGCTTATCAGAAGATTCACTTTGCATATCTCATCATGTCATGTTGTGTTACTCATCTCTGGATTTCCTGCTTCTGAATTCATCATTCCATCTGCATGCTGGAACTTATATTCACTGTGTTGCATTGGTAAATGCTTGCTGTCCCCGTTATATGCACCGTTGATCATGTCGAAAACACTGTAAGCAGATACTTACTACTATCTTTTCTGATGGAGGCCACATACCGGACATTTGCTCAGCCACTCACTGCTGTCTTACTGACACCTCACGTTTTAAGACTGGGAGAATTCATTTTGGGAATCTGTCTGTTGGAATATTCATCGGAAAACTTCTATCTGGATCCAGTTAAAGCCTTGTCTTCTGATGCCTGCCCTGTAAAGATGCCATTAGTAAATGCCAGGTCTCTGTCAAATAAATCCTACATGTTAAATGACTTTATCTCTTGTGTGCTGGATTTTTTTATTTGTGACAGAGACTTGGCTAAACGTCTACGATTTTATGTCTCTTGTTGAACTGTCTCCTTCTGACTGTGCCATTTTCAGCTCCCCCAGGACCACTGGTTACTGTGGTGGTTTGGCTACAATCTCCAAGAAGTGTTTCAAATTTAGACCACTAACTGTTGTGGTGTATGCAAGTTTTGAGTTTCAACTTCTAAAGATTGATTTTGGTCCTGGAGCTGTTTTTTATGCCTTGGTGTATAGACCTCCCAAAATCAATAAGGCTTTTGAGGAATTTTGAGGAGTTTTTAAAATCTTTGGTGTCTTACAGACTATTCATTTTGGAAGATTTTAACATTCATATTTGCTGTCCTTGTGCAGTCAGTGTCTGGACCCACACATCAAAAGGGCCACACATTAGATCTTGTTTTTACTCTAGGTTTATCTGTGTCCAGTATTGAGGTGTTTGATGCTGGTACTGGTTAAGTTTAAGTTGGTCACTTCATGCACTCTTGTCATTTGATCCTCAGTCTCCTGTTTACACCCGTTCTATACATTAGTCCATAGCTATGCATTTTTCAGAGGCATACTTGGCTAATACTACTGATGGTCTCTGCTCAAGTCAAGTCAAGTGGTTTTTATTGTCGTTCAACCATATACAGTTAGTACAGTACAAAGTGAAACGAGACAACGTTCGTCCAGGACCATGGTGCTACATAAAACAACATAGGACAAACCCAGAACCACATGAGACTACACAGACTAAATAACATTCCTACATAAAGTGCATGTGCAATGTTTGCAAAAAGTATGGGACAGTACAATAATTACTAAAAGGCACAGTGAGAGACCGTGCATCACGGACCAGTACACATTTGTAATCGAGTAGTGCAAAAAGGTGACACTTCCTAAAAAATGCCAAATGTAAACAAAACATACTATGAAATAGTGTTCTATGGACATAGAAGTTATTGAGGTAATAGCCAGGTATAAAGTGACAATGAATTAAGTGTAACTCTGGACATGTGCAAAAGTTGGATGGTGTACAGGTCATTGTGTGTGTCAGTCCAGTCTCTGAGTATTGAGGAGTATGATGGCTTGGGGGAGGAAGCCGTAACACAGTCTGGCCATGAGGACCCGAATGCTTCGGTACCTCCTACCAGATGGCAGGAGGGTGAAGAGTTTGTGTGAGGGGTGTGTGGGGTCATCCACAATGCTGGTTGATTTGCGGATGCAGCATTTTTGTAAATGTCTGTGATGGAAGGAAGAGAGACCATGATGATATTCTCAGCTGTCCTCACTATCCTCTGCAGGTCTTTGCAGTCCAAAACAGTACAATTTCCAAGCCAGGCAGTGATGCAGCTGCTCAGGATACTCTCAAAAGTCCCTCTATACAATGTAGTGTGGATGGGGGGTGGGAGATGTGCTTTTCTCAGCCTTCGAAGAAAGTAGAGACGCTGCTGGGCTTTCTTGGTAATAGAGCTGGTGTTAAGGGACCAAGTGAGGTTCTCCGCCAGGTGAACACCAAGGAATTTGGTGCTCTTGACAATCTCCACAGAGGACCCGTCGATGTTCAGCTGAGAGTGGTCACTCTGTGCACTCCTGATGTCAACAACCATCTCTTTTTTTTTCACATTTAGAGACAAGTTGTTGGCTCTACACCAGTCCGTTAGCCGCTGCACCTCCTCTCTGTATGCTGACTCATCGTTCTTGCTGATGAGACCCACCACGGTCGTGTCATCGGCGAACTTGATGATGTGGTTAGAGCTGTGCATTGCTCCACAGTCGTGAGTCAGCAGAGTGAACAGCAGTGGACTGAGCAAACAGCCCTGGGGGGCCCCATTGCTCAGTGTGGTGGTGGTGTAGGTGCTGTTCCCGATCCAGACTGACTGAGGTCTCCCAGTCAGGAAGTCCAGGATCCAGTTTCTGAGGTAAATGTCCAGGCCCAGCAGGTTCAGCTTTCAAATCAGGTGCTGAGGAATGATTGTGCTGAATGCTGCCTTATGTACACTGAGGACCTGGTTAAAATTTTCAACAAAATATGTTCCTTAGCCCTAGGTTCTGTTGTTCCACTTAAGCTTAGGTGTTTTAAGGCCAAAACTGATCCTGAGCCCTGGATAAAAGAGACTTCCCGTGTGCTTAGACAAAAGTGTAGGAGGGCAGAGCGAAAAAAGATAAAGGTCTCTTATGAAATTCTCCATTGAAATGGAATTTCCTAAATCTATTTAGGATGCCAAAACCAAATATTTTTCTGATTTGATTGCAAGGAATGCTCATAGACCCAATGTTTTCTTTAAATACACCAACTCTATTCTTAATCCTACTGTAAGTACTCATCCTGTTGCCACTCCTGTGGCCGGCAAACAATTAAAAAAAATATTCATTAATAAGATTCAAGATATAAAGTCCAACATCTTCCCTTTTGTGCTGGATGACTTTGTATAACACTACCACCAAGTTGTTTAACTCGTTTCAACCTGTGTCCACATATAATGTACACAGTATACACAGATAATTTCCAGGATGAAGTCTACAAATTCTCAAATGGATATCATCCCACCGCATCTGTTTAAAGACGTTTTCCCTACTATCAGTTCATCTGTTAGGTCCATAATAAACAGTTGCTTAGAAACTCGTTCAGCCCTTGCTGAAAAAGCCCCACTTCAACCTTAATGTTTTAATAACAATAGACTAATATCAAAGTTGTGTTTTATTTCTAAGCTTTTAGAAAAAGTGGTGTTCTCTCAGCTTTTGTCATATTTAACAACATTAATTTTTGGACAGATTTCAATCTGGGTTTACCCAGGCTCATAGCACGGAATCTGGATCTGAAAGCTCAGGCTATCCGGCTTTAGAATGTGGATGGTATGCAGGGCTTAGCCTTGAAGTGGTTTACCTCTTATCTTAAAGACAGGACATTTTCTGGCAATCTAGGGCATTTTTCCTCAGCATCTGATTCTATATCTTGCGGCGTCCCCCAAGGATCTATTTTGGGTCCTTTATTGTTCATTCTTTACATGCTTCAACTGGGTTCCATCTTTCACAAATACAATATTGCATATCAATGTTAGCTGCTCTCTTGGCAATCTCCTTTACTGAATGGAAAACATTAAGCATTGAATGGCAAATATCTTCCTTCTGTTGAATGAGGATTAAACAGAAGTTATTATCCTAGGTTCTTCGGATCCCTCTGCTTATCTCAGAAGGAAAGTTTTTATCACTTAAGATCTATTGACAAATTAAAACATTTTCCTCGCATACAAGGATCTGGAAGTACTTATCCGTGCGTTAATTACATCTCAACTGGACTATGGTAATTCACTGTATGTGGGCCTTCCACAATATGCATTATCATGTTTACAGTGAATGGGGCAGCCAAATTTTTAACAGGGACAAAGAAATGTGAGCACATTACTCCCATAATGCCTTCTTTGCATTGGTTACCAATTACTTACACATTTCATGACCAATGAATGCATAAAACCAGCTAATTCCAAAGGGTTTACACACACTTTTTGCCACTGTATAGCCAGATGAGTGGTGCAGACAAGTGCACTTTCGGCATGGTAAAGAGATATTCAAGTGTCTGGAACAACGTAGTCCGTGTTGAATGTATCAGATGATGGTGGTCTGCTGCATCTTCTGCAATATAGCGATCAGAATTGCACATGCAAATTGTGTTCAGCAATGATTTTGTGGGAGCCATTGCCTGATCTGCATAATTCCTTTCAGGAATTGGGTGCTAATCTAGTGCAATCGTGCAAATAACTGGCGCTGTTACCTGGCACAATTAATACTTTGTGAATTCCCATCACAGTCTCAAGTATTTATGTTGAAATGTGTTCCAGGTTTGTTCCTGATCTAGAGGACATTGTGAAGCTCTCTGAAGAGATGCAGGAAGCTTCCAGGTACCTCTTAGTGACATTGTAAAATTTACTTTAATAACTTTACTAACATCACCACCACCAGCCACCATATATAAGAGCTTAGAACTAGACCATTAATATTGACATGTTTTGCAACTTGAATATCTGAAATCTACTGTCTTTTTAATGTTTATGAACATTGAAGATCATGAAATTTATTTCAGCCAACTGGACTGTGTGCTGAGCGACCTGACCATTAACCCTGCTGAAGAAACTTCTACATGATTGTTCCTCCTCTGGTAGGTTTGCAAATCTCTCTTGAAGATTGCCATTTCTGATCATTGCATACCTTACACTTTGCATCTCCCACCCAGACCATACATTTTGTGTAACACTCCATCTGTTGCAAAGAAGAACTGAAAAAGAAGAACAAAGTGTGAACAGCTTTTACAGACAATGTTTTTGTCATGGGTATATGCCATTAAACATTTGCCAGCCAACCAACATTGGTCTCAGTGGCATTTTATTAAAGTTAAAATTCAGTGGACAACCAATTTGGTTGCTTAGGAGACCTGTCTGGATTCACTCAGCACACCCTGTATTCGAACTCGCAGCTCCAGGGGTGGTAGTCAGCATCAATAATAGCTGAGCTACCCAGGCCCCTTTAAGAAACTATCCTGTGTTTTTCAGGGGTTGCTTACATCTTGAAGCTTCTGGACCTATATCAGGATTTTGAGGGAAGTTCCAGGCTGCCAGGGAAAAGTATTTGAAGGAAATGAATGTGGTGGTGAAAGAGCAGAACGTTCAGTCCACCAGCCAAGATGAGAAGCTCATGCCGACTATTAATCTGACCCAGAAGAGACTTGATATATATATCTGCAGGTGTGCACAGTCCTTTTCAACAGATTTCAACAGAACAGTGTTAAGATTGTCAGGTGTGCCGTGGAAAATGATAAAAGTCCACAAAATTAAGAAATGCATGAAAAAAAATAAAAATTTCAGGGATCCAAACTCCTCACCTTTCGGAGAAATTCGTAGTCTTTAAACCATATTCGGTCATTTTTGCACATTAATCACTGCGCTTCACAATCACAAAAGTGAGTGATATTTATACACTTTAAGGGTCTTTCACATGACTCAGGTCAGCGCTGCAGAATACATTGAAGTCTATGAAGTGACTTTACCCCAAAGTGTTTTTCACACTTGTTTTTGCTTCACCAATAATGTATTTGAGAGTACTAAGCAACAAGAAATATTTAAAAACTGTCCAAATTTGTGAAGATACATTGAATGTATCATAATTTCTTTTAATGAAATATGACCTTATCGTTTACGGTTATCAGAGACCCCAGTTATTGAACTAATTTAAATTCACCAATAAAACGCTTCGACCTAAACATAAACGAGTCCTTTTATTACTTTCTGCTATCAAAGCAACAGCAAGCTTTTTTCTCTCTTCCAAATACATGTTTTCAATGTTTATTGTGCACACTTCCCACTTCCCAACTCATAAAATCGCCCCTCTGTGATGCTTTCTGCAACTCGATGTGCCGCTTGACGCTGGCATTGAACAGAGCATTGACGCCTCGACTCAACTCATGTGAAATGTGCTTTACAACAAAAGAACATCTTTTAAACTCAAAATTATTATTATTTGTCTGTTATTGTGGTCTTTTCTGATAAAAGTCTTGCTCAGCAAAAGGAAAATGATACTGTAGATCTGTGTTGTGTTTATAATTCTTATACTGAAGTCAGTAGATTTGTAGCCATGCAACTTTTAATAAAGGAGAAGGTGAGGACATTATTGAAACTCACTATTATTGTTGTCTTTTTGGATAAAATATAATGCTCAGACTGAAGGAAGACTGTAGATCTGTTTTGTTCTTTTAATGCTTAAGCACTATAAAGTCTCTTTGTAGATTTCGGTCATGAATGACTCAAAATGATTCACTGACTCACTCGTAGCACATAAGATGCTCATTTGTCGCCACCTAGTGACATTTCCAGAAGGGGTCGCTGAACTAATCAGTTAATAGAATTTAACACATTTTTGAAACAGAAGTAAGCCTCACCACAATACTCTTTATTTTGCAGCTAATTCTAATTGTAAACTTGAATAAACTTCAATCATTAAAATTGCTTGAATTGGTGCTTTTAGCTTATTCTGTTTAAAAAAATATCCCCAGAAAAAATAATCTTGGACCAGTGATTGTCTTACCTTTTTCACCCCTCATGAGTTTGCATCTCTGTAATTTGTTGTAGCATTGCAAGAACAAATCTACAAATTAGAAAAGAAGGTAATTTCTTGTTTTTTCATTGCACATGAAAAGGAAAAATATTGACGATGGTTAGCCTATGTCGGATAGTGGTGTGCCGTAGAATTTTTTAGTTGTAAAAAGTGCCGTGGCAGTAAAAAGGTTGGAAAACACTAGTCTAGAGAATCCTTTTGCATTAGTGCATTGGGCCTTGATGCATTCATAGTTTTTGATTAATTTTGGATAGGCTTTCAGTTTGATGTAGTTAAAAGACATATTAGATCTTGCTTGACTTGTATCTTCTCTCCATTTGTAGGAGCTTGAGCTGCTCTATTTCTCTCTGAGCAGCGCTCGGATCTTCTTCAGGGCTGATAAAACAGCTGCAGAGGAGACTCAGGAAAAGAAGTGGTTTGTTGATGGATCTCTGATCTCTGTTAAACATTTTATTGTTATTGATCAGTTCAACATGGAAACCATAAAACTGCAGAATTCCGTAGAATTGATATGCATGACATTCCTAATGTTCTGCACATCCCCTACTCATTTCATCTTGTTTTTGAAATACTTTGGATAATTTGATAATGGTTTACCAATTCCGCAGATCTTCTCCCAGTGCATAAAATGTGTCTGCAAATTCAGTCTGGGCCTATTAATGAATTCCCAGACTTACTTACTTTATTTTTTTATCACTGTACCACATCAACTTTAAAGTTTTAAGTTAAAAAAAAAAGCATTTTCATGTAATATAAAAAATATGGTGTAATTTACACCATGGTCTAGTGGTTGTAACCATTAAGTAAAGGAATTAAAATACTTTCCCTGCTCCTCGGATATACAAGTTAGCAAGCAACATTTTTTACAAATATAATTTTTTTTTTTATCAAGATTTTTTCTCCTGGTTACACCACAGACATTTTTTACTTTACCCACAGAAAAAAAATATCAAAATGTTTTTGAACATGTTCATCGTGGTAGCGGTGTATTCAAGTAATTGTTTTGTGTGAATAGTATTTTAAAAGTATTTTTATAGATCTGGACAAAACAAAAAGTGTCATGACATTGACCCATGTACATATCTCTTCTCTCTGTGGTTTTATAGGAAGTTGCTAAAAGTGGTGCTGATTCTTCTACAGCTGAGTGTTCTCCCAGTGAAGTGCCAAGAAAAACTTAGGAGTCACTTATAAAAGATATGAATGACTGCCAACAAGAGCATAAAATACTAAGATGTTCTTGAAGAGAGTCATCCTACTCCCAAGGATATAGACAATGGCCCACCATACTCTACATTTCTGTTGGAGTCTATTAATTGAACCTTTATTGTGTCTTTTTATTTTCATTGTGGCTTTATGCCAGCTGCACTCACTCAACTTGTTCTGATCGGATTTGGACCAATTCCTTTTTCTTTTTTTTTCACAATATAGCTATTGTTTTATTTATCTTACATGCCATGTACAGCAGCTGTCTTGACGTTTTTCACATTGTAATATGACATTTGGCTAAGGAAATTAAAAGTTATGATTGGTAGATTTGTTTTTTCCCCTTAACATACTCTTACATTTTTGGCAAAAATATTTTTATATTCAGAAATTGAAAGATGATTGAACAATCTGATTAATGATCATGTCAATATCATGGTATGTAAACTAGAGTTTGTTATTCTCATGCCAGAGTTCTAATTTACTTTGTAATAATGATTTTAGTCTGTCTTTATTCAAAAATTTATTAAATAGCTTTGTCAGATGAAACAAGCCATTACCACCAATTCTTTAGTATTATACTTCACATAAGAAAAACAGAACAACTGTAATGTTCTGTTTACTATATTAAATAAAAAAAATTAAAAAAATTATACAGTATAAATAATCCTGTTCAAATAATGAATACTGTGTAAAATGTAAAACAATATGATAGATAGGAAGTTTAATTGCACTTGCCTTAGGTGCTGCTGTTCCAGGATTCAAAGTGATGTTTATTAAGCATACTACACAGCAGTTTCTTCATTTCCATGACATTCCATCTGTTGATTTTTATTTTTATCTTTTGTAAAAAAGTTATGTGTATTAACCACTAACCTAATTCCATCTTTATATTAAAAGTCTATTGGGAGAGTCACGTGACGCCATGCAAGGTTCGGATGTGTGAACGGCGAGCTCTGTGCACTTTGCTAGTCTTATCACTATTAATGACATGAACCGGTGAGATTCGATACACTATGTTCCATAACTGTTCAAGGAGGACAATATGTCAAAGAATTAAAAATGATCAGGCTCTGGAGGTCACCTGACAAGGGTCCCCTGACAAGAGTCCCCTGAAAGGGACTCGATTTGGTCGGAGAAATTAGGGAAATTCGGCGAGAAATGTTGAACGTGTCGGCATTGTTGACGAAGGTCGTTGCTGACTGGGAGGACCTTGCTGTAATACATCGATCGATCACTTCCATGGAGACAAATTTCTCTGAGGTGGTTACAAGAGTGGGGGGAAGTCAAGAAACAGCTCGATTATATGGAGTCTTCGGAGAGAGAATTAGTTGCTAATCCGCTAGTGACCAGTGTGGATTTGGAGCGTGCCTGGGAGAAGTTGGAGAACCATAGCCGGCGGAATAACGTCTGAATCGTCGGAATTCCTGAAGCGGAAGGGGGTCAGGATATGGTGAAATTCCTGAAAGGGCTCTTTCCGAATCTGCTTGACAAAATAGGCCATAAGCTGGAAATTGAGCAAGCTCACAGGGTTCCGGCTCGACAATCTGTGGAGGGAGACAATAATCAATTCTGGCCAAATTTCTGAGATCATCCGATAAAGATCTGGTGTCATGTGAGTCGAGGAGTAAAGGAAGGTTTTTTGGAACCTATTTTCTTGTTCCCAGACTTTCCGAATTCAACAAGAGGAATGTGATTAAGTCAAGGAATGCTAGAAACATCAACGGAAGGTTGATTTTGCACTTATATTCCTGGCCAAATTGAGAATAGTTGCTAAGGAAGGCCGTAAAACATTCACTTGTCCCCAGCAGGCGATGTACTTCTTAAAGTCAATGGAGTGACAGCTGGAGTTTGTTTTGTGGAGTAACACTGCTTCTGGACTGTTTTGTGGATGAATCTGCACGTTCCTTGTGCTTATGCCTACTATTGGCTGGAGTTTGTTTTGTGGAGTATTTGTTGCAAGACATTGGAGTGATTAGGTCATTTGTTGCACTCATGTTGCAACCAAATGGGCCAGCTCACTAAACATTCGTTTGACTGTCCGAGGAAACTGAGCACCTGAGAGAGCCCCTCCCTGGTTTTGTATTGAACAGGAAGTTCTTGCCCCTATTTCACCATTGCAAAGGCTTTCTATCAAACTAATCAGAGAAGTTACACCCCGATATCTCGCATTGACACTCGGTATGGACAAAATTGTCTAGAGTGTTTAATTTTGACATTTATTTAAATGTTGCATATGGCTGAACCCAAAATTATGTATTAATAAGTCCCCTTCCTGCTGGTCAAAGTGGATTGGGAGGGGGGTTACTACACCCAGTGACCTATATGAGAGCAGATTGTTGAGATCCTTCGAAGATTTGGTTCAACATATTGGGATTCCGAGATCTCAGTTCTTTAGGTATCTACAGCTGTGCCACCTGCTCTGTATTATTTTTGGGAGTAGCATACACCCACCTAAAGTGGTAGACACTCTGGGAGTGGTGATTACTGCTTTTGGAAAAGGTCACGAAGCATCAGTGTATTACTCCCTGCTTAGTCTGGGGGACAAAGCTTTAACTTCTATCAAGAGATTATGGAAGAAATATTTAAACTTGGTATTGGAGGAGGGAGTGTGGGCTATGATTCTAAAAAAACATCATGTCTGCATCTAGAGATGCAAGGGTGCACCTAAATGCAATTCAAGGTTTTACATTGATTCTATTAGACACCCTCTAGATTGTATAGACATGGTCTTAAAAACACATCCACCTGCTGGTGAGTTTTGTTTGTGACATATTGGGCACTCAAATTTTATTTTGCCCCAGAATCTGTATTTTAGGCTATGGGGCGGTCATCAATATTGGCAATAAACATAAAAATTGGACTCTAACCAGTGTTGTGACCAGACAAGTCATTTTAAGGAGATGGATGTCGGCTGGAGTGCCATTCCAGGCTTTCGAAGAAGCATCATCTAGATGACTGGGGAACTTGGATGTGTTTGTTGGGAAATGGGGCATCTATTTAATGTTCTTAGAGGGCTCTCATGGAGAGGCAGCAGAGAGAGTTATAGTTATGTGTCTGATTATTTATATATATATATATATATATATATATATATATATATTGTGTGTTTCTATATACTCGTGTGACCACAAGAATGTTTGTTGGGGGTCTGGGATTGGGAGGGGTATTGGTGGGTATAAATGTTGATTTTGTGAATATTTGTTTTACTTTGTTTATTGTATGAATCAATAAATGTTTAATAACAAAAAAAAAAAAAAAAAAGATTTTGGAAAAAGCTGTCTATAAACCATCTGCCTGCATCAAATAAAGCAATGTGGTTCCAAAGAAATATCACACTGTTAAGATTAGCCACATCCTCCATTTTAAGAGTAATAATATACAGCATGCTTGTGAATTTAAGTCAATGCTCTCCATATACACCAAAGAAAGCCAAGATTAGTGTGGTTTCACAAAGACGGAATACTTTTCAAGCTGTTTACATACACACACACACACACTTCACACCCCTCCCATTCAGAGTCCAAACACTGACTCTTCACACCCCTCCCATTCAGAGTCCAAACACTGGTTCAGGAAAGCTGTTCTGCTTTATTACAAAGAAAGGGAGTTTTAAAGGTGGTCAGAAAATACAAGATTGGTCTGTTTTTATATTATCGGGTTTTCCCTTTCCTATGAAATGCTTCTATTCAAATAGCTGCAGCTGAAATGTCTCCACCCTCTTTGCTTTCAGAATACAGTTGAACTTGGTTCGTGAAAGTCAGGCCTTTCGTGTTGCCTTTATTCGTTTAGTCGAATTGGGCTAAGTGCACAGGGTAACAACCGTGATTCCCTGTCTGGCAGCTCAACATACTGTTTACTTTTTTTTTTTTTTTTTGGTCTTTTTTGTTTTTGCTTCTACCACATAATGCCATTTCTGTTCACCTCCTAAAAATGAGGCCAAGCATAGTTACTTCTTCCAAAATAGACGTCATGTATATATATATACACATGTATATAGAGATACATCTATCTATCAATATATATATATATATACACATTCATACATACATATCTTTATTCATGTGATGTCAAAAAATTAAAAAAAAAATGTACACGTTTATTACAAAATCGTAACAAAGACTGAAAAGGGTTTGTACTCATTCTGCAACAATGTTTCTCGGAAATCTCACAACCGCCTGGTCCACAGGTTGTTCCCAACTCACTGAAAACAGTCCGATTTGCATTTGTGTTGAAGCTAAGCAGGAATCACCTCACCGGACAACAACTCTGGATGAGGAATGCAGGTGATGGATAAAAGGAATGTTTTGGGGGAAAAGCCAAATGAAAAATCAAAAACTGAAACAAAAGCAGAACCTCCATGAAAGACAGGTTGTGCGTCCTTCTGTCTAGACAATGACGAGGAGTAGAGTGTCTTCCCACATTAAAAAAAAAAGCAGAAAACAATTTTTGTGTTCTTTTATTACTAAATAGTGCAACAATGAACATTGCATTTCTTTTGCCCTTATGTATTCACATGTATTGGATTTGTCTTTGTGTCTGTCCTCTTTCGTAATGCAGCGCACTTCAGAAAACAAAGTGCAAACTGCTTGTATACCAATGAGATTGTTTGTGTGTGCTGTAATACAACTTCAAAGACTCCAGGCAAACACCAAAAGGGGCTTTTCCATCAGAGGAGTAAACAAAATATTGACCCTGCTCAAAACGAAATGGAGGGAGAAAAAAGAGGGAATTTAAAAACAGATTGAAAATATATAGAATTTTTGTTTTGGGCAGCACATAATTTGTAAGGCAGGGCCCCTCCCCCCAGTTCTCAAGGTAGAGGCCCCTGCCCCACCCCCCTCCCCCTCCCACAGTCGTTGTCCAGACAGTTGAGGAATAAAACCAGGTTTGTGGTCAGGCAGGTCGGCTGGCTGTCTCTGCCGATTGCTTCAAGAGCTCACGGGTGCTGAGGGAGCTTTAGAAGGCCTGCTGGGCCGGATTGTAGTTAAAGGTCGTTGGCACGTGAGGCCGCTCCTCTAGCTTGTCGTATTCCAGATGAAACTCCTAAGAAATGAGAGAAAAGCTCATAGATAATGGCTACTTACAAACATAGACATATACCGCTTCAATTGAATGCATAGTGATAGGCCGATATATATACTGTCCATGCCGATAAATCAGACCGATAATTGGCCATTTTGAGAAGCAGTATCGCCTGTTTACTTACTTTACTTGGGCCTGCTTGGTCAGTTATTGCAAGTCTGGACACTGGGTGCATATTTTCAGTCTTTCAATATTTTTGAGTAGGGATGGACTGATATAACGGCCTGCTCAATTTATCTGATATTTGGTCATGGATTATCGACCGATAACAAGGCCCAGATCTCCAACTATATATTTTATGAATAATAATAAAAAACCTAATCTGGTGAAATGTATATATTAACAAAGTTCTAATCTGGTGAATATATAAACTCTCTACATGTGTACATCTAATTTACTATAGAGGTCTGCTAAGTAGAGCTGAAACGAACAATTATTTTGATAATGATTATTAGAACAATTATTCGAATATTCGGGCGATTGTTGCAATGATGAATCATTGGCTCTTAACTGACATTTCAATGGGTCACGTGGTAAGTTGTGCGTGGATCGCGGAGAGTAGCATGAGCCACCATATGCGGAGTCTCCGCGGTGTCATGCACAACGAGCTATGTGATAAGATGCGTGGATTGGCGGTCTCAGAAGCAGAGGCAATTGAGATTTGTCCTCCGCCACCCGGATAGAGGTGAGTAACTGCGCCACCACGAGGACCCACTAAGTAGTGGGAATTGGGCATTCCAAATTGGTGAAAAAAGGAGGATACAAAAATAAATACAAAAATCCCTCTAAACGCCATTCACTGAATTACAAGGATTTTTATTGTTTAATTAAAAAAATTCACTGCAAAAAATCCTATTGATGATCAAGTGTTTTTGTCTTGCCTTTTTACATTTAAAATGATCTAAAAATCCTTAACATGATTTAATTACTTGAGAAGCAACATACAAGTTTGTTTTTAGTGATTGTATCTTGAATGAGTATTTTTTCACTTGTTTATACTTCTGCCAGTTCAATAGAAAAAATATACTCATATTCAAGATACATTCTCTAAAAAAAAAAAAGTTCTAAATATCTTACATGTTGCTTCTCAGTTAAATATATCTTGTTTTAAGGAATTTTAGATATTATTAACTATTATAGTCAACATTCTCTGATAACAGTTTTTTCTTCTGTAGTATAGCTCCTAAAGTAAATGTACGTAAAGAGATATTTATACTGGAAACAAACCAAATAAGACAAATCTAAAAACATTTTATTTATTTTTTTTGCATTGTATAATGAGCTAAGAATACACTCACCTTTTTGGTCACTTTGATTCATCTTTAACACACAAAAAACAAACTTCCTCTTCTTAATAGAGCCTGATTTTCTTTACAATAAGATACACAACATGACACATATATTATGATCTGCTACATCGCGAGGGATCAAGTTTTAATCTTACTGCAGCAAGTGCGCGCGAGGGATGAGCGTCTCCCCGCGAGACAGTGTATCAGCCGGGAGAAGTTTTAAACTCTCTCACGCCGTTTTCAACAAAACTCAAATAAGCGGCTCTAACCTCACAGAGAAGTGCCAGTTTCGAAGTGTGTGTGCTTATTTATACAACCCGCTTCCTCATTATTTGAACTTTAATAAAGGATGCAATAAACATATGATGTCAGGGTGTTTCATTTTTAGACGCTCCAACTCCAGGTTAGGCTCCGCTTTATTTCACGTAAGATGACACTGCTTCTACATTTACTTATTTTGTATTTTTGTTAAATAATTACCTCATATTTTGCAGTCTACATCACCTTAATCTGTTTGGAAAGTTTGGAGTGTGTCTGGACTGTGAGCTGTTCTTTCTTTCTTCCTCTCCTCAATCAAGTGCAAGCTGAAGTGCTGCTCTCATTAGCGTCATCATAAGCGTTTCAAATTAGCCCAATTGCGTTAAATGATATCAAATGAATATTCAACATGGAAATTGTCAATAACGTAGACTAATCCTTTCAGCCCTACTGCTAAAGCAAAAAAGTGAGGTTTAAGGTCAGTATAACTGTGGGTTCGGGTTTGTAATTAATGAAAAAGACACGTACAAACACGCTTTTTTTTTTATTTTTATGTAAACACATGTTGGATAGACATCTCTGATCATTGCACCACATCTTGCAATTTTTCAGCGTGTTTTGCAGGCCACCGACACAGTGTCAATTATAAAGATGCATTATAAAATGCCTCTTGAAACACTTGCATTCGGTTTCATTTGTTGCGCTGCATCTAGCTTTTTCAGTGCAGGAGACACAAAGATTCGATGTTCTGAAGACGTTAAGGTTGTAAAGAGGACTTTATGCGACTGTTACATTGTTAAACATGAATCCAGATGGTTCATATTATTCTGCACTTAATAAATGTTAAGCCATTATTTTTTCCCTTTAACTCTGTTGTGCTAAGGGCCACCATGCATTGCTAAAACTGTATGTATACTGTTACAAATTTTGCCTATGATATGAAAATACAGTCTCTAGTATTGGCTGGGTTTAGACTTGAACCTAAGGCTTGTGCAGAGGCTTTATTTGTTATTATTATGAAATTGTACCCTGTTTATATTGACCACAATCGTATTGGTCTTTAAAGAACTCTTATTGGTCCTCGACTATAACTGACAAAGTGCTACAACTTATTATGCTCTTTAGATATTGGCATCACCTATTAAAAACCGACATTGTGAGTCACGTGACGCCATGCGAGGTGCGGACGTGTGAACGGCGAGCTCTTTTAATACTATTTGTGTCAGACCGGTAAGATTCGATGCACCCTGAATATTAACAGTTCTTGGAAGACAATGTCAAACAAAGAGATATTAAAAGAAACTTACATGCTCAGGCTGATTCCCCTGAGAAACGGGCTGAAAGCCCCGGACTCAATTCGAATGGTAAACTAAAAGAAATCCAGCGTGAATTGATGAATGTTTCGACAATGCTGACGAAGGTCATAGCTGACTTGGAGGATCTTGCTGTAATACGTCGATCAATCACTTCCATGGAGTAGGTTACAAGATTGTCGGACATCAAGAAACAGATTATCTGGAGTCATCGGAGAGGGAATTAGCTGCTAACCCTCTAGCGACCAAGGTGGATTTGGAACGTGTTTGGAAAAATGGAGGACGTGGAGAATCGTAATCGACGAAACAATGGCCGAATTGTTGGACTTCCTGAGCATGAGGAAGACTGAAATATGGTGAAATTCCTAGACGAGCTCTTCCTGAGTCTGCTCGACATATGCTGGAAATCGAGCAAGCTCACAGAGACAAGGCTCTGAGATCCGCTGAGGGAGACAGGCCCCAATCAATTCTAGCCAAATTTCAGAGATCATCCGATAAAGATCTTGTGTTACACAAGGAGTAAAGGAAGGCTTTCTTGGAAGAACCATTTTCTTGTACCCAGACTTTGCAAATTCGACAAAAGAGAAACGTGAACGTTTCAGGGAATACAAGAAACACTTACATCAATGGATAGTTGCTGTTGCACTGATGTTTCTGGCCAAACTGAGAAAAGATACTAAGGATGGACATAGAGAGTTTACATGCCCACAGCAAGCACTGTCCTTCATAAAAACATTGGAGTAAGTCATTTGGTGATTTTCACGTTGCTGCTTAATGAACTCACTGAACATACACTTGACTGGGCGAGGAAGCTGGGCGCCTTTAGTTCATTTTGTGCCGGTTCCACCTAGCGGCTGGAGTTTGTTTTGTGTAATATAATTTATTTGGGACAGCTAGTAGAGGAATCTGCTTGTTTTGAGTGCTTATGCCAGGAGTTGTTTCTTGGAATATTTCTTGCAGAAAACTGGAGTGAGTTTGACTGCCTGAAGAACTGAACGGCCCATTTCTTTTTTCTTTTTTTTGTGCTGGTTCAAGCTAGAGGCTGGAGCTTGTTTTGTGGAGGCACACTCCTTCAAGACTGTTAAGTGGATGAATCTACATGTTTTTTTTGTGTGTGTGTTTATTCTGCTTATGGGCTGGAGTTTGTTTTAGATTTTTCGTATAGATTTATCTATACATTTTTGTATAGAAACACCAGACTTGAGCAATCCAATGGCAAAGTTGTCAGTAGACGTTCAAGGACTGTTTGAGTTTAGAGGGATGGATGCCAGTTGGCGCTGCCGTGCGCGGGGTTAATGTGCAGGTTTTTCTTTTTTCGGTTTGTTTTGTTCTGAGGAAAGTTTGTGTTTCTGAATGTGGTCTTTATCATTTTTTTTTTTTTAGGTATTTACAATTGCGTCACCTGCTCTGTAATAATTTTGGGAGTAGCATACCTATGTTTTTTGGTGATATGCTGAGAAACAGGAATTTGGGTTGAAGGTATAGAGTTTTGTGTGTGACGTGTTGGGCATTTGGATTTAGTTTTGCCCCAAACTCTGTGTTTTGGGTGATGAGGCAGTCATCGACGTAAGAGATAAATACATGTATTTTTTTTTCAGTGTGTTTACTTATGTAAGACCATGGGGATGTTTGTTTTGGGAAGGGTGGGGTTCATGATTGGGGAGGGGTAGTATTGGGAGTTAAAGGTTGATTCATTGTATATACTTTTTTTCTTTGTCTCTATGGAATCAATAAAAATGTTAATCTTTAAACACATTAATCAACCAAAATTTCAATATCATTGTGTTTGCCACTTAGATATTTTCCCCCAATCCATACACAAAACAGATGTTGCTAGGTTCTATGGTTGTCTCGCTCAAAGACCTGCAAGCAAGGTCAAGGAGGTTTAAGAAGAGGACACCCAATTTAGTAGCTTTACCTTAGCAACCTTCCTCCAGTTATGACAATCAAAGAAGTAGTATGTTCCTCTCTCGTAAGTGTTGGTCTTTAAAGTGGGCTCCATGCCAGGTGCTCTTGTGATCCAAACCCTTTCTTCTTTATGGTACCGCCAGTCTCGATTGAAGCTGCAATACAGACACAACACCATCGATAAATGTTCCATTTCAACCTCTCTACCTTTGGACTGTGGTCTATCACCCACAAATATCAGTCAGTTCTAGCATAAAATCATTCAGTCAGTTTAGTCGTTCAGCAGTACGCACAGCTCCACAGCAGCGAGGAGTTGTAAGAGGTCTCCTCCATTCATGTAGTAGAGGTAGAACAACAGGTCTTCTCCATATCGGCCTAGTTTTATTGCAGCCAGCTGCAAAGACGACATTCAGGAGGTTGGCTAGATCTACCACATTACGATTTCAATGCTTTTGTGTTAACACTGCACAAGGAATGTTCTGAGATTGATACCCATCTAGTTTATAATGGAATCAGAATGACCCAAGAGAAGAAAGAGGCGTTCTGAAATGGAGTAAAGTGGTTTGTCCCTCACCTTATCCCTTATGTGAATGTTGGTTAAGTACTCTGAAGGAACATGGAAGTCTGAAAGAAAAGCATTCCATTGATTACATGCAAAGGAAGCAGTACACAAAATTACCAATAATAATCATCATCTTGACTTTTGTTTCATTCCAACAGATTAATCTCTTACCAATGTCTTGCGGTCGACATGGAGCCGAAGCCCAGGGAGATGCAAACTTAGGATACAGATTCCTACAAAAGAGGAATTAGTACAGATAGTGTAATGTATGGAGCCAGTGTGGATACATGACAGTATGGACAAAAAAAGAAAACTACAAAGAACCTAAGGAATGCACAAATTTGACAAGAATAGAAAATGTCTTACTCTGGAGAGTTGAGGTTGAGCCCTAACGTTGTTAGGTCACTTCCTAAAGCCAGGTGAACCATCCCAGGGTCTGTCTCAGCTGCCCGGATAAATGTCAGGAGTCCAATCATTCCAAACTGATCCGTCACCATTCCTAAGGGAATGTTTGTTACCTTGCCTATTACAAAAGAAAATGTAAAGTTCATTGATTATCCAGTGTATAATGTCACATTTAAATCCTTCTAGACCAGTGTCCATCATAATTCATGATTTTCCAATAGACGTCAGTGACGTGAAACATGGACGGTCATTCGTTTGTAGAACAAGTTATATTTGCAACTTTCTTTGCCCTTATCTCAAAAGATCAAGGAAAATTTTATTTCTCATGATACGATAAATTGAGAGATGCTTGTCAATCAGTAGTGCATGCTGCAAGAGAGCCTCACCATCAGGCAACACCTGAATCCCTTTCTTTTGCTGGTTGTTATTCTGTGCTGATGATGTCTTGTCGCCAGGAAACTTGGGTCCGTCTACACTCGAGCTGCCCTTGCCTGATGAGTTCAAGCTCTGTTGACACAAAACAAGGTGGTAAAGGTCAAGCAATCATCACATCATTCACACCAGAACACACTATCACGTCAATTTTAATAGCAGAGCATCCTTTCCCATACTGCAAAACAATCACACATGTTATTAATGCTTTCTCTCCCTGTAGCATATGAAATACTGACTGATTTGCTTTCATCCGTGCTCAATGTTGGGTCCTTGTAGTTGGGTCCGGGCAGGGCTGGGAAGTCTTCGTTGTGAATGGAGAAGTCCTGCGACTGTTCGTTCGATGGCTTCGTGACCATTCCAACTACAGAAAAATACAATTTGAACAAAAGTCTAATGATTATTGGGATTAAATAAAAACAAAACCACTGACCTTATCATGCATGGATGACATTTCATGCAGTCAAAGAAAGGTGTGCTTAGTCACAAAGAATAATAGGGTGTCTGTTTCAGCTAAGTAGTGGGACTGTGTGAAATGTACTCTTACCATAGGGTGCTCTTCCAGCCAGCGGATTATGCAACGGTGTTGGGTTGCCATTTCCCTCCCTCCGACTTCTGTCTGCAAGTGCTGGGAATTCTGAGAGGTCTATTCCTGTCACATTTTCACTCCCATCTGCCACACAGATGATAGCAGAAAGAATTAAAGACAAGAATAGACTTTTTTATGAAGATTTCTCTCCTTCAAAAAACAATTTAGGCAATATTAATATTCCTGTCACTGTTTTTAATCACTAAATGCAATGGACACTTAAGTCACACTTAAAAATGTTTGAACATAATTGCATTAAATTAAAAATATGACACCAAGAGGCATACGCATAAAAATGATGCTAGACCTTTTCCCAAAAATAACTTCATTCATTCAACTAACTTCAACTTCTCTTCTTTTCAGTAGATGTAGTAGTCTGATCCCCACAGGTGTCATAGCAGAGTAAACACAGGTGTTATTCCAGGAAAATTAAAGGAATATTCCGGGTTAATACAAGTTAAGATCAATCAACAGCATAAGTGCCATAATTTTGAATACCACAAAAAAATGTTTCGCCAAAAGTGAGAACAACCACACATTATAGTGACCACGAGGAGGTTACCCCATGGTTACCACAATTTGGTTGCTTAGGAGACCTGGCTGGAGTCACTCAGCACCCCCTGGATTAGAACTCTCGACTCCAGGGAGGGTGGTAGTCAGCGTCCATACTCGCTGAGCTACCCAGGCCCCCCGCCGCTCAATTTCTTTAAAAAAAAAAATCGGGGGGCAAAAATCGAGGTTACAGTGAGGCACTTACAATAGATAGACCAATATTCCATTTGACCACCACAAAGTGTCCAAAAACTTTTTGAGTTGAGTTTTGCTTGGAAAGCATGTTTGTACTATCTTTATGTAAAATAAATGCCACTTGGTTTGATATTTTGTTGCAAAGACATTCATTCATTAAGTGTGACTTAAGTGTGGAAATAAACCTATTTGTGACATAGCAGACAAAGAGCATTTCAACTAGCATGTTTCACAATGAACTCACCTGTCCCATTGAAGATGTTATTGGATAAGGAGTTCATTCCAAACCCCTGGCTCCGGCCCATTCCAAATCCTGACATACTACAACGACACACATGAGGATTTGACCCATTTGTTAAGGTCAGTCTTAATCGGCCTTATCTTGGCCTAAGGTGAAAGTTAATTAAAATACATATATATATTTAAGATTATGAGAAGCCACTTTTTAAAACACATTTACCAGCCTTAATTTAATTAACTCAAATGGAGACGGGCATTTAGGACAGAATATTCTAGCACAAGCCATGTGGACCATTTATCCATAATTGTGGCTGTGCCAAAATTATATATTGTGATTCTTTTTCTCAAAAAATTGTATCAATCCTTGTGTCAACACTATCTAGTTAATTTAAGCATCCATATCCATACAGTTTAATGAAAGAAAAAGCAGAGCTTCTAAATAAGCAAACTGTTTTTGACATTGGCACTCAGAAACTTTTGTTGCTTCTATGAGGTGCCACACTAAACAAGTGAAAACAATCGAGCGAGAGAGAGATTGAAACAGATTTAAATTTAACTCTCTCACACTGGATCTCTCTCAGGCATTTGCCACAGTTTAACTCATGATTCAAATATGATATTGTGATGCATTGCAATGAATTTAATCGTGACATCCAGTACTGTACAAACATCTTTAAAAAAACATTTGTCTTAATATGGTAATTTTTTTTCCTTCTGCATTAGTGTCTCAATAGGAAAAATCAATATTATATTTCCAAAAATGCAAATAGAAGTAGAACAAGAAGTCCTGCAACAGATGGTCTGGCCTCCACAGAGCCCGGAACTGAACATGATTGGCTGCTTAGCCTCGGACCTCGAGCCCTAAATCATTCTGCGTTCCCACAATCGTGACAATAGCCTGCAGCATTGCCCTAAAACCCACCCTTGACACGTCGCCCTGGTGCCAATGTCACACACCCCGGCCATTTCATAAGCAACAGGGAAGCTCAAGCTGAGGTGTTATGTTATCTAGTTATCTACAATAACTTGTTTATATAAACATTAGATAGCTAGCAAGATAAGTTAGCACTGACAAGTCACAGATTGTAACTGCCATGGTGTCCCGAGTGATCTCTACAATAACAGCGGGACGATGTCTCAGCACACTATGAAATTTCACCGAACATTGGAAAAGAACTTATTTGGGCACCGCATTGTCCATTGTGCATTTTAATGGATTTGTACTGTGCTCACATTTGTTTATTAATTTTTTCCCTGAACCTGAACCGTTGTGCGATAGATACACAACCTGCAAGTACGGCGAATCTCTGCCTTTGGCATTGAACCTGCCTCAATCCCTGATTGGCCTTGCTAAATGCTAATTCAGAGTCTGGGGGATGGATCTTTAACTTTTATCAAGAGATTATTGGAGAAAGATTTAAGCTTAGTATTGGAGGAGGGAGTGTGGGCTAGTATTCTAAAAAACATCAAGTCTGCATCTAGAGATGCAAGTGTCAGCCTTATGATCTAGATTCATGATTTTACATCGTCATCTCATTGAGATTACATAGGCTTGGTCTTAAAGACACACCAACCTGCTGCCGATGCCAATTAGAGGATTTAGACACAACCCATGTCTTTTGGTGGTGTGTTAAGATCTAAGAATTTTGGTTGAAGGTTCAGAGTTTTGACGTATTGGGGACTCGGGCTTCATTTTTCCCAAGACTCTGTATTTTGGGTGATGAGGCGGTCATCGAAGTAAAGAATAGACACATAAAGAGTTCGGTCTTAACCAGTGTCATGATCGCCAGACAGATTTAAGGGGATGGAGGTCGCTGGAGTGCCCCATTTCAGGAGTGGTAATCAGAGATGGGGAGAGTGGTGGCTTTAGAAGAGGGGTCATCTAGAAGGCTGGGGAAATTGGACTCGTTTGTGGGGAAATGGGGCAGATATCTGGCATTTTTGGAGGGCTCTTGGGGAGAGGCAGTGGAGAGAGAGGTGTAGTTGTTAATATGTGTGATTATATAATTTTGTGTGTCTATAATCAGGTACGACCACTGGAATGTTGTTGAGGGCCAGGGTGGGGTAATATTGGGGGTTAAATATTGATTCTGTGTGTGTATGTATGTATGTATGTATGTATGTATATATATATATATATATATATATATATGTTTTGTTTTCTGTGTTTAATATAATCAATAAAAAATTGTTAATCAGAAAGAAAATAATTGTGTTTGATAGCAGAATTCCTGATAAAAAACTACACTACCCATGATCCAGCAAAAAAGCTTCACCAATCAGAGAACCATGGCGAAAAAAGCCCCTGAAATGTTCCCCACTCCAATAATGCAATTGTGAATGACGTAATTGTGTCAGTGTCTCTTCACCCTTAAAATACTTATCTATTCGTAAATATCTGAATATTTTGCATAAACTTAATATATATTGTTTCTATACTCATAAACGACAACCCAAAAACAATAGTTTTATATATTCCCATCCTTTTTTTATTCAATGACTTCATTCACAATGCATCATGGGATTGTATCCATGCCCTCAAGAAACACATTAAGTACACAGTCTTGTACCTTTTAGGGCTGGGTATTGATACAGCTTTCCTATTTGATTCCAATTCACAAGCTCTTGATTCGATTTCAATTCATATGGGTATTTTTCAGTTATAATGTCCCTTTTGCTTACATATGAAAGAAATTCTCTCCCAGCTAAAACGGTTTAATATATAACTAAGTACAACATGAAAATATAAATTTTACTAATTATATTTTATTAGTTTTTCATCATTGGTTTTAAAAATGAATGTGATAATATATTGCTTTTATTTATTTTTTTTACATGTTTATTGTTCAATAACAATAATCATTTGTACTATTTACAGGCATTTACATTGATTTGTTGAACATGTGACAAAAACCAGTACTGTCTCTTTGAATTTCTGTTAAGTGCATATGTAAAAGAGCGCATATTACTGAGAGATTTGGAAAGAGACATTATTCAATGACAAATGGGTCACATGGATTTAGTCTATGGACACGCATTACACGGAACAACTTTTAATCTCACCATGCAGTGAAAGGATCTACTCCACCACTATACTACACAATGAACTCACTGGTGAGTGAAACCTAAAAATTTACCAGCCATTTGCCAATATACATTTTAGTGGCATATCACGAAATTTGGTTGCTAATGTGAGTGATTTCCTCTCACTGTAGTAAAGTGTTGCGCAAAGAGTAAAAGATTGATCTTGGGATTAAAGAATCGATATCGAGATTGTTCAAACAAAGATCGCAATGCATTGGAAAATCTATATTTTTACCCACCCCTAGCACCTTTGTCTTTTTGTCAGATTTACAAATACTTTTTTGCCTCTGAAACAAAGGTTGTGATTTTGTGATTTACCTTGGAGCTGGTTGGTTTGGTTCATGGCTTACAACTCTTTTATGAAGGATTTTATGAGAAGTCTATGGGAAAAATACTTCCGGAACCCTGACGGCTGGAAAAACTTGTGTGGGCACTGTTGCACTATTGAGACGGCCTAAATACATAGAACTGTGGCGAGTTCTCCAAGATGCTTAGAACAACCTATCTGCCAACAACCTTGAAAAACGGTGCAAGTATACCTTGGAGAATTGGTGCTGTTTTAAAGGCAAAAGGTGGTCACATTAAACAATGTGTTTGTTTATTGGACTTAGTAAGAAATATTCAAGGAAATATTTTTTAAAACATTCTCACTATACAACATTTTCACAGTACTGTATGTACCACAATGCACATTGCAAAGTAGTTGGCAATATAAAGCCCTACTGTTACTAAAAAAAACCTCACAAATAATCAGAGTCTTGTTTGCTCTCTTTACAGTGGCCAGACTTACCTGTTGATGGTGAATGGTTGGCGTGCTGGCTGTTGCTTGGGCATGCAAATAATGCTGGGGGAGCTTCGGTTAGGGCTGCCCAACCCCGAGCTGCCCATGCTGTTGGTCCTGCCACTCATACCCATGCCCTGCCCTACCTGCGAGCTCATCATGTTCCTGGAGTTCATGGGCAGGATGCCCCTACGGAACAACAGCAAGAGCCTTGATTTAGCACACTCTAGCATTAAGTAACTCATTCCATTACAGTCAAACAAGGATATTATGTACCGGTTCGGCGAAGGTGGTGTATGGAGGGACATTGTTGGGACACCTGTTGTTGGGGTGCTATGGCTCGGTAGCTGAGTGCTTTGTGTTAAATTCCGGTTAAGTTGAGGGTTGTTGTTGTTCATGCCTCTTATTGAGAAACCTAGTGTACCTACATGGAATATAATAAAGGGGGAGAACTAGTTAGGGTGAAAACAACTACAAAAAGAAGACAGAGAAAAATGCATGCTTTCCAATGCAGTTCAGAATCTGTTTGCATTTTGTTTAATGAGTGACACAACAACTCATGCAAATCAGTCTTATAAAACATATTAGCGTCTGTTTGTACTCACTTTGCGGACCATACAAACTCGCACCAAGCTGTGACAATTGACCTGACGATGATGGCGAGGGCGATGGCAGCATCTGGAAATTCATAAATGTTAGAACATTCGACATAGACATTTTCTTTGAATTTGCACTATTTTCATGTTATTCATCAACAAGACCTGGAAGCTGAGAAAAGTTAGAGACCTTTGACATGGGGGGTCAATCACCTCTAGCTATACAATCACATATCGCAGTTGTTTTCTCCCAAAATTCCATCAATACTTTAGATCCTTGTAACAAAGATTTGTTATTTGATTATGTGTACATTTACATAATTTCCTACATTTAAACTAATAAAAATGCAGGTTGCTTAAGTAAGCGTAAACTGAAACCGGTGTACAGGATAAAGTGAAGCAAACCACATGAGATGAAACTGATTGCACAGATACAAAATCTTGTGCATATGGCTTAGTTTTAATCATGATCCAAATATGATGTTGTGATGCATTGTGATTTATACAATTTGTATTATATTGTGAGGTCATTTTGGATGCAACGAACGCAAATGTAGCAATCAAGTAATGATGATTCTTACGTCTTTCTCCGATCTATGTTGGAACATCGATGGCTGGCCATAGTACATGCTCTCATCAGGGTAGTCACTATCGACCCCCTCAACAAACTTCTTTCTCGTTGCACTGAACATTCCGTTTGTCACCTACAAAAAAAGAGGTTTTGATTAATCCAGATTTTAAAATTGAAATCATTTTTAAAACTTGAAACCACCCACAGATGAATTCTGTATATTCCATAATAATATTATTCCATAGAGCATAAGTGAAAAGCCTGTAATAAATAATGAATTTCAACTGCAGGACAAGACCCAATGCAATATGCTGCTCTAAAGTGTGTTAAGAAAAGGGGCAAATATTATTATTTCAACCCAATTTCTATACACCCAAACCTTTAATTCTACCTGTTAAACTTGTTAATGCTATTTAGAATATAGTCTTTCTCTATTGCAGAACACATAGCCAAAACTCATCCTGCTCTGGCGATTAGTTATTGACTAAATCATTTATTCAGCTATTCGGAACAAGCAGATATTTGCTATCTGGCTGTAAAACAAATAAACATACCTTTCTCAACTGACAACTGACAACAAATACAAAAGCAGGTTACTACACCAGGTAAATCTATGAAGAAACATCAATTACTAGCCAGCTATTTTAACATACTCAAAACGTAATGTTACATAACCTTATTAATAATATTAAAACGGGTTCCGACATGCTATGTTGTTACGAGTATACTTTCGAAATGAAATAAGTAAACTAAATAGTACCATGTCGCGAAATGTTATGATTTGCATTAGCTAGTTAGCTTTGTACGTTAGCTGAGTAAATGTTAAATACAAATATGATAGATTACTACACAAATCGGGATATAAATTTAAACAAAAACATATCTAGCAATTTTAAATGAATTATTATTTGTGTTTTAGCTTCATAGTATAAATAATGCATGTATATATCTGTTTCAGGCCTGTGTTTGTGTTAGCGCTCAGCGCTAGTCGGATAGCTCTGGCCTCAGAACAAAAACAGAAAGCACTAAAGCCGTGCAAACTGGTCACTGCATACATTCTGCTACTAAATATATGACTGGATATACGCATGAAGCTGCAATTGTTCATTTCGCCCTGTATATGCAATGTAAAGCGTGTGGCTTAATGTAATTGTTTGGAGGAAAAAGGACTTGACTAACCGCATTAATTTACCCTCTCCTCGCAGATCCAAGATGGCCGTGTATGCTACAGGCGAGAATGCTGGGGGAATAGCCTTTACCCTCTGACCCCCTGACCTCCAGTTTAATTCACACTGGACCAAAAACTGTGCTGGACATAGTCTGTTTCATACTAGAAAATGTACTGGACATTTTGGATGATTCTTATGATATCCTATATAGGATGAAACAGGTACCATATACTGTATGTGTATAATAATTTATTCATCATATTTTGTAAATATAATATTTTGTAATCTGGTCTGTTACTATTCCTAGTGATAAATCCAATAGAAATTAAACATATGAAACATACATTGTATATTTTACCTATGCAGCCAAGTGTAGGTGACAGATTGCCTTACCTTTATGCAAGAATTCATCATTTGGCAAACTAAAAACTGTGCAAGTGTGATTTTTTATGATTTTATATTAGGATTAAACAGTTGCAATCCATCCACTTTCTATGTGCTGATATCTGTAGGCTATAATAGGGTACATATTGGTAAAGTGGTACAACTGGTAACATGGGACACTTTAGTCTCTCTCTCTCTCTCTCTCTCTCTCTCTCTCTCTCTCTCTCTCTCTCTCTCTCTCTCTCTCTATATATATATATATATATATATATTTATATTCCCCCTCTGTATATAGTAGATAGGATCCTTAGCTATTTAAAGAGATTTCATTTTAAATAATTAATATTTTTTTCTGCTGAACACAAACCGCCATTCACGTGAATGGTGACCAGAACATTGAAGCTCCAAAAATCACATAAAGGCAGCATCAAAGTAATCCATACGACTCCAGTAGTTAAGTCTATATCGATATGATAGGTGTGGCTGAAGTCTGAAGTGTATTTTTTATATAAATTCTCCTCCCTGCCCAGTAGGTGGCAATATGTACCAAAAACAAAAGAAGAATGTGAAAGTGGAGATTTATAGTAAAAAGGATTTAAATATTGATCTGTTTCTCACCCATACTTATCCTTTAACTTCTGAAGATATGGATTTAACCACTGGATTACTTTTGTGAATTTATGTCTTTATGTGCTTTATTTGAGCTTCAAAGTTCTGGCCACCATTCACTTGCATTGTATGGACCCACAGAGCTAAAATATTCTACTAAAAATATTGGGTTGTGTTCAGCAGAAGAAAGAAAGTCATACATCTCTGGGATGTCATGAGGGTGAGTAAATGAAGGTGATCTCTTTAATATATTATTGTATGAGGGCTAAACCATTTGCCATTATTTCAAAATCAACGCTAATGATTTATTATTAGAAATGTTCCTACTTTACCTTTATTTACCCTACTTGAAACATTAAATGGCATTAAATTTGACAATTTTATTACTGGATGTTAATGTTTTGTAATCTATCCTGTTACAAGCCTCTCTGGACAGATGCTCTGCTGAGATCGCAAAATCTCACTGTTAAATGATGAGACAGGCAAAACCAAGTCGAAAACACTTACACTGTATATTTCACATCTGCAGCGAAATGCAGGTGAATATTCATACCTAGGACCAAGAATCCTTACATTGGAAGGAAGTATTGTGATGGGTAAGAATGTACACATTGATTGGTATTAATATGCTGAGCTGCAGAGAATTTGAACATATATCAGTGTTGCTGCAATTGTATGCTGGTCATAGAGCAATTAGGTTTAGTTAGACAAAAATAAGCTATTTGTGTTGCTGTTGAGGGACAGGCTAATTTTGGTAGTACAGTGTTTGCATTATATAAACCTCTGTATCTTGCATATTAATGCCTCACTTGCTAAGAACAACCCATATGTTGTTGGTTAAATAGTCCTTGTGAATGTTTGTGTTCAAAATAGCAAAATCACATCTGTTTGTGATCATTTCACTGACTTGATCACATGGCTAACTTTCAGTCTGTACCCTCCAATGTGAAGTGGTACTCATGCCTTTCAGATAGCACTTGAGGCTTTTCAGCTAAATCACATAAGACATCTGACAGACCACTAAACTGCTGAAGCTTTAGTTATGTGAAGGATGACTGGGAATGAAAGATCATCAAGTATTGCAATTACATTAACAAAATTTACTGTTGAGTTTTTGAACTAAAATCTATCTATCTATCTAAGTATCGCAAACACACCGATTTAACTGTTCTGAGCAAGTTTGGTTTGATTTCATTGGTGCAAGCCAATTAAAAACAAGACTGTTATTGTTCTACTTGATTTTAAGAGTTCTCAGAGTTTCAGCTTGATTTTCAGTAGTAGTCAAAAAAGCACGGTGAACATATGACTACATCGCAGGTTGTAGCTTGGTCACAGCCTTTCTTAAAAATGAAAGATTAAATTAAACTTGAAGTATTTAAGGTTTTGATTGTTAAAATACTTTCTTCTATCCCAGCTTACTATTCAGAGACAACTATAAGTAAGCCATTTATTGGTTAATTTTATGAAAAACAGTAAACACTGTGTCTAAAATTCATGTTTGTATTTAGTGATCCTAATAGACCCGCCCCAACAACCTTACTCAACCAATGGCATGAGTTGGGGGTGAAAATATCTGACTGTTTGAAAAACTGCAGGTGAGGGGTATATTCAGAAAACTGTTTTTAAACATTGTTTATTTTTGCAATTCTGTTCAGTGGTGCTAGTGTTGCAGAAATTACACACTACATATTTATTTTATTTACAATTGCCTCCTCTGAGTATGGAAAAGCATAATAACTTTCTTAATTTTTTTATGGTGCACTCAGTATTTTTTTATACTGCTCATTAAAAATGAGCAGTTTTACTCCTGAAGAATTGAATAATAATTTTGAAAAAAATTTCAAATCATGACCACTCGCATAAGATGAATACGCATATCAGCAACCTTATAAATAGCTTTTTTATTTTCATGGGGAGGGACCCCTCATGGGAGCCACCATGTTAGGATCACATGACAAGCCGAATACCACTCATTTAATTACAATAACTGCCCTGTTATCATACACTTTTTCTTATACATTAAATTAATCATGGCTTATTGTAAATAGTGAATTTCTACAGTGGCATCATCAGTAACTGAACGTATTGCTTTTAAAAATGCTGCATACCCATAGGTGTCAGTGTATGTCAAAGAGGACATTAAAAAAGAGTGAACCTTTTACCTTGATTTTCTGTTGCACCCTTAAACTTTCCAAATCAAATACTGTAGAATGCCATGTGATGTTGACAGTGTCTGGTGGTTTTCTATAACAGGGTGAGTCTTATCTATGGGGTGGTTCACTCAAGTGGTCACAGTTATGTAGAAGGTCCTAGCTGAGATAAGTGCCCAAATATAAGGTCTCCGATGACCCTCAGATTCCTTAATCACAGGACGCCTTTAGGCTCATCACTGCCCCCGGTCAGCTCCACCTTCCAGAGCTGGAGAAAACATTTAGCTGAAATGGGGAGGAGCATGGATGTCATCTCTGGTGCTCTCAGCAACTGGCAGGGCAGAGGTGTCAGCAGAACATGGGAGTATGTAACACCACTCTGCCACCCATTTCGCACTCTCATTCCTTAAAAAACTCCCAGGATAGCTCAATACTAGATGAAGGTTTACGTTTTCTACAGCCTGGTAAGTAGGGTTGAATATTCAAGTATTTATTTTATTTTAATTTTATTTTGTCTTTATATTACTGCCTTATTGGGACATAAAACTGATTGTATCATTCATATTATTTAGTTCAAACAGGCATGCTATCTATTCTCATCAATTTCTTTTAAGGTTTCACCCCAAGAGGAAAATTGTTATAATTTACCCAACCTGTCTTTCTAAACAGTATGACTTTCTTTGTTCTGCGGAACACAAAAATAGTTATTTATAATATAAATTACAATTATAATATACATTTTCCTTACAATGAAAGTGAATGGTGCCTTGGCTCTCAAGCAAGATTTTTAAGGCAAGATTTTCAGTCAATAATATCTCAAATTTCATTAATTCATTAATTTCTCACAAAATTATCGAATGGCTTCAGAAGATTCGGAATACAGCGCTCGAGTCGTAAGAACGGCTTTTATTGTGCTTATTTGTCCTTTTGAAGTTTACAGTCTCTGGTAACCATCCACTTTCATTCCATGGAAGAGATAAGCTCAGACATTAACTAAACATTAGCTAAACGTCTTCCTTTTGGTGTTCCACGGAAGAAAGAAAATCATACCAGTTTGGAATGACATGATTCACTGTAACAATCCCAATCTATCTCTCTTTTGTGTTTCTTTCAGTAGACCATGAATGTGGATGTGGAGAATGGGAAATGTTGTGCGAGGTGCTGTGGCCTTCGTCCCCTCAGAGCGATGTCAACGATTTTTAGTAGGGGACTTGAAAGAGATGCCCCTTGATCGTACACTTGACCTGAGCAGCCGTCAATTACGTCGCCTTCCAATCAGAGCTTCTGCCTTCAGTGAGCTAGTCAAACTCTACTTGAGTGACAACCACCTTAGCAATTTACCATCAGAGCTGCGAAACCTGCAAAAGCTACAGCTCCTAGCTCTGGATTTCAACTGTTTTGAGGAGCTGCCTCTGGTAGTCTGCAGCCTCTTACAGCTTAACATTCTCTATCTCGGCAATAACCGACTTTATGGGCTGCCCAGGGAGCTATGCAAACTTACCGAGCTTAAAACGTTGTGGCTTGAGACCAATAGCTTCACCAAGTTCCCTCGAGTAGTATGTGAGCTTCCCAATATCAAAACCCTCCATTTGGGCTACAATCAGCTACATAGCTTACCCTCAGAACTTAGTCAACTTGAGGAGCTACGTAGCATCTGGCTAGCGGGGAACATGCTAAATGAGTTCCCAACTGTGCTACTGAAGATGCATTACTTGGAAGTGATTGATGTGGACAGAAATCGGATTTGCCATTTTCCGTCGCTTACCCATTTAAAGGGGCTGAAGCTTGTAATCTATGACCACAATCCTTGTGTTAATGCACCCCTTGTGGGTGAGGGTGTGCGACGGGTAGGCCGCTGGGCAGATAGCTCTGATGACGAGGAAGATGATAATGAAGGAAAGGTTGCCAAATTAGGCATGAAGGTGCAGGGATCCCTGGAAGAGAATGAGTGAAGAAAACGCAATATTGCAAAAGACATTGCAGACAGAAGGAATATTCTGGGTTAAATACAAGTAAAGCCCAATCAAAAGCATTTTTTGCATAATCACAAAATTAATTTTGACTTCTAAAAAATCTTGGTTACAGTGATGCACTTTCAATGGAAGTTAATGCAGCCAAATGTTAAAATACTCATTGTTATAAAAGTATAGCCACAAGATGTAAGCAACATGCGTGTTAAAATTATTTTTGTCTGAAAATCGCTTATTAACCTTTTCTGTGTAATGTTATATCCAATTTGACATTTTCTTTGCCATGACGACTTAATGCTGTAAAGCCTAAAACGACTGAAAAATTACTATTTAAACAAATTTACAGCTCAGATAATTCACAAGTTGTAACAGAAGAATTATTGTAAGTTATTTATAAGCTTAACTTGTCTTAAGGTCAAAAATTGACCCCATTCACTTCCATTGTATGTGCCTCACTATTAACCTCTTTTTTATTTTAAAGAAATGGACAAGTTTAAATAATTTTTTGTGGCATTAATATTATGCCACAAATGCTGTCGCTTGAGCTTAACTTGTATTGAGCATAGATTATTCCTTTAAAATGGAATGCCATCTCAGTAAGGAAGCCTAGCTTGTTTCCAATTACAGTGTTTTTTAATACTGCAAATAGGTAATTGAATTAGATGTTTGTGAAAATTACCTTGGAAATGAAGTGATAATTATTTCTCTATAAAAGTATTATTGTTGATTTTACATCATTAAGAGGTTTATACATAAGACCGTTAATTTGTGGTTTGAATTGTTACACATAAGTATATGTTAATTAAACAAATAATATGTTAATTAAAGGGAGCTATAACAAATTTTGATAACTTGTTATTGTTTTTTTATCATTAATTGTTGGTGTTTCAATCCTTCAACAATTTATGACTTTTCTGTTTAGTGATGTTGGCCATGTCAATGATAAATGGTTAAATTCTAACAATATACCCCTATTCATAAATAATGCATGTTTCCTGTAACAGATTTGGGTCTTCATTTTGATGTATGACTCTTAATAGGTTTTAATCATCCTCTATAGTGCTCCTGCTCTGTAATATGTAGTAAAGCAGGACACTTTTCTCTGAATTCAGATATTATAATCAGCTAATTAGCTGTAGAAATACAGCTGATATTGTTCTGTTCTGATTTAATAATAATAATAATAATAATCCTTTGTGTATTAGTATTGGTATGTTTTTATTTTATATTAGTTATAAACAAAGCAATTACAATGGGTCTTTTCAATAAGACATTATCACATATGGGTGAACAGGTCAACAAGAGATTGCATAATTATTATAAGCAATTAATTTATGCAAATGTAATTAATATAAATAGATTATCTATTATATATACTATCAGCATTTAGGGAATAGACCCCATCAATGCTAAAGTCCCTAATGAAATGGCACATTGTCTTACACGTTGCATAGACACATAGATGTGCACACATTACATTACAGAGATGTACAGAATTCTGTATTATAAAAGTGTCGGCAGTGTTAAATCTATTTAGAATGTGTTCCTAATATTTATCCTCAATAAGCCACAAGTATTAAACTCTCCCTTTATAAATGTACAATCCAGTGATATGAATCCTTCCTGAAATACAGTGTTGTAAGTTCTGACATTTCCAGTTTGCAACCATCTTGATTTTGCGCTTGTTTGTTCCCCCTTACAGAATGCTAACAGTGCTATCTGAATGCTTACAATCATCCCAGTGCCTGGAATTTAGCTGTTAAAGGAATAGTTAATCCAAAAAGGAAAATTCTCTCATCATTTACTCACCCTCATGCCATCCCAGATTTGTATGACATTCTGTCCAAAAATCTTCAGAGGCGATATAATAGGTGTGGGTGAGAAACAGATCAATATTTAAGTCTTTTTTTTTTTCTTTTTTTTTTTTACTACTTTCTCTTCAATATTCTCCTTTAGATTTTGGTGATTTGCATGTGTCATGCATATTGCCACATACTGGGCAGAGAGAAGAATTTATAGTAAAAAAAATGACTTAAATATTGATCTGTTTCTCTTGCACATCTATAATATAACTTCTGAAGACGGATTAAACCACTGGAGATGTATGGATTACTTGTATCCTTCCATTATGTGCTTTTTGAGCTTCAAAGATTTGGCCACCATTCACTTGCATTATATGGACCTACAGAGCTGAAATCTTAATTTGTGTTCAGCAGAAGAGAGAAAGTCATACACATCAGGGATGCAAGAGGGTAAAGTGAGAGTAAATGAGAGAATTTTCATTTTTGGGTAAACTGTGAATCTTGTGTGGATGTTCATATCATTTTGGTAATATGGATTTAAGATTGTGTAGTACACATCATCTTAGTAAAACAATCTCTCTAACTACAACGAAATCATTTGAATTTAATAATAAATAAATATTAATTATTTATTTGCACAAATTTATTTATTTGAAGGGCAAAATATGTATATAATTTGTTTACCAGATCTGGGTATAGTTGGATCTATTGTAGAAATTTCAATTTATCAAATTCATTTTTAAAATAAACTGCGTTTTTCACAAAGCATGTCTGGTAAACACGACAAATTCAAAGTCCCATTTTTGTGCCTTTTGTGACACGTAATTTTCATACAGATAAAAAAATAACACCTTTGATGTTTTCGTCATTTAATAAACTTGCCGTTCATTCTACAACATCTCCGTGAATAAATATGTTTTATAAAAAACGAAAACAAGACGTTACATAATAGCTTTTATTTTGAAGGATAAAAAGTCAATCAGCCATTTGGAAAGAACAGACAGACTAGTAACCCAGAGCTGTGATTGCGTTCGAAGCTCAATTACTAACAGCAGTAGAAGCGGCAGTGATGGGGAAGAAGACTCGCACAGGCACAGGCAGAAGAACCATATTACAGCTTTCACCGCCAAGACCAAACCGCAACGCCACCGGAGCAGCAAGAGAGGACGGAGTCGGCTCTGGATCCGAAGGTAGACGATAACGAGATCAAAACCTATTTTATTTTTAAACTCGTCGATTGAACGGTTGAACTAGATATACAAAATATAAAGCGAATCGAGAATCACATGCTTCTGTAGTTCTGTAGAATCGAGTAATTTCATAACTGACAGTCAGTTGATAGTCAATTGTGTCATTTGGCTGCGTATACCTATTTTATGTATGTTGTTGCAATACAAATTAAGTTGCGTTGTAATAGTTATAATTATATAGTGTCGTCGGGTTCATCAGTTTTAATCTCCGTTTGTCGTGTATGTTTAGCGTTAGCCACCGGTACCGATGAACTTGTGTATACATATGTGTGATGTCAGAGCTTTTCCGGTGGTTACGATGTTAATATCGACGGAAAAACATGTTTAGCACTTTAATACTAGATTTAAATGGATATATTATAGTCAATTTATAATATATCTTAAACCATATTCAGAGATAGCAAAGCAGACGTCGCTGAGCTTGAGACAAAGCGCAAGCTAGCATGCTAACTCACCTTTTCCAGATAAACGCCGCATTGGTACAGTTGGAACATTTTGGGAAAAGTTTATAACGTTACAAACTGTCTGTCTTCTGTTTTAGACGAACCTGAGGGTAACACAGATGGGCAGGGAATCCCGAGAGAAGTAAACCTAGGAATGAAGACCTCAGCTGTGAAGGCCACACGTAAGTTATAGTTTTAGCATACCTGTTTGTTGACAATAATTAATATTTTGTGAGTGTAGATATGTAATAGACGTTTATATATTTATAATATATTTAATAGGTTTAATCTATATATAACATTGTAACTACATGTTAATTTGATGTTCATTATTTAAATATACACTGGCTTCAAAAAGTTTAGAATAATGTACAGATTTTGCTCTTTCGGAAGGAAATGGGTATTTTAATTCAACAAAGTGGCTGATCACAAAGTATAGTCAGGAAATTACTGATGTAAAAAACCTCAACATCACTATTTGGAAAAAGTCATTTTTGATTAAATCTAGACAGGCCCCATTTCCAGCAGACATAACTCCAACACCTTATCCTTGAGTAATCATAAGCATTAAGTAATCACTAGCCATTATATCAAACACAGCTGAAAACTATTTGATTCGTTAAATGAAGCTTAACATTTTCTTTGTGTTTGTTTTTGAGTTGCCACAGTATGCAATAGACTGGCTTGTCTTAATGGCAAAAAAGAAACCGCTTTCTCTAGAAACTCATCAGTCAATCATTGTTTTGAGGAATGAAGGCTATACAATGCTTGAAATGTCATACAAAGGTGTATACTACAGTCCTCAAAGACAAAGGACAACTGGCTCTAACAAGGACAGAAATAGATGTCATGTCTAGGCCAGATGTACAATTAAACAAGAGGATAAGTACATCAGAGTCTCTAGTTTGAGTAATAGATGCATTGAATTCTACCCGCTCAACACCAGTTTCATGTACAACAGTAAAGAGAAGAATCAGGGGTGCAGGGCTTATGGGAAGAATTGCAAAGAAAAAGACACTTTTGAAAATGGAAAAACAAAAAAAATGGATAGAGTGGGCAAAGAAACAGACATTGAACAACAGATATTTGGAAAAGAGTGTTATGGATCTTAACCCCATTGAGCTTTTGTGGGATCAGCTACACTGTACGGTGCGTGAGAAGTGCCCGATAAGACTACAGGAAGCGCTACAGGAAGCATGTAGTGAAATGTCACCTGAGTATCTGGACAAACTGACAGCTAGAATAACAAGAATCTGTAAAGCTGTCATTGCTGCACATGGAGGATTTCTTTGAAGTTCTGAACATTAATTTTTTTCATATTGTAATTTTTCACGTTATTAATGTCCTGACTATACATTGTGATCAGTTGAATGTCTTTATGGTGAATAAAAGGACCAATTTCTTTCCATAAGAGCAAAATCTGTACATTATTCCAAACTTTTGGCTGCCAGTGTATAATATTCTTTAATTTGAATAATTTAAAATGGAGTCAAATTTAGTACAGATATCTTTATGAAAGTGGTGAGGAGTTATGTATTGTGTGTTTGGTTTGCAGAGGGTCTGTCTTTGCTTGGAGCCTATGAAGACAGTGAAGAAGAAGATGCGACAGAGAACCCTGTGACTGCCACAAAGGCAAAACATAACCAGTCTGCAGACATAGACAGCACACTTGCCAATTTTATGGCGGTGAGTAAGCTAGAGGTTATCTAACTGTCCATATTTGTACACCTTTGAAATAAGACAAAACATAACTGTTTTTACACTACTCTTTTATATATAAAAAAAATTGGCATGACATGGCTTTTGTTTATGTTTCCAAAAGGAAATTGATGCAATTACCACCCAGCCGACACAAACAGATGAATCAGGTACAGAGCCTAGTGCTCCAGCCCCAACCCCTCCACGTCCTGAACCCAAAACAGACCAGCAGGCTCATGCTAAGAACCGCTCCACACAAGAATTTCAATACAACACGCAATACTCCCTTGCAGGAGGTAAGTTCTCCGGGTTATGTGCATTAGGAAAATCAGTGGGGTTGCATTATCTTTTGTATTTATGGGCCTGTCAGATGACATCTGATATACATACGTGAAGTATAGATTTAATATTTGTTTTGTTATGTTTGGGGTGCTATAGCTGGGTTGGAGATGGGTGACTGGCAGGAGGTGTGGGATGAAAATACTGGCTGTTACTATTATTGGAATACTCAGACCAATGAGGTGGCCTGGGAGCTCCCTCATTACCTGGCCGACCAAATGCAGAGCTTACATTATGCGGATAGGTGAGTAATGATGTTAAGTAAACATGGCATCTTATGTTTTAAAGAAACTTGCATATTGCATGTATTTTGCCAGTAATCTTGATGTTCTGATTTTCTAAACAAGATTTTCTTGAATAAATGAATAAACATTGATCCTATTTGTACACTTAAGCCATACTAAAAGATATATGAATGTTATTACATTAGATTACAAAATATCAAACCAAGTCACATTTATTTTTAAAGAAATGTAGTGTAGTTAATATGATGAACTACACCTGTGTGAATTTGTAGGTGACTGAATTTACGCAACCACTAAAAATGTCCTCGGGTCCAGTAAGTTAAATGTAATTGCAAAGATGAATTGCTCAGGTTTTTTTCCCCTCTGAGAAAACGTCTAGGATCTTGCAGATGCCATTTAATTTTGTTGATATTTTGTTATCTAATGCAATACAATTTTTACATTTTTAAGTGTGGCTTATGTGTCCAAATGCTTTTTGTAGCCACTCTAGTGATGTACAAATAATAAAAAAGAGTGGTTATTTTGTAAAATTGGCATTTTTCCTTTTTTGGAATTATTCACATATTTATCTGTCATCTCATTTCACGTTATTTTCCACAGTTCATCTGTAAATGGTAATGGTGTGGCAGAGCATAGCAGTGTTTATACTGAACAGCAGTCTGTTGCACCTGCCCCGACATCAAAGAGGGAAACCAAAAAGATGGCAAGATTTTTGCATGAACTCCTCACTCACACCTGTTCGGAATATCTACTGTTCCAACACGTCTTAACTTACAGTTCGGACAATTGTAGCAATGTGTAATTCTGCATCTTCTATCCACACAGGAAGTAATAGAGAGTGTTGTGGCTTTGACCAGCAAAGAGGAGGAGAGTAGGGGTGTTGCAGCTACTCTCCTAGCTCCCCTAATCCCAGAGGAGGTAAAGGAAGCAGAAGAGAAGTGGAGAAAGAAGGTAATGGCCATAGAGGATACAATTGAAGCAGCCCAGGATCTGGAGGTGGAAGCGACTCCATCTTTGAACTCCCCGGCTCTCCAGGACATGGACAGCCAAAGTAACCAGCGCAGCAGGAACCACTCCGCAGAATCTTCTGACAGGGAGGAGGCAGAAGAGGACACCATGGAACTAGAACTAGCATTAGAGAGGAAAAAAGTGAGTAGCATCGTTAGAATACTCATTATTCAAAGACTGTGTGTATATGTTCAAACTTAGACTTGCCACAATGTCATAATTTTCATACATACTCCTATCCTTGTTCAAAACCAGTTATACCGGTAATACCGTTGGTTGGACACTCATTAGTGCTATGGTGTAATTTTCATTGCAAGTGTTCATTCCTTTTAATTTTAATGATTATAACTGACAACTAATGAAAACCCCAAAATCAGTATCTCAGAAAATTAGAATATTGTGAAAAGGTTCAATATTGAAGACACCTGGTGCCACACTCTAATCAGCTAATTAACTCAAAACACCTGCAAAGGCCTTTAAATGGTCTCTCAGTCTAGTTCTGTAGGCTACACAATCATGGGGAAGACTGCTGACTTGACAGCTGTTCAAAAGATGACCATTGACATCTTGCACAAGGAGGGCAAGACACAAAAGAGCTCTGTGTCCAAGCACATTAATAGAGAGGCGAAGGGAAGAAAAAGATGTGGTAGAAAAAAGTGTACAAGCAATATGGATAACCGCACCCTGGAGAGGATTGTGAAACAAAACCCATTCAAAAATGTGGGGGAGATTCACAAAGAGTGGACTGCAGCTGGAGTCAGTGCTTCAAGAACCACCACGCACAGACGTATGCAAGACATGGGTTTCAGCTGTCGCATTCCTTATGTCAAGCCACTCTTGAACAAGACACAGCATCAGAAGCGTCTTGCCTGGGCTAAAGACAAAAAGGACTGGACTGCTGCTGAGTGGTCCAAAGTTATGTTCTCTGATGAAAGTAAATTTTGCATTTCCTTTGGAAATCAAGGTCCCAGAGTCTGGAGGAAGAGAGGAGAGGCACAGAATCCACGTTGCTTGAAGTCCAGTGTAAAGTTTCCACAGTCAGTGATGGTTTGGGTTGCCATGTCATCTGCTGGTGTAGGTCCACTGCGTTTTCTGAGGTCCAAGGTCAACGCAGCCATCTACCAGGAAGTTTTAGAGCACTTCATGCTTCCTGCTGCTGACCAATTTTTTGGAGATGCAGATTTCATTTTCCAACAGGACTTGGCATCTGCACACAGTGCCAAAGCTACCAGTACCTGGTTTAAGGACCATGGTATCCCTGTTCTTAATTGGCCAGCAAACTCGCCTGACCTTAACCCTATAGAAAATCTATGCGATACGACAGACCCAACAATGCAGAAGAGCTGAAGGCCACTATCAGAGCAACCTGGGCTCTCATAACACCTGAGCAGTGCCACAGACTGATCGACTCCATGCCACGCCGCATTGCTGCAGTAATTCAGGCAAAAGGAGCCCCAACTAAGTATTGAGTGCTGTACATGCTCATACTTTTCATGTTCATACTTTTCAGTTGGCCAACATTTCTAAAAATCCTTTTTTTGTATTGGTCTTAAGTAATATTCTAATTTTCGGAGATACTGAATTTGGGATTTTCATTAGTTGTCAGTTTTAATCATCACAATTAAATGAAATAAACATTTGAAATATATCAGTCTGTGTGTAATGAATGAATATAATATCCAAGTTTCACTTTTTGAATGGAATTACTGAAATAAATCAACTTTTTGATGATATTCTAATTATATGACCAGCACCTGTATAGATTAATTCACGGAACTGCCTCAAAGGCGTGATCCTCCACAAAACATATTCCAGCCAATATAAAACCATTCAGTTTCCTTGGACAGACAAATGAATGTTCAGCAGATGATGGAATAATTACAATGTCCCGTAAAACTACTCCACAAAACAAACTCTAGCCAGCAGGAGGCATAAGCACGAAGAACAAACAGATTCATCCACAGCTGTTCCGAAGCAGGTTTATTCAACAAAAGAAGCTCCAGCTGCCAGGTGGAACCAACACAAAAAGAAACAAAACGGGCATCCCGGTTCCTTGGATGGTCAAGTCAATTCAATAAGAGGCCACAAATTATATACCATGACTTTCTCAATCCATCATTTTTATAAAAGACATCCTTTTGTGTGAGCATGTAGATATTTTGCGGTCATCCGTAGTGTCCACTCTCAAACAGGCCGGGAACTTCAGTGCAAAAGTGATATTCTGTCAATGCAAAAGTTTCTGTAAGGAAATGTTATTAAAAAAAAAAAAAAAGCTCCAGATGCTAGATGATCCCAATGCAAAAGGAAACAAAAATGAAGCCCAGCTACCTCAAAAGCAGAGTAAGTACAGCGAGTCGACCCACTCACATGAGAAACACCCAATGGTTTACTCACCCATTGATTCTATAAAAGTCATTGCCTGATTGGGACATGTAAATATATTGTGACCCTCCTTCGCTTCTATTCTCAGTTTGGCCTGAAACATCAATGCAAAAATTATCTTATGTTGATGCAAGAGTTTCTTGCATTTCCTGAACAGATCGCGTTTCTCTCGTCAAACTCGCAAAGTCTGGAAACAAGAAAATATCACGATTCTTCCAAGAAAGCTTTCCATTGCTCCTCGCCTGGTGCAACATGAGATCTTTATCGGATGATCTTTGAAATTGGATTGATCAGGATTGGCCTTTCTCCCTCAGCAGATCTCCGAGCTGAAACTGAGCTCACGCGATTTCCAGCTTGTGGCCTGTAATGTCGAGCAAACTCGGGAAAAGGTCGCCCACCTCATTTTCGCTCACCTCATGCTCAGGAATTCCAACAATTCTGACGTTATTCCTGCAGCTTCTATTCTCAAGATCTTTTTCAAGAACAAGTTCCAAATCAACTTTGGTAATGGGAGGATTAGCAGATAATTCCCTCTATGATGACAACAGATAATCAATTAGTTTCTCAACATCTGCCACTCTTGTAACTAACTCAAAGAATTTTATTTCCATCACCGTAATCGAATGGCGTATAACAGCGAGACGTATAAGTCAGCAAGAACCTTTGTCAGCATCACCGACATGTTGGACAATTGACGCTGGATCTCCTCTTCCACTGCACTATAGGCCTGTCGGGGCTTTCGTCCTGAACACGCAAGTGTCTTTTAATGTCTCCAGAGCCTGAGGATTTTGACTTCTTTGCCATGATTTACTTCAGAGCAAATGTGTATCGAATTTCACCAGATTATAACATGAGAATAATTATAAATGTAGCAAAGTGCGCAGAGCTCATCGCTCATATGACCCCAAAAACCCCTGTCTTAGATTAGTCAGAAAATACCGATTACCATGTATACAGGGAAATTTAAAAAATGGTTGAGCATGTAAAAATGTCTTAGTTCTGAATGAAGGCTTAACCAGAATATGGACATTAATAGGAAAATGATGTGCATTTAAACAGTCAATAAATATCTAATTTCATAAAATTGTTTCTTTATTAAAATGCTGCCACAATTTAAGGGTTTGTTATTCTGTAGGCTGAGCTTCGAGCCTTGGAGGAAGGTGATGGCAGTGCTGGTGGTTCCAGCCCCTGTTCTGAAACCAGTCAGGAGGGGCCTCGCAACTTACTTTTGAAGAAGAACAAATGGAAGACATCCTTTCTTCGCGCTCCAAGCCCTGACTCGAGCAGCCGGGGCTCAGACAAAGCAGGATGGGGCACTCCTGAGTGCTCCGATAATGGTAAAGACTAACATTTAAAATCTAAATTCCTTAAATGTAATAAACTTGATTGACTCCATAAAAATGAACAAACTTGGCTTACTGTTTTCTAGAGCAGTATAGAACATGAATCAAAAACTTACAAAGCATCTTGTGTTTCAAGCACATTCCAAAACAGCAGAGAAGCAAGGGGAAGAAGATGAAAAGGAGAAATCTGTATCCAAGACACTTCTAAAGGAAGAAGAGGACCTCAAGGTATATGGAATGAGTTGAAATCAATGTGTAATCAAAATTGACAGTTGACTTTATTGTTAATAAACATCCATGGACTTAATGTGCAATCACAGTGCACATAACTACAAATGGAAATTTGTCTTTCATCAAAATTAAATAACTGTCCTGTTTGACTGACATCACTTGTCAATTTCTATTTTTAACACAATTAAAAAAAAAATTCAACCACCTGGCTCCATTCTGTTATGTAATGATAGATAAAATATAAGTCCTGCCCTACATTTTTAGGAAAATCTTATTTCTTTGGGAAATTTGTTATTAAAACTTATGTTTTATTTGGACTTAAAGGGATAATTCACAAAATTGAAAATTCTGTCCTAATTCTCCCACCCTCATGTTGTTCCAGACCTGTAATTTTGGAAAACAAAAGGAGATGATGGGTAGAATTTTAGCCTCATTCACCGTTTTCCTTTAATTGTATCTCTTTTGTGAATGGTGACTGAGCCTAACATTTTTGTGTTCTATGAAAGAAACGTCCTACAGGTTTGGAACAAAATTAAGGTGGTTGAATCTTCTGGGTAAACTATTTCTTTTAAGAAACTCTCTGCCTTGTAAACATACCTAAACTACTATGATTTTATTTAGAGTAAATGACCTACAGATTACAGTTAATGGTAATTTAAATTGTTTTATGACAGAAAAAGTCTGCATTAACAGATCCTCATGTTGGAATGCATCATTTAGTTTCAGATCGGAGAACTTGCCAACACACTCACCAGCAAAATGGAGTTCTTGGGAATTGACAAAAAAGCCATCTCAAACTTTCAACTGCTGTTGCTGCAAACAGAGGTAAAGTCAGACAGCGAAATTGAAGCTGTCTTAGTGAAAAAAAAGTTTAAATCTAATTGTCAGTCCAACAATAACCTTTCTGAATTTTAATGTGGTTTTTCAAAAGTCTTTATTGAAATTGCTTTTTGATGTCTTCTCCTCAAGACGCGGATTGCAGACTGGCGAGAGGGCGCTCTGAATGGAAACTATCTCCGCCGCAGGCTGCAGGAAGCCGCAGAGCACATAAAACATTACGAACTTAACGCCACTCCCAAAGGCTGGTCCTGCCACTGGGACAGGTACGCGCTCCTTACCTTTCATATCCTTATCACTCCCCCTCCCCAAAACGTACCCTCATGTGACGATTGACCACACTGCCTCCGCTACATGACAAATGCGTGACTGATTTGCACATGATTGTATTACTGGGGAGTGTTTACGAACATGGATAAAGACAGACCTTTGTGGTAAACCTGATAAGGGAGCGTCTCTAAAAAGCCGGCCTCACCACCAAACCGAATCCTAAAGAGAGTCCCATCTCTTCCCTCAAAATCAGTCAAAAGGGTTTACTAGCTCTTAGAAGGTGGTTGCGCGTGCGAGAGCTTTGAACTTTACAGGACTGCCCTAAATGCTGGGAGAAATGAGTGACACAGAGTGACCACGTCGAAGCAGCGTGTCACACAAGCATCAATAAAGGAAGACGATGCCTTGCCCTTGGAGCCTGAAGGTCAGACCAATCTATTTCATTGTTTGTTTTTACTGGATTTTTCCATGCACTATTGATGAATGTTAAATAAAACTGTTATCTTTTACCCTCTGTTGAAGATGCCTCTCTTAAGGCATCTAATGGAGGGGTTTTGTCACTGTCGGTGTGAGTATTGACATGGAAACTGAGACTTCTTAATGCTGAGATTTCTTAATGCTGCTAAACTTTTCAGGATTGGCTTGGAGATTTTTTTTATTTATTTTTGCTTTGTTTTGTTGACAATAAGGTGGGTTCTTTATCAGTGCACCCATTATAATCTGGCTCTTCTTCTGGGCTCCAAGTGAAGCCCAGTTCAACATTCCCTCATTAGGGAACTAGAGCCCCCTTCCCTTTGACTCCTCAAGGGTCTCATGACTTTAAAAATAGTGGAGAGAATGGTTGGTAAGACATCTCTCTGTGTTTGTTTCTCCAACTCTAGAGAGCACAGGCGGTACTTCTATGTGAATGACCGGACCAATGCCTCCCAGTGGGAGTTTCCAGTTGTAGAGGAGGGAGAGGAAGCTAAGCAATGCCTACCACCCGCAGTTGGCCCTGGAGACTCCAGTCATCCATCTGCTGAAGCTGTTGGTGGTATCATAGGTGGGTGTCCTTATGCGTAGTTCAGGAATAGTTCACCAGGAAGTGTCTTTTACTTACCCGGAAGTGTTATGTCGTGTCATTCCAAACCTGAATCTTTCCATGGAGTATGAAAGGAGATATTTTGTAGAACGCTTCAACCCACTATTTCCATACAACGAAAATGGATGCACATTGAACTCCAAACAAGTACTAGAAAAGTTCCTTAAATGTGGTCCGTAAACCAATGCAATGTTCCAAACCTTCTGAAACCATATAAGGTTGTATCAGGAAAAGACTGACACCAAGTTTTTAAAGTAGTCATGAAAATAGGAATCAAATTTTCCTTGATCTTGTGACATAAAAAGGGTTGTTGTATTATAAAAATATACTGTATGTTTCAGAACTCAAAAATGTCTCCTCACTGCCAAAAGAGCATGTTGAAACCAAGCTGCCAAATCAATTAGTTCTCTACTTCCTCCACATTGTGATGTCACACTGTGGTAGGCATTTGCATCTGAGCACCTCCACAACAACACATTAATGCCAAATTTACCTTTAATCACTTCTGTAGCCTGCCCAGTAGCAGTTATCATTTATATGGCAAGTAGAGTAAGCAGGTCAGTCAAGAGCAGAGAGCCAATCAGAACAGTGGGTGTTTACTCAAGTCTCAAAGAAGACACAGCACCAAAACCGAACATTTCTTACCTAGGGTCAGAACGAGGGTGGAAAATTATCATGTTTTACAAATACGCCAATCAGCCACAACATTAAAACCACCTGCCTAATATTGTGTAGGTCCCGCTCGTGCCGCAAAAACAGCTCTGACCCGTCTAGGCATTGACTTGCAAGGTGGGGCCTCCATGGATTGGACTTGAGATCTGGGGAATTTGGAAGCAACGTCAACACATTGAACTCTCTCGTTCCTCAAACCATTCCTGATCAATTTTTGCAGTGTGGCAGGGCACATTATTCTGCTGACAGAGGCCACTACCATCAGGGAATACTGCTGCCATGAAGGGTTGTACGTAGTCCGCAACAATCTTGAGGTAGTTAGTACTTGTCAAAGTATCATCCACATGAATGCCAGGACCCAAGGTTTCCCAGCAGAACATTGCCCAAAGCGTCACACTGCCTTTGCCGGCCTGCCTTCCCATAGTGCATCCTGCTGCCATCTCTTCCCCAGGTAAACGACACACGCACACAGCCATCCAAATGATCTAAAAGAAAACGTGATTCATCGGACCAGGACACCTTCTTCCATTGCTCCATGGTCCAGTTCTGATGCTCACGTGCCCATTGTAGGTGCTTTTGGCAGCGGACAGGGGTTAGAATAGGCGCTCTGACAGGTCTGTGGCTACACAGCCTCATATGCAGCACGAGCCTTTGCTCCCCACGTGCATCAATGAGCCTTGGGCATCCGTGACTCTGTCCCGGTTCATCGGTGGTCCTTCATTGGACCACTTTTGGTAGGTACCAACCACGGCATATCGGGAACACCACACAAGACCTGCTGTTTTGGAGATGCTCTGACCCAGTCGCCTAGCCAACACAATTTGGCCCTTGCCAAAGTTGCTCAGATCCTTACGAATGCCCATTTTTTTTTTCTGCTTCAAATACATGAATTTCAAGAACTGACTGTTCATTTTCTGCCTAATATATCTCACTCTTAACAAGTGCAATTGTAATGATATAATCAATGTTATTTGCGCCATGAATGCAGAATGTAAACATGATAAATGAAACATTATATACTACAACATTATCAGTAAGTGGTTAACTTATTTTACTGATTTCATGCGAGTTCTACTCATAGTATGAGGGATGTAGTAATGTATAACAAATTTAAATGTCACATTTGTTTAATGTTTTACATGTAGTCTTGTGCGTCCACATATTTAAATGCTCCTCTAAATCCACTTTCAGCAGCATGGCCAGTGTCTGAATGTTCACAAACACTATACCATTGCACAACCATTTTTAACTTCTTTCTAGCTCTAAGCAAAGAATGAAGAAGAACACTGACTTTAGTATATTGAGAATGGGGCTTTTATTTACTAAAAATCTTCCTCTTCATCGAAGCTCTCAAATCTCATTCTCGTATGCACACATTCATACTTGGTTCCTCAAGACAAGTCATGCCAGGTTTGATGCCGGTGCCGTATGATTCCAAATCTGCTGTGATCTTGACATACATGTTTCAAAATCAAAACTGCAATATGTAAGTGTAAAGGAATCAAGAATGGCAGAGGAGGAAGCTGGGACCGGCTTGACAGTCTACGTGAGACATTTATTGCATACACACTTTTCAATGTTACACAATTACTTTTCAGTCGAAACATTGAACACAGACCGGTCTGGGTTGCTTTTCAGCGGTTCCCAAAATACACAACCACGTCAACATTGTCTCTCTTTCCCCGTCTGCTGCTGTCTCATCGTCTGAAATACTCCCACCACTCCTCACTGGAATGTGAGACCGGTGTGGCACATAGGTGGAACTCATTCACCACTTATATTCCTAGCCTCGCTCTGCCCAGACGACGCTCAACCCCGCCCTGTTTACCACAGTAAAGAATAACAATATTATTATTATTATTATTAGGCTGTCCATCCATCCATCTTCAACCGCTTATCCGAAGTCGGGTCGTGGGGGCAGCAGCTCCAGCAGGGGGCCCCAAACTTCCCTATCCTGAGCCACATTAACCAGCTCTGACTGGGGGACCCTGAGGCATTCCCAGGCCAGTGTGGAGATATAATCTCTCCACCTAGTCCTGGGTCTTCCCCGAGGCCTCCTCCCAGCTGGACGTGCCTGAAACATCTCCCTAGGGAGGTGCCCAGGAGGCATCCTTAACAGATTCCCAAACCACCTCAACTGACTCCTTTCCACGCAAAGGAGTAGCGGCTCTACTCCGAGCTCCTCACGGATGACTGAGCTCCTCACCCTATCTCTAAGGGAGAAGCCCGCCACCCTTCTGAGGAAGCCCATTTCGGCCACTTGTACTCGCGACCTAGTTCTTTCGGTCCTGACCCAGCCTTCATGACCATAGGTGAGGCTAGGAACGAAAATTGACCGGTAGATCAAGAGCTTTGCCTTCCGGCTCAGCTCTCTTTTCGTGACAACGGTGCGATAGAGCAAGTGCAATACCGCACCTGCTGCCCGATTCTCCGGCCAACCTCCAGCTCCATTGTCCCCTCACTCGGGAACAAGACCCCAAGGTACTTAAACTCCTACACTTGGGGCAATAACTCCTTCCCTACCTGGAGTATGCACTCCATCAGTTTCCTTCCTGATTATTAGAGTAAAGAATCTTTTTTTTTTATTATTAATACAGGAACTTCCATGGCAGAAATGCATTCATATTGGTCGGTTCCCCAGCCTCCTCAACCTCCCCTGCCTCCTCTTCCTCCTGAAGATCCGCCCCCTCCACCTATGGAGCAACCACCACCACCACCTCCACCTCCTGAATCCCCTCCTCCACCCCCTCCACCACCCCTCAGTGATGATGGAGAGATTGAGGAAGTGGAGATGGAGGATGAGGAGTCAGAACCTCCAGCTCCTGGAACAGAAGAGTTCAAGGTAACTTTTTTTCTCTTGGGTATTTTACTTGCTTTGCACTGGAGCATGTTTTGACACCTCTTCCTTTCCACAGGCAGCTGAGGCAGCAGCTTCTTTGATGGTTGTGGCTAAAGGTCAGAAGCGCAAGGCACCAGGATCAGGGCCACTCACCAAAACAGTCACCATCGGCAGCAGCCCCATTCTATATACTCAAACATGTGCCACAGCTGGTAAGAATAATACACATTTCTGCTTTTAAACATTTTTTTTCATTATGTTTAATAATCATCCTGCCTTTGTTTTAATGCATTCACAGCCCCAGTTCTAGTTGGAAATGCTTTCTGGGGAATGACTACTGCAATTGTACCTTCTCTGCCTGTTGAGAACTTAACTCCACCAATGCCAGTCTTACCAGCCCAACCACCACCACCTCCTGTTCCTGCGCCTCTCCCTCCCAGCAACCTGGAACCAAGCAAAGTGCTTATAGATAAAACAAAGAAACAGAAGAAAGAGAAGGTAGGTGTAGATAAAGAATAGCTTTTAACTTTTTTGTCCATACTCCATTTTAGTTTCTTTCCAGTGTTGCTTCTTTTTTCTATAGTGTTTTCCATACCTACACTGGCGGCCAAAAAATTTGAATAATGTACAGATTTTGCTGTTTTGGAAGGAAATTGGTACTTTTATTCACCAAAGTGGCATTCACCTGATGACAATGTATAGTCAGGACATTAATAACGTGAAAAATTACTATTACAATTTGAAAAAAACTTTCAGAACTTCTTAAACTACTAGATCCTTGGGATTCTAGCTGTCAGTTTGTCCAGATACTCATGTGACATTTCACCCCACACTTCCTGTAGCACTTGCCATGGCTGTCTTGTCGGGCACTTCTCACACACCTTACAGTCTAGCTGATCCCACAAAATCTCAATGGTTTAAGATCAGTAACACTCTTTTCCAATTCTATGCTGTCCCATGTGTGTTTCTTTGCCCACTCTAAACCTTTTCTTTTTGTTTTTCTGTTTCAAAAGTCTTCCCTGAGTCTTCTCTATACTGTTGTACGTGAAACTGGTGTTGAGCAGGTACAATTCAATGGAGCTGTCAGCTGAGGACATGTGAGGCGTCTATTTCTCAAACTGGAGACTCTGATGTACTTATCCTCTTGTTTAGTTGTACATCTGGTCTTCCACATCTCTTTCTGCCCTTGTTAGAGCCAGTTGTCCTTTGTCCTTGAAGACTGTAGTGTACACCTTTGTATGAAATCTTCAGTTTTTTGGTAATTTCAAGCATTGTATAGCCTTCATTCTGCAAAACAATGCTGGTCTGACGATTTCTCTGTTTCTAGAGAAAGCTGTTTCTTTCTTGCCATTTTTGATCTAATATTGACCTTAAGACATGCCAGTCTATTGCATACTGTGGCAACTCAAAAACAAACACAAAGACAACGTTAAGCTTCATTTAATGAACCAAATAGCTTTCATCTGTTTGATATACTAATATAAAGTGATTTTCTAGTACCAAATTAGCAAATTATCATGATTACTCAAGGATAAGGTGTTGGAGTGATGGCTGCTGGAAATGGGGCCTGTCTAGATTTATCAAAAATGACTTTTTTCAAATAGTGATGGTGCTGTTTTTTAAATCAGTAATGTCCTGACTATACTTTGCGATCAGTTGAATGCCACTTTGGTGAATTATAGTACCAGTTTCCTTCCGAAACAGCAAAATCTGTACATTATTCCAAACTTTTAGCTGGCAGTGTATTTTCCTAAAAATCATATATTTGGAAATAATTTAGAAATGCTGTCTTATTTTTGTTAAGTCCAAGAAGAGCAAGACGAAAATGCCATCCCTAGTGAAGAAGTGGCAGAGCATTCAGAAAGAGCTAGATGAAGAAGAGAAGTCAAGTTCCAGTGATGAAGATCGAGACCAGATGAACAACAGACGCATAGAGGAATGGAAACAACAACAGCTTGCTTCGTAAGTTTAAAAAAAAGATTGACGTGTAACAAATTTTTTTATTCATTTTTTTGTTTGTTATTTTGCCACTGTCAAGAATGTTGTTTAGAATACTTTTGATATGAATACAGAAAGTTAAGATCAAGTTAAATGAAATTTTATGTAATCGTCTACAGAGGGAAATCTGTAAAGAACGCTAACTTCGAAGTACTGCATGACGATTGGAGGCAAAGACTTCTAAAGAAAAAGAAGATGATGCAGAGTTCATAACACCAGACTGGGAAACTTTGAATAAGTGTCTTCATCGGGGGTGGACTGAACTATGCCATGGTGTCCAAGTTACTAAGCTTCATTAAGGACTTCGTTGGACAAATCTGAATGAATGTTTCTTTTTATATGTGTGCACATACTTGGGTAAACTCTGTGTGTTAAATTCAAATGCATCATCTCATGAATAGAGGTATACTAAGGTTATAGGATGTTGTAAAATGACTATGTTAACAGCCTTTAATTTGCAGAATGTTTTAAAGCTGCAGTGAACCAGGCCCCACGTGTACAGCATTTTTTTCCTTCTACTTTTTTGTACTCCCACCCGTGAAAACTGTGCATGATTTATTCATAAAATGAAACAAAAATACTGAAATCAATATTAAAGGACTGTCCATTTCTCAAATATCTCAGACCTGTTGTCTTGGAATATGTTTCAGGTTTACCTTTTGAAATATTTTTTATTTTTGTTGTTAAAACCCATCTAAATGTAAAATGGATTTTTGCTGCTTTTCCAGCTAAAATCAAGTTCCACCATCCATTTATATTTTATAGCTATAGAAATGACATTAACAACACTTCTTGTGAGCTCATTTAACAACGGTTTCACCAATGCTTCCAAAATCTGTTTTGCTTGCAATTTCATTGCACTTTAAATTATGCTTCATATTTGGACTGTGTATCATTTTATTTTTACTGATATTATGAAGGAGTCACCTTAATGAATGTGCCAACCGCATTGGTATGTTTTACAAAATATAGCCTTGTACTTCACTTTTAAAACTGAAAACCTTTTTATGGTCAGTGTTACTATTTCAGTGTTGTATTTATTGTTAGAAATAGGGCCATTGTTTGTTTTCTACATTTTACATTTTCCTTTTTTTTCCCCCACCACTGCTTTGTTGAAGGAATTATTTTAGACCTAATTTGATCAGACATAATTTTTGCCATAAAAATTGTATTTATTACTTGGTTATGATCCCAAGTGAAGAATCTTTCTTCTAAAACAAACCCATAGGAGTTTTACTTTTAAAGCATTCTTAGGGCAAAGGTATAAATTAAAAAATAAAGAATAAAAAGGGGAAGATTATGACTAGTTGATATTATATATAAGGACACGTGTGCCCCAAAATTATAATCCCAAAATTTGCAGTTCAGGTTTCGCACATTACAAGGTAAGGGGTAATAATTTTTTAATGTCTTACTCTTTATATTATTTGTATTTATAAAGTACAACCTGACTATTTTTATTTTATTTTGTGAATGAAGCAAGAGTTGGAACAGTGTAGGTAACATCAGTGACACGTTCTTTTAAAATATGTATTTTTAATATGGTGCGTCTATAGCATACGACACTTATCAGACTAAAATCAAATTATACCATAAAAAAAAAAAGAAATCAGTAAAACATTCACATGAACATTAAACAATATATAACCAATGATGGAATAAATGGACAATGTAAAACAATTAAAGTTTAAATGTAAATGCAAAACTTTCAACATGATGGGTAAATCACTTTTAGCACATTTGAGCAGCCTCTTCTTCCTCTTAACTTTGACCTCGGAAGATGTCTTCCACAACTTTTGTATCGTCAAAATACAAGTTTTTAACATTCTGAACGCTAATGACGTGACAATTTGTATTTATTTTTTTATTATTTAAATAATCAATTACTCATTTTATTTGGCTTATTTGCACACATTTATTAGACCTTGCATTAATTCTTGGACTGAGAAAACAAAATGAGTACAAAATAAACACAACAATAACTATAAATATTGAATTAACAGGCTCAAAAATATCAATTCAAATTCAAAATACAAAACAAATTCAAATATCTTTTCTGAAAAAGTTTGGAAAATAATATAGTCAATCCATTTAATATTATTTAATACAATTATATGTCAAAGAATTATGCCTTTTAAATTGGGTTTCTTGACTATTTTAAGTCTTTTTTTTTTAATCACTGAAAAGTCAAGTTTGTCACTATATTTTGACAATAACCCTCTCGTGTTATTGAAGCTTGCTTCACACAGCAAACGCGCATCGTGTCCATGGAAACCGTGACATAAATGACGTCAGTTGCACTTCAACAATAATTGTTAGAGATTTTCATGAAAAGTAACTGTTTACTTTTTTAACAAGAGGCTACTATTAAAAAGAAGACGAAGATGAAGAAAATAAACTTATCTACATAATTTATAAAGAAGATAATTGAGTAAAGCAAAACATCCTCAGCCGCTGTTTTTTTTATATATATATCTTTGTCAGCCGCTTATAAACTTGTGCAGTTATTTGGCGTGCCATTAGGGTCAGTTCTTGTTTACGTGGCTCATAACTTTGAGCTTCGGGAATGCAATGCAGGTAAGTGAACGCACAACATTTACTGCTGCTTTGAACTCTACGGTTACAGTCTAATATTACCCAGTTGTTGGATTACATGCCAACTCACTGATAATCAGTGCGTAAACTTTGCCCCTTTTCTTGTACTTAACTTTCGTCATGTTAAAAGAAATCATTTGATCCCTACGAGAGATTCATTTCGCTACACCTTCAGCATTATGGATTCTTCTCAGGTAAGCCATAAGCATTTATTATTTCCTTAATTAATTTTTTTTTTTTTTTTGGCAAAACTCACATAACTCTCATTTGTTTCTATATAGATAATGGTTCATCTGTGCATTCAGGTGTCCCCATCAAACGAGAAAGTGATGGATACCAAGACTCTACTGCCTTAGACTTTACTAACTCACCTACGGAGAGCAATGATTCAAACTTAGAGGAGGAACAAGAGGAACCAAAGCCATGTCAAAGTAAATATGAAATTTCCTGTAAAACAAACAAACCAACAAAACCACCACCATCCAGAGCATGTGAGGGAACTCCGCTCGGCTCAATAACCCCGCTCCGCTCAAACTGCTCACGCTCACCGGTAAAAAAAAATAAAACACATTCGCTCAAATCCCTCTCCGACATTACATTTCTCTGTAGTGTACTTGGTTCCAAGCACATACACAGGGTAGCTACAGTGGCCCGAGCAACTGCCCCTTTGCCCACATGGGCTGAGGAGCCGCTCTGGGTAAAATAATACTTACAACAAATTTAAGTTCTACAGTCATTTTTTAATTCCGCTATGAATTCTCTGTGTGAGAATGGAAATCTTTAGTAATGAAATTCTCAACTGTACAATAGAGGCATGAAAGCAGAATGCTCCACCTGCAAATTAGAATACACTGATCTGCAAGATCATACATGTGTATTAGTTTTGTGGCAGGGATTTTGTGTATGTGTTCACCAGGATTCAAGAAAAAATGCTTTGCCAATATACAGTATTATTAACATATTCAAATGAGGGTGCTCTAACGTAGCACCACTGCAGAACCAGGCCTGACAGCTGCACTGACATGATGGCAAAAAAACAAGATACCATACTACAAAATACTTATCTCTTAATTTATTATCGAATAGTATTGTAGCCTACTAGCTCACCTTTTGCTACACTACCATGTTTGCGTAGCACATCCTCGTGCTCTCTCGATTCCAAAAGGAATTTGCTAAACCTCACGGTCTCTCCACACTCCCTTTTGCTTTCCTCGTTCTTAGCTTTGATTTATACTTAGCATTTATTTAGGTTATAAGGTTTGCAACTTCACTAAAACAATGTTAGTGCTCCATAACATCAGGCCTATTGCTTATTTCGCAGATTCCCAAACCAGCATATCACGAAGCGCATTCTGGGTTGAGTGGAATCTTCAAAAAGGTGCTCTCCGCTCAGGTGGAATTATCCCCGCTCTCGCTATGCTATGCTATGCTCACATGCCCTGCCACCATCCCACTATGGACATCCCATCTTTTCTGCTGTCCAGAGTCGGAGCCCTAGTCTTGAGATCTTGTGGTCCACATGAGCATAGACTCGGTCTGGGTCACAGTCTCTGGTCTCAGACAAAACCTATATTTGTTGATAATTACCTCAACCACAGGTCAGGCTGAACAAATTTCATGACTGAGAATGGCTAATTAGCTAATGTAGGAAGTGGTTCAGTTGGGTTTTATATAGGTCTTGGGGTTAGATTTGTGTCTAAGAGGGTCTAAAAGTGGTCTGAATTTTGGAAGTAACAAGCCTTCTCTCCCATTCTACCATTGAGACATTCATATTCAATACTATATTGCAAGAAAGACATTGATTAAAATGACAAAAATATTGTGGCTTTAGAAACCTAGCAGACTCGATTTCATGTAAAGACAAATGATCAACAGTTCCACATAATTTGTGACATTTAGCATTTCTTTAGACGTAGTAGACGTAGTAACCTGCTAGTTCCCATTTGAAATTCATTGCCTTTATAAAAGATTCAGACACTAAGAACATAATTGTTTTAGGGAGCTTTTACCAACAAATTAACTTTATGTCATGGTTGCATTTGTAATTTCCATAATCGCTGCTGGTAACGAATGCTGACACATCTTCTAATATGTCTGTGTACTGTAGTTATTAGCATGGCATGCCTGTTGGGCCATACATTTGGCCATAATAAATATGTTTTTGTGTGTTCCATTTCTTTTCAAGACCTTTTCAACTTAGACAAAGTTCTCAGAACCCGGCAGCTAGTATTTGATTTCGATGGGGAGCGGCCCATTCCACGGCTAAGGGACCCTTTGGATCTCTTCACAATCCCATCTACCTCCTGTCCATTCCAGGGTGTCCGCTGGCCCATAGAGTGTGAAGTGATACATGACAAAATTCAGCATATCGGTATCAGTGCCTTACGTGTTAACATGCCTTTTGTCTTAGAGGCCTTTCACACAAACATGTTTTTTGTCCGTCTTCACTGTTTTTTCAGTTGTTTTTCTATGTAAACATGCTTTAGGCTAGATGGACAACTTCGACCGTTGACATTTTCTTTAAAATGAAACAAACCTAGTGTTAACCCCTGTTGTGATTGTCCTTGCTATTTCTTTCTGCCTCTTATTTGAAAAAATAAGCCTGTAAACCCTCCATTTACTCTATATCTTTTGTGATAACAGAATGGGACCCCCCTGAGCCAGAGCCGTTCTATCAGACAACAGGTGATGAACAGGTTCCTATACCATTAGGAGACGAGAGAAGAAACATGGTCTACTGCATAGACCAAGGTAACAATTTTGCAGTGTTTAGCAGCCCCCTCCAAATTCCTTTATTATCTGCTTATAAGTCTTCAGCTACATCTGGTATTATGGTTAGCTTTAATTTTATAACGTCTGTATTTTTGCCAATACTATTTAGCCACAGAAACCTCCTACTTCACCTACTCTCGTGTGGGTGGCAGCAGAGGGCCTATTAAATGTGCCACATCCTGTGCCAACAATCAAGGCGAGCCTACTCTAGGTTTTGAATCTCGTTTCGAGAGTGGAAACCTACAAAAGGCAGTGCAAGTGTGAGTCATGTGCTGTGTACTCAATGATAGATTGCAAAAGTAGTTTTCTTAATCAGTATTTTTGTCTTGTTTTCCAATAAAAATGCTTTTTTTGGTGGCTGTTCACACTGGCTTTGATTTCTGCCACAGATCCAAAAACATGTAGGTTAAGTGAATTGGAGACTCTAAATTGACCCATAGTTGTGAGTGAAAGTCCCCCAGCCATTGGGGATTGCATCAGGAAGGGCATATGGCATAAAACCTGTGCCAAGTCAAATATGTGGATCACAGATGGTCTGCTGTTGCGACCCCTAATGGGAGCAGCTGAAAGAAGAAGTGGTCTTACACATCAGTCGGCACTGTTTTTCAGTTGTTTTCCAGTGTAAACATACGATAGATGCCTTTGACTGTTTCTCTTCAATTAAGCATTTTGTGCTCTTCAATTAAGGATGTGTCTCGCTCTAAGACCCTTTTTTGGTTCAATACAGGACACAAAGCCGGCAAAAACAGGACAGTTGTAAACCTTAGTAGAATTAAGCATTGCATATGCCTCCTCTCCCATTTTTTAAGCAGTTTTCTGTGAAGAACGTGTTAATATTTGTATACCCTCATGAAAAAATCCCTAAACTCACACATGGAGAACAAATGCAAGTTTGCATCTTTACTATGACAACTACTGGACATGCTAGCTAAATTCATTATTCAAGAATTCAATCAGCAGTGTCTGGTAAAATCCAACAAGTAATTCCTCTGGATCCAGAGTCCAGATCTCCTGCCGGAACCATGATCAGTGAGATCCACCAATCAGAGAAGTTCCCAGTGACCAATCTCTTTTTTCGATTTTTGATTTTTTTTTTTGCTTCAAATCAAATGTTTTATTGTCGTTAATGAATAATATAGCCTATATATATATATATATATATATATATATATATATATATATATATATATATATATATATATATATATATATATATATATTTATTTTTTTATTTTTTTAATGCCTATAGAGAACATGAATGGGGAATATTGTGCTTTACCATGGGTGCTTGGGCCCCAAGGGATCAGCACCTGTGGCATTCAATCTGACTGAACAGGCTCTAGAGCAGGTAAAAGCTATTTTCCAATAGGGAAGAAAAACAAAACTTGCCATTTTAATTTTAAGCATAAACCTCACAGAATTTTGCTTGATTCCACAAGAAAACAAGACTCAATTATGTTTCAGATATTTTCAACTGGGAAACAAGACAGAAATACTTATTTAGAAGACGCTATTTTACAGTGTATGGTTTCATTTTTTTTTTTGCCCATTTTCAATACTCATTTAAATAGTTATCTCTCTTTAGAGAATATATAAGCCTGCATATCTTCATTAAATATAAACCACTCTGTATTTTGGGCCTTTTAGTGGTCAGTATGACTACGAGCTGACTTTGCACACCGACTTGTACACTACTAAGCACACACAGTGGTTCTACTTCCGTGTAAGGAAGATGAGGGCAGGAAATACCTACCGCTTCACTATAATCAACTTGATGAAGGCCAGCAGTCTGTACAGCACTGGTATGCGCCCCCTGCTTTACTCTGAGCATGCTGCCTGTCTAAAGGGTGAGGGTTGGAAACGAGCAGGAACCAACATCAGGTAACACAATTTTGATTTCTCTCTATAATGCTTTAAAATCTAGATGAATTAAAGAAGTACTCAACACTACTCAACAACTACACTTTCTTAATACCCTGCTGAAAAGACTAGTATTGCTGGTCACCAGTTTATGTTGTGTTTTGGGTGGTGGTCCCCCATCATGGGTTGCTTGTATCCTGGTGACCCCGTCAGGCTTTTAAACTAGCTCAACCAGCTTCATCAGAAACACCATGCCAGGCAACCAGCTTCACCCACTAGATTTAGCCAGTGAAAAGCATGGCTATGCTGGTCCACCTGCTAGATCAGTGCTAAACCAGCATAACCCAGCCTAGACCAGCATTGAACTTGCATGCTGGTTAAACTGGTCTTTTCAGCAGGGTACACATTTCTGGACTTGAATTATTCCATAGAGAAAAAAGTTTGCCTTTGTAATCTTTCATTAATATGTTAACTTGCTCCACTTGAAACCACTTTTCAATATCCAATCAATTCCTTATTAATAAAATCAAGACACGTCCTGTTTAATATCCTGTTTCACTCAGAAATATGTCACATTATGGTAGGAAAATTGGTTGTGAATGTAATTTCATATTAAATTTAACACAATGATTCCACAATAACACAATTTGTCAAATAACTATTGTCTCACTTGTGTTTTAGGTACTACCGAAACAACACCGAACAAGATGGTATAGCACTGTACTCCCTCACCTGGACTCTTGAGTTTCCTTATGACAGTGACACCTGCTACTTGGCCCATTGCTACCCATACACATATTCAGATCTCCAGTGCTACCTGCGGGAAGTTGTCTCAGACCCTGTTCGTACCGCTCATTGTAAACTGCGGGTGCTCTGTCGTAGCCTGGCAGGCAATGCGGTGTATGTTTTGACTATAACCTCACCATCCACCAGCTTGGCGGAACGCAAGGCCAAGCGGGCAGTTGTAGTGACAGCACGGGTGCACCCAGGAGAAACCAATGGTTCTTGGATGATGCAGGGCTTTTTAGAGTTCATTCTGAGTGACTTGCCTGACGCTTGCTTATTGAGGGAAGTCTTTGTCTTTAAGGTAAGTGGATGAGAACAAATTTGGGCGAAAGTGTCTGTATACTTCCTGCAAGTGGGCACTTACCTCAAGCAAAGTACCTCATATAGAAGTTTTAGGTGTTTTCATTGAATGTATTGAAATAACAGGCCAGAAACATACACTTTGCATATTATGCAAACGCAGATGGGAATGCTTGACAATGGATTGGAAGCATGTGGGCCCATTGTACATACTTAACATGCATTCTTAGGTTACTATAGTGGTAACAAGTTTTGGCTTAGTTAAAAAATAAGTAATCCACTACAAATTACACACTACTTCCCAAAAATTATAATCAAATGACTTCACTAATTACTTAATTGAAAAAGTAATCACATAACTAATTTCTTTGCTTTTAAATTACTTTTTAAAACACTTAATAATGTTTATTTTCTCCTTGTTCATTGTTACACACACTTCAGCTGTCAGAGAAATGCTAACAGACATACATATGAACTTACGAATAATATTTACACATAAATTATATTTTTTGGAAATATATTTAACCCAGGTAATGTACTTAAAATGAATTAATTTCATTGAAAGTCAGTAAATGTAATCTGATTAAAGACTTTAAAATGTAATGCATTACACTACTTTCTTGAGCCTAAAAGTAATACATTGACTAATTACTTTGTAATCCAATTAAGCCCAACACTAGTGGTAACAAACCTCTATACTTTGTGGGGAAATAGCCTTTGGATGATTGTGCAATGAAACCAGATGCATTATTATTCAATTAGCTAGTACCTAACATGTCGACAGTTTAACTTTAGCTAACTCGCTCTGCAAGATTCTCTTGAAACTGTTGCTATGCCATGACAGTATTTGACCTGAAAGAGAAAACTGACCGCAGAAGACTGTGTATCGGGCCAAAGGCTGCATGTTGTATGACAAAGATCTAAGATCAATGGTTGTATCACCAGATCTGTCAGTATACAGTGTTTTTTCAATACAGTAGGATTACTGTAGTAATAGCATGTCCTGTGTACAGGTTATACCGATGCTGAACCCTGACGGTGTGGTGGTGGGAAACCACCGCTGCTCATTGACAGGCTGTGATCTGAACCGAAACTACCGCACTTTACTGCGAGACTATTTCCCCTGCATTTGGTACACTCGCAACATGGTGAAAAGGTGATGATGATAATCATTATTGTCCATGTATGTGGATAATATCCACATATGAATATTAAATTGAAAATCTACTTTGGTCTAATCCCACAGGTTGCTTGCTGAGAGAGAGGTGGTGGTTTATTGTGACTTTCATGGCCACAGCAGGAAAAACAATGTGTTCATGTATGGTTGTAACGATCAAAAGAATGCCTCACAGTGTCTTCAGGAGCGAATCTTCCCTCTGATGATGAGCAAGAATGCTAAAGACAAGGTGTTGGCATGATGGTTATCACTGCTGGGTGTAATCCAATTACAAAGTAATTAGTTAATGTAATATAATTACTTTTAGTAAAAAAAGTAGTATAATGCATTACATTTTAAATTATTGTAATCAGATTACAGTTACTGATTTAATTACTTTTATGTTCATTATAGGGTTATGCTTATTTCTAATATATTATTTATGTAGAAAACATGAATTATGGCCCTATAATGAGTCATTGTGAAGGAAAAATTAAACGGCGAACTGAGTGTATGACTTTGTGTAACAATGAACAAGAAAGAAATATTGACATTATTATGAATTTGTTGAGCAGAAAAGTGTTTTAGAATGTAAATTAAAAGTAAAGTAATTAGTAATTTGATTACTTTTCCAATGACATTATTTTAGTAAAGTAATCTTATTATAATTGAAGAGAAATAATTAGTAATTTGTTGTGGATTACTATTTTTTATTAATTTAGCCAACACTGTTATGCTGCCATTACAATGTGTAAAGGAGTCAAATTTGTCTTATCTTTCATGCAATGTCCCATTTTTAAGCTCATGCTTTTGTTTTTGTTAGTTTGATTTTAGTAGTTGCAAGTTCAAAATGCACAAGAGCAAAGAGGGTACTGGGCGCATTGTAATGTGGAAACTTGGCATTAGGAACAGCTACACATTGGAGTCTACCTTCGGAGGCACAACGCTAGGTAATAGTAATGTCAGCACTCACTCTCTTAAGCACAGTTCAGATCAAATTCCTATGTGTATCATGGCAGCTGCATTTTTGCACTGTGTTCATCTGCAGGGGACAGAAAAGGAACACATTTCAGCACACAGGACCTGAAGTCGATGGGCTACTGCTTTTGTGACACACTACTTGACTTTTGTGACCCTGACCCAGCCAAGGTGGCCTAGCTTTAGACTTTGAAATATTTGAGAGATTTTAAAGATGAAAAGGTTTTGAATATAGTTCTTTAGCTTTGAGACGCATCATAATATACTTGCATTAAGTATATTTTGTTCAGACTACACATTGTTTAGAGGAATTGGGGATGTTATTGAGACAAGAGGTCAGATGCAAGCTAGGGAGAAAGGTGGATTCTTTAGATGACCTCTCAGACATTGACATTGAGTCCAGGTAAAAAAAGAATCTTACCATGTTTATTGCATTGTAAAGTACACGAGTAACCATTAATCATTATGCCCAAGTAAACATTATGTGAACAGCCATGAAGGTGAATATAGCCAAATGAAAACTATTTCGAACATTTATCTGTCAAATAAATGAAACAAAAGCCTGTAAACAGCTGAATAACTGAAACAGAACTAAGTCTAGCTATCATTTCAAATGGCTGATTCTACATAGCACAAGTGGATCAAACAGTACAGAATCGGATGGCCTCCCTCTTCATCTTTTAAATGCCACAAACCAGGTATAGTATTCAGAAACCCAATGAAAACTAGGCTCCTATAAAGGAACCATCCTTAAAAGGATAGCATTTTTCATTTTTGGGTGAACTGTTGTCAGTAATGTTTTGGTTTCTGTTGCAAATACAGGGCAAGAAGAAAAACCTTAAAAGCCGTAAAGAAAGGAATCGACTCCGAAGTGCAGGACCTAAAATTATTCAAAGGGATGTCAAAAATCCAGTAGGTTTGAATGGGAAATATGCTTTTTAAAGTTTATTTCTTGTTAGTCATTAAACTAGCTTAAACTTGCAAAACACACTAATGTTCAAGGTACAAGTATCTTAAATTTATTTAGAATATATTGTAAACTTAGTTTAGGATCTATGGTTGTACTAATACATTATGTATTTTCTTTTTTGTGATACATTTTTTTCCTTTTTTTTTTTTTTTTTATACAATAAAAAAAGTCATTTACAATAATTATCAAAAGAACAAAGAGCCCCAGTGGCCCACTGTACACAGTGGCCCAATACCCCCTCCTATATTTTGGCGATCAAACAGGATACATGACTTTTCGACACATATGATAAGGGTTAGAAACCAAAATAAGCAAACTGTCTGATTAATTAAAAATAAATAAATAGATAAAAAAATAAAACAAACATTTCATAAAACATACAGCAGCACATGTCATGTTTAGGTCATATAATCTTTAATCCATTGTGTACATTTGAAGTCGGAAGTTTACATACACTCAGGTTGAAGTAATTAAAACTAATGTTTTAACCACTCCACATATTTAATATTAGCAAACTATAGTTTTGGCAAGTTGTTTAGGACATCTTTGAGCATGACATGAGTCATTTTTCCAACAATTGTTTACAGACTGATTGTTTCACATTTAATTGACTATATCACAATTCCAGTGGGTCAGAAGTTTACATTCAAGTTAACTGTGCCTTTAAGCAGCTTGGAAAATACCAGAAAATTATGTCAAGCCTTTAGACAATTAGCTTCTGATAGGAGGTGTACTGAATTGGAGGTGTACCTGTGGATGTATTTTAATGCCTACCTTCAAACTCAGTGTCTCTTTGCTTGACATCATGAGAAAATCAAAGGAAATCAGCCAATACTAAGAAAAACAATTGTGGACCTCCACAAGTCTGGTTCATCCTTGGGAGCAATTTCTAAACACCCGAAGGTACCACATTCATCTGAACAAACAATAGTAATCCAGTAAAAACACCATGGGACCATGCAGCCATTATACTGCTCAGGAAGGAGATGCATTCTGTTTCCTAGAGATGAATGTTGTTTGGTGCAAATCAATCCCAGAACAACAGCCTTGTGAAAATGCTGAAGGAAACAGGCAGACAAGTATGTTTATCCACAGTAAAACAAGTCCTATATTGGCATAACCTGAAAGCCTGCTCAGCAAAGAAGAAGCCAATGTGACAAAACCACCATAAAAAAGCCAGACTACAGTTTGCAAGTGCACATGGGGACAAAGATCTTACTTTTTGGAGAAATGTCCTCTGGTCTGATGAAACAAAAATGTAACTGTTTGGCCATAATTACCATTATGTTTTGAGGAAAAAGGGTGAGGCTTGTAAGCCAAAGAACACCATACAAACTGTGAAGCATAGGGGTGGCAGCATCATGTTGTGGGGGTGCTATACTGCAGGAGGGACTGGTGCACTTCACAAATTAGATGGTATCATGAGGAAGGAAAATTATGTGGATATATTGAAGCAACATCTCAAGACATAAGCCATTAAATTAAAGCTTGGTTGCTAATGAGTCTTCCAAATGAACAATGAACCCAAGCATACCTCCAAAGTTTTGGGAAAATGGCTTAAAGGCAACAAAGTCATGGTACTGGAGTGGCCATCAAAAAGCCCTGACCTCAATCTGATAGAATATTTGTGGGTAGAATTGAATTGCATGTGCGAGCAAGGAGGCCTACAAACCTGACTCAGTAACATAAATTCTATCTGGATGAATGGGCAAAAATTCCAACAACTTATTGTGAGAAGCTTGTGGAAGGCTCCCCAAACCTTAGTTTGACACAAGTTAAACAATTTAAAGGTAATGCTACTGAATACTAACAAAGTGTATGTAAACTTCTGACCCACTGCGAATGTGATGAAAGAAATAAAAGCTGAAATAAACAATGATCTCTACTATTATTCTTATTATATTATTATTTCACATTCTGAAAATAAAGTAGTGATCCTAACTGACCAAAGACAGGGAATGTTTTCTACGATTAAATGTTAGCAGTTGTGAAAAAGGAATTGAGTTTAAATGTATATGGCTAAGGTGTATGTAAACTTCTGACTTCAACTGTATTTTCTAAAGGATCCTGTGGCTTCAAATGGAGATACGTTAAAGTGAGAATCCAACACAAAACAATGTATATTGCAAAATACTCTAGGAAACAAAAGGTAATGAAGCCACATTCAGTGTATAAACCACAATGACACAGACATTTGCCCCTGCCAGTTGACCATCAAAAAAACTTATTGGATTCACAGAACAATGATGCTATATATGACATCAAAAACCAAACAAATAGGATGATAGATTACCACTCTGAAATAGAGATTGAAAATATTGTATTTCTTTTGGTGTGTAGGTGCCATGATTTGCAAGGGTGAATCAGACAGTGAGGTCTTGGATACCTCATCCCACTTCTCACATAAGTGTTGTAGATCATGTGACTCTTTGGGGGAATAGGCCCGACAAGGTTAAGTAACTGATCTGGATAGACCTGTTGGACATTATGTATTCTGCAGAAAAGACTCATACATCTAGCTGATTATACCATCTTGCCACAAACTATATTATATTTAACACAAATATTCATAAGATCTGAGGGTGTTTTTTAAAGATTTCTTGTTTCAGTGGTTTACCCAAAATTAAAGAATTCTAACACACACACACACACACACACACACACACACACACACACACACACACACACACACACACACAAACAAAAAAAAAACAAGAAGGGTAAAGTGTTTGATATCTTTTTAAAGAAAACTTTTAAATGTTTTAATGATATAGATTATGATTAATTCTGAGACTCTCAGCCTATGAAACTGCTGAACAATCTCAAAAAACTTGAGCCTGATTTGACATTATATATCTCAGGGTAGCTGCAAAAAACTGCTTTTATTTTGTTCCCAATCATGTCACCTGTAACTGAGTACATTTTGTGTTGATACTGCAAAGCAATCAAAAGTTATAGCGTTACAAAAATTCTTTACTCTAGTGTCTAAAAAATAATATTTGTACATAAGAACTAATTGCACATGCAAATACATCAATGACTAAAGGTAAGCTCTCCAAAGCATGCAGTTGAGTTACGAGATCTCATTCAGTTCCATTCTGTGTTATTTGAGCCATCATTCAGAGTCTGTGTTATGCACTTGGTGCCATCTCTTGTTGAGCATATGTAATTATAACTTGTTTAATGGGAATCCCCTCCTCTTAAGTAATGGTATGTGATATTTTATGTTCTGTTTATTTTTCGTGATGTTATACGCAAAAACACGGCATATAGGCAACACCTGTTTACAAGTAATGTATGTCAAATACGCATACTTAGCTATTAATCGCTATATTTTTTATCTGTGAGTAAAACACAATAGGCTAGTTGTATTCTAATCATTGAGGGCTTTCCAATGGCATATGACACATAGCTATTTGATCAGTTTGATGTGTTAAACCAGTTACAATAATAATGTATGTGCAGTGCAAAATTATTTATAAATAATAATGATAGAACACTTCTGATTTGTCTGCCAATTTCAAAGCACTTGTTCAGTTTTGGTCATAATGCCTACATGCATTGTAAAGTACAGCTTTTAGGCTTTAAAACGATACCTATTTTGTGTTTGTTTAGTTGTTAATATGTTGATAATTATTTCTTTATCACTGGAGCCGGTGGGTCCATCCGAGCTCAAAAATAAATAAATATATATATATATATATATATATATATATATATATATATATATATATATATATATATATATAAATGCTATTTATTGCAGGTTGTTTCTGCCACCAATATGCACCATGGTTATTCATCGTGTCGCCACTCTCTCCTAGGAAAATATGGTAAACAAAATCATGTTGTACTAATGCCGCTGTAACCATTGAGAAATTTACATAGTATTGATAGAGACCATCTAAAGTACCGTGTCCTGCTTTTCAGATGATCCTGGATGCAAAACTTATCAGTATATTACCTCATCTGCCTCCCAGGGGCAATTGCAATGGCAAACCCTCTTAGTCCCTGACGGTCAGAAGAGGTTTCCCTCTGTTCCAGCCTCCAGAGAGAGGACTCTGCCTATAACAATCCACCCGTACAATATACATTTTTACCCTGATTTGAAATCAGAAATTAAAGGCATGTTTTTTTTCTCTTATAGACAGCTTTTCTCTAACTTTGTGCTTGTGATGATGGCATATTTATAATTTTTCTTTATCTCATAGGAAGACTCCCTGTTTTAAACAATACACACCAAAGGTAATTTGGCCAACTACATCACATTACAGAAAATTACATTACACATTGGAGGTGGAGTGAATCAAAACTAATGTATTTTATGTTTATTAGTGATGCTTGCCATTACTAGTGTTGCTAAGTAGAGCTTTTAAAACATCTATCCCAAGTTGTTCAATGTCACTGTATTCTGTAGCATTACGATTTGTCTTCACATTGATGGAATTGCCAAATCTAAGTAGGTATCCACATATTTTTGGCTATGAAGTGTATCTCAAATCATGCAGATTGTTGTGGAGAGAGTTTATCTAAATAAAAAGAAAAATAATAATAAAATAATTATAGGAATAGGAACATGTAATATGTTTCTTCATATTCTTCTAGGCCTAGGTATACAAATTGTTGCATAAAACATACCATATAATTATTCAGATAGAATTAATTAATGAATTTATGTATTTGACATTGTTTATATGATTAGAAAGCATAAAAGTCAAAAATGCCCTTGAAAATCAAATCCAGGGGGCAAATATTGCCCCTTCAGGGAAAAGACACTGTTCCAAAACCATATGACTTCTTTCCAAAGAAAAATTATGAATATTCTGGTCCATCTTTTCAGTACAATGGCAGTTGATAGGGACTCACTTTAAAGTATAAAAAACAACCAAAAATACCATAAAAGTAGTTCATGAGACTCATGCTTCATTTCCCAAGTCTTCTAAAGGCAAATGTATATATATTTTTTTCCAGTGAAAAAATTTACATCCATTGTGCATTCACGAAAGCTATGAGAGAAGCTTGTTCACAGTGGTTTGTGTTCACATGAGAACTTTGTAGCACTTTCATTGTATTGAAAAAGTAGAACAAGAATATTTAAAAAAATTTATTTGTGTTCTGCATAAGAAAAAAAGTGAAACAGGTTTGAAACAAAAGAGGGTGAGTATATTAGGACAGATAAAACATTTTGGATGAACTATTCCTGTTAGAATAGAAAGTAAAAAGTAAAGGCCATTTTCTAACAGCCAACAGAAACTTGAGCTGGAAAGACAGTCAGAAAGATCCCATGTTCCTGACAAATACTCCATGCCATTAGACAACATGGGAACATTGAGAATCAGTCACAAGACGGATACACGAGGTAAAGATTTGCAAATTCTTTCAAAATTGGCATGGCTGATGTGCAGGGTCAAAAGTAACTATGTTGGCTTGACGAAGCCAATATACTGTTATTCAACAAACTTTGTTAGGTTTTTTTTAAGTTCCCTAAACCGAGACCAAAATTTCCAACACTAACTTCAAGCTACTTCCACAAAACTCGGCACAGACATTCTGATTGTTTTGGAATGGTGAGCTCTAACTTTTCTAAATGATCGGACTTATGGTTTTTACACTGCGGCTGATCAAAAATCTGAAAAATACTATAGATTACATTGTTGGAATGTTAATTCAACTTCCACCTGTAAAATATTCTAATGTAAACAAACCTACAAAAAGACTTTGATCGGCTTTAAGTTGCTATTAAGTTGCAAGAGACCATTTAGCAGACAGGCCACTTCTATTAAAATGAATGGGAGAAATTGGAACCGATGTAAAAAAGGAAGTCCCACCTTACTGGTAAAAGAGCCAGTCACCTTTTAAATTCAAACATTGCTTGTCAATCAACTCAAAAACATGCATGCGTATTAGTTATACAAGCCAGGAAAATGCCATTTTTTTGCATATTCTAAGGTAAAGAAGCATGATTTGATACCAGTGTTGTCAAAATTTACTGCTGAATTGAAATATGTTCTTTGATCATAATCTTGACCAACCATTTTTTTTATTAAGAATTTTTATTGATACCATTTACAAATTAAATAAACATAATAGAAAATATGTATTCAAATTATCTAAATTAAACCCTGCCACCCCTCCCATCTCTGTGCATCACTCCTGCAATGAGGGTGCTCCTGCCAACTTCCTTCCCCTAATAATGATCTGTCTGCTGATCATAACGCTGGCTAGGACCCTACTTTATATATATATATATATATATATATATATATATATATATATTAGGGCTGTCAATCGATTAATCGAATTAATTACACAGTGTCCCGATTAATTAATCACATTTAATCGCATATACAAATATTTGCTGAGAAAGCCCCTCATATAACAATAATTCAATATATAATGATGAATGATTATACATAGTTATCTTTAAATATTTAACAATTATATATATAATAAAAAATATTCAGATAATTAAAATGCAATGTATTGTTTACTACCATATTATTGATCATAAGTCAATCATTGGCATACATTTCACAGCAATCCATTTCACATGTGAATTTATCAATCAGTTTGAGATTTATTATGAGGACTTGTTTAAGAGCCCGTCAATTTACACCTGCGTCAGACATGCTTGTGTAGCGTCTCGGGTTTGTTACGTCATAAACATAAAATGTTTTAGGTCACTGTGTCAAGTTAAATATAGTTTAATACTCAATCTTTAAACACATCTTGAGATCTCTTAGTTCGAATTTGCGCACCTTCAAGTGATTTGAACAGACGAATGTAACGCATGTTTGTGTTGTTCTGCCTACTGAAGTGTTTTCTTCACTGTATAAATTGCACGTTGCCACGCAGCTGAAATTTCAATTACTGCCCTCTGGAGTAAACAGGTGGTACTACAAGCTTGCATTTCTCAGGAATCTTCCTTATTACAGTCCGGGGGCATTGCAATTAATTGCGTACATTTTTTTAACGAGTTATTTTTAATAAAATTAATCGCACTGAATTAACGTGTTAAATTGGCAGCCCAAATATATATATATATATTATATATAGACTTGATGTTCTTTAGAATCCTAGCCCACACTCCCTCCTCCAATACCAAGTTTGAACCAGCTGTTCAAACTTGAAGTAGGAGCTGTACTTGTAAGCCACTTGTTAACATAGAAAAAAAGCATGCCCAGCCTGCCCGAGGGTGTTCCAAATATGGCTGCTGAGTGGACTGGCTTCCTAAAGACTTCGGTTGCTCTCTCTCTTTCCCTCTACACTGATGGTACTGACTATTCTGACTATCATTGTAACAGTGTGTCTGACAATTTTAATCAGCTAGCTGGCTGTTTGTCTTACTGTAATATCAATACAATATATCCATCAGACTCCAAACTTTTAAAACTAGTTCAAATATAATAGGCCTACGGTTTTGTCAATACAACATCAGTTTGTCTTTACCATCTTTGCCTATCTATTTAAAATGTATTTGAATTACATATTTATAATTTTAAATGACTTAATAAATACAGTCTGCATACTGAATAGAGGTTCTCGCAAAAATATTTATTTTTGAATTTGCATGGTGAAAAATTGTAAAGTGCAAGTGAATTAAAAGCGAGATCAAAAAGAGCAGACTTTTCAGCTTGTTTCTTCAATACTCAATTAAAGATGACTTGAACAACCTGAGTAATTTCCATTGAACAGAATGCTTCCTGTGTTATCAGGTGCTGTGGCTGGTCTTGTATCATCACCAAATACTGAGCTGTTCAGGGAAGCCAACCAAAGGAGTGAACAAGACACAAGAAATGGATCCTTTTTCCTCCCTGACCTGTACAGGTTTAACTTATTTTCACTATGATTTACTATACACTTTCCACATTGACTGTTAATAATTGCAGAGCATCATCAACTGTTCTTAGTGCTGTCTTTGGGACATAAGTTGCCTCTTCTGTTCCTCTGTAGCCACCCTCGGCAGTTTGGTAACCAGGCTTCAACTGGAGGGTTTAGGTTAGGGAGGCTGCCCCAAGCAAACAAAATACTGGAGATCATTGAAAGAGATGCTGCTTCCACAGACAGCCTGAGCAGTGAGGAAAAGTATGTAGCAAAAATAGCATTTATAATTTGTGCACTATGTTAGGGATAATATTTGTGATGTTCCTCATTTCAATTTCACAGCCAAGTCAACACTTGTCAAACTTGTCTTTTAAATATTTCAGACCTATCCAAAGTTTATAAAAAAAACATTTGCAATTCTTGCATTTTATGAAACCAAGTTAACTCATTAGCTAATGTCTTTCATAAGGTTCCCTCTATGGGTGCCTCAAGAGCCCCTGCAAGTGGATGAGACAATTAATGTTTTGCCTCACAGGTTTCACACACAGCAGTCTCAGAAGTCAGTCAAATCAGACAAAAACAACCTGGCCAAAAGGACATGAGAAAGATGAAAATGACCTCCTGTTCAACATCTTTATTAAACAATCTTGTGCAAGTGCCTGAATCCATGTCTCAGTCTGGTTATTTTCTTCATTTCAATTGTGCAATCCTGAACTACTGTATTTTGCTTTATGCATTGAATAAAATGCCATCAGTACTGATATACTCGAAAACATGGGAGACCATTTTCGATAAAGATCCATGTGTGATATTTACAGTAAGACAATAATTTTTTTTTACCCACATAACATACAAAATGTAATAAAAGGCTAAATTTGTTGGTATTAATAACAAAAGGCACTTACGTACTTTATAGAACTCCAATAGTGCAACAATAACATTTCTGATGTTTATAGACAGATGTGTATTCTCTCAGAGAACATCAGATACAGAATTTCTGCTATAAAAAAAATTCAACCTCAGTAACCGGCAATTGTCCATTATGTTTCTTAAATAAAACTGATAATTGTGGTCACGACGAACATTAGATTAAGCCCACCAGTAAAGCTGTCTCTTGTTATGTTCTTAGTTCTTGTATCCCATCAAACTGCTGCAAATGAAAGCGACTTTCAGTGTGTCTGACCATTGCTCGCAAGGCATCAAAGCCAAAAAGAGCCTGAAACAAAGCAATATTCATTCTTTCAGTATTTACAGAGAAAGAGTATTGTACATTTCATAGGAACAAATATAAATACCCTTTTTCGTACCTCTGCAAAGATGAACAATGCCAATATTATATGAACTCCTCTCTCCAGAGGTTGAATAAGAACAGCCTCATTGAAGAGCTGGAACAGAATCAAGGGAAACTGGAGCAGGAGAGTCAATAGCCAAAATCCAGCCAGTTCTGGAACCTAAAGTTGACAGATACATTATGGGATCAAGCATGATTACATTATATTAAATTACACTCACTAAGCACTTTATTAGGAACACCTGTACACCTACTTATTCAAACGATTATCAGCAAATCGTGTGGCAGCAGTGCAATGCATAAAATCAAGCAGATATGGGTCAAGAGCTTCAGTTCATGTTAACATCAACCATCAGAATGGGGAAAAAATGTGATCTCAGTGATTTTGACCATGGCATGATTGTTGGTGCCAGATGGGCTGGCTTGAGTATTTCTGTAACTGCTGATCTCCTGAGATTTTCATGCACAACAGTCTCTAGAGTTTACTCAGAATGGGCCTCATTCATGAAACTTTCGTAAATATATGAGTAATTTGCACGTAAATTGGACCTTCCTGAAAACTTCCCACCGGATTCACAAACGCATTATACTCCCCAGATTTTATTCGTAAAACGTGTGTATGTTAGTGAATTCAAAACATTCATAAATAGGGGGTGGTGCATGTTCAATCACAATTATCATAATCCACGCCTAATGAAAACGGCATATAAGAAAGGCACCAGACTCGCTATTAAATGCTGTTAACATCTATGTGGAACATTAATTCAATAATTTTTATGAAATATATTCACATCATAAAATTTTAATTTAACAGGAACAAGTCTCAAATCCTACAGTTCAAGATGTAGATAAAAATGGTTTGACATGGGGAGTCACTTGACGCCTTGCGAGGAGCGGATGTGTAGGCGACGAGCTCTGTGCACTTTGCTATTTTTTATACATTTTTGTGTTACAATCCAGTGAGATTTGACACACCCTGCTACATATTTACTTTTTGAAGTCAATATGTCAAAAAATTCTAAATCCTCGGGCTCTGGGGCCACGGACTGGCCTGCGGACCGGGGACTCGATTTAAGTGGTGCAGCGGGAGAAATCCAGCATCAACTGTCCAACATGTCGGTGATGTTGATGAAGGTTTTTGCTGACTTGGAGGATCTCACTGTAATGTCGATCGATTACAGCGATGGAAACAAAATTCTCTGAGTTGGTTACAAGAGTGGCAGATGTTGAGAATCGGATAGATTATCTAGAGTCATTGGAGAGGGAATTATCTGATAATCTGCTGGAGACCAAAATTGATATCGAACAAGTTCTTGAAGAACTTGAAGATCTTGAGAATACGAGCCGCAGGAATAATCTCCGAATTGTTGGAATTCCTGAGCATGAGGAGGGCAGAGATATGGTGAAATTCCTAGCTGAGCTCTTCCCAAATTTGCTTGACATAACAGGTCATAAACTGGAAATTTAACGAACTCACAGCATTCCAGCCTGTAGATCGGCTGAGGGAGACAGGCCCTGATCAATTCTTGACAAATTCCTGAGATCATCCGTTAAATTTCTTGAGGCGAAGAGCAAAGGAAAGCTTTCTTGGAAGAATCACAACATTTTCATTTTCCCAGACTTTGTGAATTCGACAAGAGTGAAACGTGACTGATTCAAGGAATGCAAAAAAACGTTTACATCAAAGGAAGATCTCTTTTGCACTGATGTTCCCGGTCAAATGGAGTATAAATAATAAAGCAAGCACTGTCCTTCATAAAAACATTGGAGTAAGCCATTTGGTGTTTCATATGTGAGTGGATTGACTCGCTTTACTTACTCTTGGCTGTCTGAGGAAGCTGGGCACCATTTTTGTTTCTTATGTGTTGGTTCCGCTTAGCGGTTGGAGTTTGTTTTGTGGAGTGACAGTATGGAACATGAATGGGTTGGGGCACCCCATAAAAAGAAAAAAGGTATCTCTTTTCTTAAACATAAGAAATATGATATAGTGTTTCTTCTAGAAAATCATCTTTCCCTGCAGGAAGCTGAAAAATTTGGGAAGATATGGTGTGGACGTGTTTTCTTCAGTGCTGGCTCAAGTAAAAGCAGGGGAGTCATTATATTGATAAATAAACATCTACAATTCAAATTTCTCAAACAGATTAATGATAAATTAGGAAGAGTTATCATTATCGTTTCATCTGAAATTCAGGGACAAAGGTTGATTTTGGCTAATATTTACGCACCTAATGCTGATGATCTGAGCAATATATAGATCTTGAAGAGATGTTGCAAACCGTTGACACCCCTCATGATATAATATTGGGAGGAGACTATTGATGGACTCAGTCCTTGATCATAGTGAAGAAAAAGTGAGTAAGCCCCCTAGATAAACATTGACGCTTCACAGGATGTGTTAAAATCTTGGTCTTACAGATATTTGGAGACTTCTGAACCCATCTGGTAGGGACTATACAATTTTTTCATCAGTCCATAAGATTTATACTAGAATATCTATTTTTTATATCTAAATCCCTCATTTCATCTGTTGTTAATTGCTCAATTGGAATCATTTTAGTCTCAGATCATGCCCTGGTGTGTTTAGAGGTGTTGCAACATATGGAGAAAAAGAAATAATATAGTTGGTGCTTTAATCTATCCCTTTTGCAAAATCTTGATTTTCAACAAATGTTAAAAGCTGAAATCGATGTCTATATGGAGACCAACTGGTCTTCAGTATCCTCTGTGGGCGTGGCATAGGAGGTACTTAAGGCATTCCTTAGGGGTTGGATCATACAGTATGCCACATGCATCAAAAATACCAAAGCACAAGAACTTGTGGAGTTAATGGAAATATTAAAAGTGCCAAGGCAGAGCTGAAGCGCAGAATATCGTCTGATGGCCTCAGAGAATTGACCCGATTGAAATACAGATATAATACTATTTTGTCGCAGAAGGTGGAGTTTTTTATTAATCAGGGCAAGACAGTCATACTTTGAGTCGGGAGAAACTTTTGGCTAGATATAAAAAAAACAGAGAGAGTCTTTTTCTACCATTCCCTCAGTGAAATCTGCTGGGGATTGGAATTTGGGTATTTTATTCCCAGCAAATTTATGTGATTTAGTCAGAGTTAATTTTGACCCTTTAATAAAAAGTTTTTCAGCAGGTGGGCTTCATTACATTTATCTATGATTGGGAAGGTTAATGTTATTAAAATGAATTGCATTCCAAAATGTAACTACCTGCTACAATCTCTCCCTGTAGATGTCCCCCTCTCTTATTTCAAACAATTTGATAGCATAGCGAAGTCCTTTATTTGGAATGGTAAGTGTCCCAGGTTACATTTCAATAAGTTACATAAGCCGATTGACAAAGGTGGGCTAGGCCAACCCAAGATGTTGTTTTATTATTATGCATTTGATCTTAGACATTTGGCTCATTGGTTGCTTACACCTGAGAGGGCCCCTCCCCTGGTGTCGTATTGAAAAAGAAGTTCTTGCCCCTATTTCCCCATTGCAAAGCCTTTCGATCAAACTAACCGGACAAGTTAAGTCACACCCCTTAATTTCGCATTTGCACGTGGTTTGGACAAAAGTGTCCAGAGTGTTTAATTCAGACCTTTATTTAAACGTTGCCTCAAGCATAATTCTGAACCCTAAATTACATATTAATAAGTCCCCTTTCTGTTGGTCAGAGTGGATTGGGAGGGGGAAGGTTACATTTATTTTTGTCATTTATAATTAGTTTTTAATAATAACAAAAAAGAAAAATAATGGTTTGACATGAGTCTAAAAAGTGTTAAGTTCATGCCAGGAGGAAGACATCCATCACCATTAACCTTCTCTGGTTCTGTTGCCAGCATCATCTTTGAAATTTCTCATGTAAATCATGATGTTAACAGATATATAGGCTACTTGCAGCTGGAAAAATCTTCAGAGAAATTAATACCAGAATGCCTGAAGAAGGTCTTTGACAGAACAGCTTTCAAGCTATGCAACAATGTACAGGCCTTTTCTATTTTGTCCTCTGTTGTATTGGTACACACCTGTCCGTGTTGTGTTTATTTATAGGTTTAACAGCATTAGCATTGACTATATGTAATCAACTGAATGTGGTAATTACAGATGGCAATTAAAATATGAAACCTAAATTATAGAGCTTATATCAAATAAAATAAAATAAAAGGCATTAATTTATTTGAGAAAAATCAAGCACTTCTGCTGGGAAAATGGGGAAAAAATTATACTTAATCAGTAAATAAACATTTCTAAATAAGTATAGGCTATGGTTTAAAAAGATAAAGCTTTTTTCTTTGTCTTTTTTATTTTTCAATAATTCATTATTTTTTAAGATTAATTTCACTAATTTAATTATCATTTGATTTTTTCATCATGACAGTTGTCTGAAAGCTCACATCATGTTCGGATGTCTTACGCATAATTTACACGTGGTTGGGAGCAAGTGTATGTTTTGTTTCTACCAACTGGAAATTTATGAAAACTTTTATGAATTTACGTCAGAACGGCTTTACGAATGATTTACACAAAAATTTGTTCTGCTCATGTTTCATGAAGAGGCCCAAAGGTGCCAATAAAAACAACATAAAAAAAGTCCAGTGAGCGGCAGTTCTGTGGACGGAAATGCCTTGTTGATGAGAGGTCAACAGAGAATGGCCAGACTACTTCGAGCTGACAGATAGGCAATTGTAACTCAGATAACCACTCTGTACAATTGTAGTGAGCAGAATAGCATCTCAGAATGCACCACACATCGAACCTTGAGGCGGATGGGCTACAACAGCAGAAGACCACGTCGGGAAATGTATTAGGATCATAGTGTTCCTAATTAAGTGCTCAGTGAGTGTATATTTTCCTAGATTACCTTTTCTTGTAGATTTCCAACATTGCCCAGGTAGAGCCTGATGGCCTCAATCAGGGTCATTAAAATAAGGATAGTGATCAAGATGAACTTGTAGTAATCTGCAAGGGCTGGGTACTAGATGAAAAAGGATATTTATTTGTCATTAATACTTCAGAACATTAAAAATATATATATATATATATACAGTATATATAAAAACGGAAATATCAGAGAGAAAATTACCTTGAGCTGCAGCATCACAACCTCACTGATCCACCAGAAAGGAAAGAACCACATGTTAAAGTGCAGTGCCATCTGAAGAGGGAGACTGGATATCACATCTTTATCTAGTGAATTAAAGCGGAGGAGTGAAAGTTACGAGACCCTAAACAAACTGGATGTGAAACAATGAATACAGTGCCTGTGTCTCGAAACCTAATGAGGTGCCTACCTAGACAGCATCTTTAGCCATTTTAGGCGTGTGAAGCACTTTTGGCACTGACTCAGAATGCCCTGTCTGATCCCTCAATATGCTATCTAGGTAGGCAGCTCGCGAGGATTTTAAACACCCCCAAATTTAGCAACACTTCCTATCGTTTAAGTGTTTTAAAGCATTACTAAATCTGCAAATTAGTTAGCTAAAATGCACCATGGCCACTGAATACTAGATGACTCTCATTATAACACCGTAAGATACAATAACTAGGCTAACCAGATGAATTAGCACAGCCGCTAACAGCTCAAAACAAAGTGAACGCGTTTAGATAACTAAAACAACCTTACTCTGGTTAAGAAAATTAGCGTGCTCGTCAGGAGAAGGTTGTGTACGGCTTTGGTCCACAAAAATTGTTCTGGAGAAATCCCCCAGCCGTCTCCGTATGGGTTCAGGCAGGTCCATGTTGAAATAGACTAGAGGGACTGACGCGAGTCCGTAGCAACGCAGGCGTCGGACGGTTGCGAAGGTCCAGCTGTGTGACGGAGGTGTGTTTTCACTCTCACACGGCACAGATGCATTTAGGATGAATTAGCCCGTTTTTGGTGAAAAGCAGGAAGGAAGGTAAATTATGTGAGTGTTGGTTCTACGTTGAGTTTAAAGCAGTAATATGATATACGTATAAATATAAAATAAGTAATGGCCTCGATAACAACAATCTTCATCTATTAACATCAGATGATCCGTTTAGCTGGTCACATGTGGTTTTAGAGAGCCTGATCAGGCTGGTCTCGGTTGGTTTTAAGGGGGCTTGGGGTATTTTTATGGGGCTATTTTTATTTCATATTAACATTCAAATGGAAAGAGATTCACAAATTGAAAGTTGGTTCTCAAATAAAATATAATGAGATCCACAAATAAATGTAAGTTTCACAAAACTTAAATTGAATTCACCAAATAAATAAAATGAGATTTGCAAATAAAAAAAATATTTACAAATATATTTTTCTGTCCAGCATTAATTTGTGAATCGCACACATGTATTTGTGGATATCTTGTTGAGCATTTGCGGATCGCTACAGACGCATTTGTAAATTTTTTTAAACAAGTCTAGCATCAAGATGTGCACACAAATCTACAAATAGGTGGACTCCACCCATCGTCTACTCAAGCCAATCAGATAACGGCCACATTACTCGGACTGATCGTAGCACAATCTATCTTCAACCAATCACACTTTGTTCTACTATCAGGGCGGGACCAGAGTCATAGAGCTCTCATGAGCATGGAATCAAGCACAAACAGATAAGCTCTAAGGCTGCAAACTTTTAAAGAAACGGATGCCATCAGATGAATACTGTGATTTAAGGTTTGTATCATTTTCTCTATGTTTTAAAGATGTGTAGTGTCTTATTAAATGTTGACAGCTGAAAGTTGCCAATTTGTAGAGCGGGGCAAGGGATGCCTCTGCGACCTTGGTGAAGACGCGAGGGGACAGGGACAGACCGAAGGGGAGAACCTTGAACTGATACGCATGGCCGTCAAACGCAAACCGCAAGAATAGTCGGTGGAGACGTGGAAGTACGCATCCTTCAGGTCTACCACCGCGAACCAATCTTGATGCCGAACGCTTGGAGCCAATCCTGCTGAAATGAGGCGGGAGCCTGGCAAATTGAATCACGGTGCCGAGTCGGATGGCCCTGGCCAGCCATCGCGATGGGCTGGGAAGTGCAAGCCATGCGTCTAAGCTCCGTGCGAGGAGCACTAACCAGTCATTTTGCGAGGGTGGACATCACCCGCCCGAGTGCTTGCACTGCGACCTTCGTAGCTCTGAGAGTGAGGTTGGTGGCAGAGCTCAGTTCCTGCAGCACGTCGGGATCGGGACTACCCAGGTGCAGATCTTTGAGTGCCTTGGCTTGGTGTACCTGCAGGAGAGCCATGGCATGCAAGGCAGAGGCGGCCTGTCCAGTGGCACTGTAGGCTTTCACAGTCAGTGACGACGATGTCCATCAGGCCTTGGAGGGGAGTACCGGGCGGTCTCGCCAGGTGGCGTCGTTCTCGGGACACAGGTGGATCGCAACTGCCCTGTCCACCTGAGGGACCTCCGTATACCTGTGGACCGCCCCGCCATCCAGGGTAGCAAGAGTCAGTTCCGGGCAGTAAAAGGTGCCCTCCATGAACTCGTCAGCTCTTCATGCACTTCCAGGAAGAAACCGGTACCGGGGAGTGTTGTGGCTGGTAGTGGTGCCCGGAGCCGAGGTACCAATCGTCAAACCATGAGGGTTGGGGGAGAATGGAGGGTTCCAGTCCAGCCCAACACTCACAGTGGCCCGGGAAAGCATGTCGGCTTTTGAGAAACGAAAGCCACGATCGCAACGTTGCCATGCTCATGTCCTCGCAGTAAGAACATGAACCATCCTCAAACGCTTCCTCAGTTTGATCGCTACCCAGGCACACGAGGCAGTGTCTATGACCGTCAGATCTGGAGAGATACCGACCAATAAATAGCGGCGGAAGTACATCTTTAAAAACACGCGTCCTGAAAAGGATGTTCAACGCTCGCTTGTGTATGTTGCTCTTTTACCAGAAATTCTCCCCTTTATTCTCTTGTAGAGGAGAATAAACTCTTTCAGAGAAATCCCTTTCAGAGAAATCCCTTTCAGAAAAATCAAACTCTTTGAGGAGAGAAGCGCTGTCGAAGCACCCAGGGGCAGAGTCTGCGCAACGTGCAGAGAGGAGAAAGCCACTGGAATGCGCCGTCAGATCTAACAGAAGCTGTATTGCAGATGTGGGTGAAGCAGTCGTGACACACAGCTCACTTATCACACAACCGCTCGGCTCCGAAGAAAAAATCTGTCTGACAGACACTCGCCCGCTCCCTTTTATACCTGTATGTCCGGGGGCGGGACATGCAAATTCTGTCTGCCAATTTGACATTGGCCTTTTCTCAAGTTCAGAGGTATGCAAGGCTCTCAGAAGAGACCCCTAAGTGACAGAAGGGGAATGAGTGATTAATTGCTTAAGCTTTTAATTGGCAGACATTACCTGCATACTGTTACTATGGAATTTAAGTTTATAAATAAAAATAAAAAATTCATTGACTGAAGGAACTGTAAATAGAATGTGGGTGCTATAATAATTTTATTCTATGAATGTGGGATGGACTTTCCAACTTTATTCTGCGTTAAAAAATATTACAGTATTAAAACCTTACCATTAAAAGTTAAAGCACAATGTACACAGTTTGTTCATTTTTTAATGCAAATCTGTGATGTGAGACTGGATATGCCGGAGTAAAGAAGATTTTTGAGGTAAAGTAAAGATTGCAGTTTACCGTAATATTGCTTTAAAAGTAACATTGTGCTTAATATGAACTTTCTTGCCCAATGTGCCACTCTTAAAAGGGCACACATTTGCTGAAAGCCTCTGAATTGTACTAACCTCTACCTGAAATAAACTAACTCTGGAACATAACCTACTCCGGAGCAGGTTATGTTCAGGGAGTAAGTCGCTATGGCTACTATACCCTGAAAGTTCCCTCAGGTTTTGGAACAGAAAGCTGAGTTTATCCACTTATTCGGAGTAAATTTACCCCGGGTAAGTCACTTAACCTGCTTTCTGGAATACCCCTCAGTTGTAAAGTTAAATTCCAGTGTTTGTTTGTGTAAATACATGTGCTTAAATTTATTGTTTTGTAGTTGCATTCATAACAAAATGCAACCAAAATTATTTTTTTTTTTTCCAAAATTCCTTGATAGAACTCAATAAAAGATGACAAAAATGACAAAAATATTTTGTCAAATGAGATGTCATCATTTATATTTATATTCATATTCATGTTGTTCCAAACCCAAACGACTGACTTTCTTCTGTGGGAGGAACTCAAAAGGAGATGCCAGGAATTACGATTGCCTCACTTTCATTTCAGCCTCATTAGCAGCCTTTACATGTTACAGTATATTCTCATATTCCACAGAAGAAACTAAATAATACAGGTTTAAAAAAACATGCGGTGAGTAAATAACTTTTGAATGATTTTCATTTTTTAGTAATCAACCCAAAGACGATGTTACAGTTTATTTAAATTTTGTATTGCATTTCATTTCAAGACATGACATTGTAACTTAAAATAAATCTGACATAACAGAAAAATTAAGAATCTCATATTACACATTTTAAAAGATGTCCTGTATTGGAGCTGGAACCACTAAGTTTTGGAGCAGGCGAGTCAAGTGCTCAAAGTTGATGGGCAGTACACAGGAGAAACATCTGAAAAAGATAAGAAATAACCAATGTGTCAATTATCACTGTCAGAACATGATGCTGTTTTTTTATGAAGGGACCACGTTCCTCCTAAAACATTCACACAAAAGTGCTAAAATGCAAAATTCTAATAAATATTACCTTGCAACTGCTTCTACATTAACAGAATGTGAAACCAAATTATTGGCATAGCAGATCTTGTGCACTGTGTAATATAGAGTATTAATATATGGGTTGTGCTCCTAAGATCATCTAATATGATTCATGTTTTATAAAGACACTGTCTGTACTACTGATATTTTGTAGTGTCTAGTAGTGTGTCTGTTTGAATCTGCCATGTAACATTAAAAGTAAAGGTTTTGATGACACATTTCAGTCAAGAAACTGTTAAAATTAAAATAGCAGACTCATGGGGGCCTGGGTAGCTCAGCGAGTATTGATGCTGACTACACCTCTGAGTGACTTCAGCCAGGTCTCCTAAGCAACCATATTGCCCTGGTTGCTAGGGAGTGTAGAGTCACATGGGGTAACCTCCTCGTGGTCACGATTAGTTGTTCTCGCTCTCAATGGGGCACATGGTAAGTTGTGCATGGATTGTGGAGACTCCATGAGACCATGAGACTCCAGTGCTGTGAGTTTTCTGCGGTGTCATGTGCAGCGATCCCTGCTATAAGATGCGCAGATTGACGTCTTAGAAGAGACTTGTCCTCCGTCACCCAGACTGTGGTGAGTAACCCCGCCACCACGAGGACCTACTAAGAAGTAGGAATTGGGCATTAAAAATTGTGAGGATAAATAAATAAATAAATAAAAAATAGCCCATGCTGTCAGCCAGGTTAGCTATAAAGCTAATTATCAGGACACTCTGCAAATGGGCAATTTTCAGCTGTCGAGATTTAACAAGACACTACACATCTTTATAACTGAGATAAAATTATATGAACCTTAAATAACAGTATTCATCTGATGGCGTCCATTTCTTTAAAAGTGTGTGGCCTTGGAGCTTATCTGTATCTGCTTGATTCCATGCTCATGAGAGCTCTGTGACTCTGGTCCCGCAATGATAGTAGAACGAAGCGCGATTGGTTGAAGATAGAATGTGCTATGATTGGTCCAAGTAATGTGGCCATTATCTGATTGGCTTAAGTAGATGATGGGTGGAGTCCACCTATTTGAAGATTTGTGTGCACATCTCTGTTTCAAAATCGACAAATGTGTGTAGTGATCCGCAAATGCTCAGGAAGCTATTCACTAATACATGTGCATGATTCACAAATGAATGCTGGACAGAGTTGTGTTTGTGAGTTGAAAAACATATTTGTAAATAAAAAAAATAATTTGCAAATCTCATTCATTTTATTTGTGAATTAATTTCATTTTTGTGAAACTCCTTACATTTATTTGTGGATCTCATAAAATTTATTTGTGAACCATCTTTCTACTTATGAATCTCTTTCCATTTGTATGTTAATATGGAGCCCATCTCCATATATTTTTCAGCTTGTCCGGTTTTTAATCAAGCTCAATCAAGCTCAATTGACAGCATTTGTGGCATAATGTTGCAAAAATATGGGTCACAGTGATGCACTTACAGCTGAAGTGAATGGGGCCAATCTTTAAGTGATAAAAACTATGTGTTAAACAACTTAACAGCTCAAATAATACATGAGTTTGAATTGAAAAAATAATTTAAGTGTTTTTTTTTTGTTTGTTTTAAAAAAAATAAAATAATTTTAAGCTTCAAATTTCAGTCTTTAAACAATCCTAAAATTGGCCCCAATCACTTCCAATGTTAAGTAACTTCGAGTTTCTCTTTTTTTAAAGGATGGAAGAGTTTAATTATTATTATTATTATTATTATTATTATTATTTGTGGTAATCAACATTATGACACAAATGGCATTGACTGAGCTTCACTTGTATTGAACCCGGAATATTCCGGCAAACAATTTTAGGCTGGTTTAGATGGGGTTTTTTTCTGCAGGGATGACACTATAATTTTTTTAATTGTATTTAATATATTTTTTGCACAATGGCATTCTTTGAAGTAATATGTAAATACCATGGTAGTACCATCTGATACCAAGGTATTTTTTTGTAAGAGGCATCATAAACAACAAATATTCATAATCATCATAATATCTTTGATAATGAGTTATTAACATATAAGCTATATCATAAAATATCTTTATTTTGTCTGCAGGAATCTAATACATTCACATCAGCATTATTTACTGCTATTACTCTAGTTCCAAGCAAGGAAATTCAATGTTCAGTTAAAAGTCTTTCTCTTGTGTAACGCCAGCGTTACAGGTCCTTTATGAGTGGTGAAGTCACAGGACAGTTTCCATGGAGGATAAAGTTTCAGAGCGTTCCACTGTGTCGTAGAAGCGGAGACAGGTTTTATACTGGAGGAGTTTCTCAGACAGGTGACTTTGTCCTGAACCGCTACTCAGCTCCACACTCAAATCTGTGTACCTGTCAAATATGACACAACATTGTAAAGATTTACCTATCAATTGCTTAACATCTTTTTCCATTCATCAGTATGTATAATTATGTCATGGTGTATTCAGAGATTGAACTGTACCTCTGTGATATTCTCCAAAACACCAGTGTGTTTATGGCCATTAATGTGGCCAGTGTAAAGAAAAATCTCTCCATGTTGCCACTGCTAAGGTTATTCGGATAAAAGTTTCCTGCGATCATAAATCAAGATTTTTAATCTGAAATATGAGTTCAAGCTTTGACACTTTGCATATTAATATAACCTATTTTTCAGTTAAATGACAAAAGAGTTTTAAATTTTAGCACCATAATACTATTGTCGCATTTTTATGTGTGAAGTATGTTTACCTCCTGACACAAAATAAAAGAAGTGAATAAGGAAAGCCCCTAGGAAGCAGCCACCTCCATATGAAAGGGTCAGAAAATGCAAGGAGACTCCTCTAAGGTTGCTGGGTGTCAGACAGAAAGAGATGAGAGAGCCTGAGCAGAGGAATAAGAGGAGTGAGTCTTGTGAAACTTGTAATGTTTCTGGCACACAGAAGTTTTACCTCTGATGACAAAAGGGAGTGTATTATCTAGTTTATGATGCAAAATTATACTTTCTTAAAGTTTAGTTTAGTTTAATAATGTATAAAGCACATTTAAAAACAACAGGAGTTGAGCAAAGTGCTGTACAATGCAGAATAAATTAACATACAAAGGCAATAACAATATTTATAGAAACAAACACACAATATTCAAAAATATTCCCAAATTATTCTTATTAAGGTGCACTCAGTAATTTTTTCCTCATTAAAAAAGTTTAAATCTAAAGAGATGAATTTGTAATTTTGCAATATATGGGGGAAATCATGACAACACTCATTTAAAATGAAGACTCCAGAGGAGGTCATGTGATGCCATACAAGGAGCGGACGTGTGAGCAATGAACTCTGCACACTTTGCTAGTTTTTAAATTATTTTCATTTTATAATCAGGTGAAATTCGATACACCCAGTTACACATTTGCTCTTTGAGGTAAATATGGCAAAGAAGTCAAAATCCTCGGGCTCTGGAGACATTAAAAGACACTTACGTGCTCAAGATGAAACCTGTGAAGGGCCTGCAGAATGGGGAATCGATTTGGACGGCGCAGCCAGGGAAATTCAGTGTCAGCTGTCCAACATGTTGGTGATGCTGATGAAGGTTTTTGCTGACTTGGAGGATCTCGCAGTTGGTTACAAGACTGGCAGATGTTGAGAAACGGATCAATTATCTGGAGTCATTGGAAAGGGAATGATCTGCTAATATGTAGAAAATATTTTGGAGAAACGGGAAGATCTCGAAAATAGGAGCCGAAGGAACAACATATGGATTGTTGGAATTCCTGAGCATGAAGAAGGCAGAGATATGGTGAAATTCCTGGATGAGCTCTTCCCGAGTCTGCTCGACATAACATGGGATAAGCTGGAAATCGAGCAAGCTCATTGAAGCTTTCTTGGAAGAATCACAATATTTTCTTGATCCCGGACTTTGCAAATTCGACAAGAGAGAAACGCGATCGGTTCAAGGAATGCAAGAAACTCTTGCATCAACAGAAGATCACTTTTGCACTGATGTTTCCGGCCAAACTGAGAATAGATGCCAAGGATGGCTGCAAAGTATTTATATGCCCCAAACAACCCCTGTCCTTCATAGAAACAATGGATGAGTAAATCATTGGGTGTTTTTCATGCGAGTGGATTGACTCGCTGTACATTGACTCGACTGTCTCGGGAAGCTAGGCGCCATTTTGGTTTCTTTTTGTGCTGGCTCCGCCTAGCAGCTGGCGTTTGTGTTGTGGAAAAACACTTTTCCTTAAAAAAACTTTTGCATTGATGGGAGATTGCTTTTACACTGAAGTTCCCAGCCAAACTGGGAATGGACACTATAGATGACTGCAAAATATCTACATGCCCACACAAAGGATGACTTTTATAAGGTGGTGGACTGAGAAAGACGTGGTGTATTTTAAAAAGAAATTTTAATGCGGCCTCTGAGTGAATTTGACCCTTGACCAGTTGAGGAATCAGGACACCTGTTTTGTTTATTTTCGTGTTAGAACCGCCTAGCTTCTGAAGCTTGTTTTATTGCATAACACTGCTTCGGGACAGTTGTGGATGAATCTGTTTGTTTCCAACCTCCTGTTGGATGTTTGGGAGTTTGTTTTGTGGAGTATTTTTGCAGGTCAGTGGAATGATTACGTCATCTGCTGCACTCATAAACAGCCGAACAATTTAACACTGAACACTTGTTTGTCTGTCTGAGGAAACTGAACAGCTTTATATCGGTTGGAATTTGTTTTGCAGAGGAACACACCTTTGAAACATTTATTATAAACACATTATTTTATTCTGCCTATTGGCTGGGGTATATTTTACAAAGTATTTTCTGTTATGTAATTGTACCTCACAAATTTGTGATCCAATGGCAAAGTTTTTCGTGGAGGCTCTCGTACATGGACCTTTTGAGTTTAGAGGGACTGACGCTGGTTGGCACTGTCGTGCGTGGGGTTAATACGCACGTTTATCTTTTTTCTATTTGTTTGGTTCGAGGTGGAGTTCAGGGTTTAATTGTTGCACTAATGGGGAATGTGGTCTTGTTTTTGACACAATTAATTTTCTCTTTTATATCAAAATGTCAAATGTTAATATGAGTGGGTTATCTTTCTCCATGTGGAATGTGAATGAGTTTTTGATCACCCCATAAAAAGAAGCAAGGTTATTTATTTTCTTTAGCATAAGAAATATAAGTAAGTGCAGGGAAGTCATTATATTGATAAATAAACATCTACAATTGAAATATCTCAAACAGATTAAAGATACATTTGGAAGAATCATTACTGTTTTACAAGAAATTCAGGGGCATAGGTTGATTTTGGCTAATATAAATGCACCTAACGCTGATGACCAGGGCTTTTTTTATAGATCTTGAAGGGATGTTATAAGCCGCTGGCACCCCTCATGATATAATATTGGGAGGAGACTTACATCTTTGATGGAAGCAAAAGTGCATAAGCCCCCTAGTGCAACATTGACGAATGTGTACAGGATTGACAGGATGTGTAAAAGTCTTGCAGATATTTGGTGATTTTGAACTCATCTGGTAGGGACTATATATTTTTTTCATCAGTCCATAAAATCTATTCTAGAATATTTTTTTCCCATCATTTCATCTGTTGTGAATTGCTCAATTGGACAACCAGTCTCAGATCACACCATGGTGAGTTTAGAGATGTTGGCAAAAAAATTATCTTGTTTCTATATAAACTTGGAGGAGGTTGACAAGGTAATTATGGCCTTACCTACAGGCAAGGCTCCAGGGCCAGATGGTTTTGCCGCTGAATTTTTTAGATCTTATGCTACAGAATTGGCTCCACTTTTGTAAGAAGCATTAAAGAATGGAAAGCTTCCTCATACCATGACACAAACCCAGATCAGTCTGATTCTTAAAAATGATAAAGATCAAAGCGAGTGTAAAAGTTATCATCCAATTTCCCTGATCCAGCTAGATGTAAAAATTGGTCAAAATGTTTTGGCTAACCGATTATGTAAAGTTATGACATCTCTTACGCATATAGATCAGGTGGGGTTTATTCACGGCCGTAGCTCTTCTGATAACATAAGGTGTTTCATCAATATCATGTGGTCAATAGCAAATGATGAGTCTCCGGTCACTGCTATCTCACTTGACACCAAAAAGGCATTTGATATGGTAGAATGGGATTATTTTTTTAAGATCTTGGAAATGTATGGGTTTGGGAGTACATTTATTGGTTGGATTAAGTTACTTTATAGACACCCTATAGCAGCAGTACAAACAAATTGACTAATTTCAGATTATTTTACTCTGAATAGGGGCACTCATCAGGGTTGCCCACTTTCCCCATTATTGTTCTGTCTTGCCCTGGAACCATTAGTAGCCGCAATAAGAAAGGAGGATGATTTTCCAGGGGTGATTGCTGGAGGTGTGGCGCATAAGCTTCTGCTTTACGCAGATTGTCTCTGACCCTTGGAAAAGGAATTATTAATTCCTTTTCCAAGTTCTCCTGAATACAAAGTCAATTGGGCTAAATCCAAAGCTTTGGCTCTGACAGCGTATTGTCCAGTAGCGGCCTTCCAGCCAGATGCCTTCCAGTGGCCCAAACAGGGCATTAAGTGTTTGGGTATTTTATTCCCAGCAAATTTGTCTGATAATTTTTAGAGTTAATTTTGACCCTTTAATAAAAAGATTTTCAAGCGATGTGGACAGATTGGCTTCATTACATTTATCGATGATTGGGAAGGTTAATGTTATTAAAATGAATTGTATTCCAAAATTCAACTACCTGCTACAGTCACTCCCTATAGATGTCACCCTCTCTTATTTCAGGCAATTTTATAACATAGTGAAGTTCTTCATTTGGAATGGTAAACGTCCCAGACTACATTTCAACAAATGACATAGGCCGATGGACAAAGGGCTAGGCCTACCCAAGATTTTGTTTTATTATTATACGTTTGGTCTCAGGTATTTGGCTCATTGGTCGCTTCCACCTGAATGAGCCCCTCCCTGGTTTTGCATTGAACATGAAGTCCTTGCCCCTATTTCGCCATTGCAGAGCCTTTCTATCAAAATAACCAGAAAAGCTAATTTACACCCCGTTATCTCGCATTTGCCCTCGGTATGGACAAAAGAGTCCAGAGTGTTTAATTCAGACATTTATTTAGAATTCAGAGGCATCAGTGTATTACTCCCTGCTAGTTCAGAGACTGGGAGACGGAGCTTTAGCCTCTATCAAGAGATTATGGGAGAAAGATTTTAATTTGGTATTGGAGTGTGGGCTGGGATTCTAAAAAATGACAAGTCTGTATCTAGAGATGCAAGTTATACAATTCAAGATTCTACATAGATTCTATTGGACGCCCTCTAGACTGTATAGGCTTGGTCACACCCACCTGCTGGCATTGCCAATCGGAGGATGGAGACATGGCCTATATTTTTTGGTGGTGCTCTGAGATTTAGGAATTTTGGTTGAATGTACTGAGTTTTGTGTGTGAAGTGTTGGGCATTCTGATTTTGTTTTGCCCCAGACTCTGTGTCTTGGGTGATGGGCCAGTCATCAATATAGGTGACAAATACATAAAAGATTGGGTCCTCACCAGTGCGATGATAAGCAGGCAGATTGTTTTAAGGGATTGGAACTCAGTGGGAGCTATTTGATGTTTTTGGGGGCTCTCGGAGTGGGTCTGTGGAGAGAGAGGTATAGTTTAGATTTGTATGTTGTATATATGTGTATGTGTATATGTGTATGTATATACACTGTATATGTATGTAACACAGTTCAATGGAAAGGAGGAGGCGGCTTAACAATATAAATAATATTATAATAATAAACTTAAGCAGAAAAGACAAACACCCAGGTGTCGGGTAACAGCTGCCCATAACTCTATCTCTGTCGTACTGCCATCTCATTTGTCTTTATCCCTCTCTGGCTTAATCAGCTTAATTAGGGGCTGGATGTGGAATCACGGCCCAGCCCGCCCTCCGCCCTGCCATATTCCTCCCTCTTTCTCTCAGGCTGGGGAGCCCCCGGCATGACATACAGCAGTCCTCCGGTCCCTGGCGGACGGAACACCCCGCCGCATTTTCGGTGGGTGGAAGGGGACTCCCTCGCCCCTGGCAGCAGTCCTCCCACTCCAGGTGGCTGGCCAGGAGCCCCTTCCTGCTTGCGGTCAGTGGTTCTCTGACCCTGCTGCATTTTAGCGCTTGGTAGGGATCTCCTCCGACCCTGGCAGTGGCTCTGATGGCTCCAGGTGGTCGGCTAGTTCCTCTGCTCTCAGACAACATGGCTCCTTAGTCCCCTGGCGGATGGCCACGGCTGCTCCATTGGGGTGGATGGTTGTGGCGAAAACTCTACTATGGCACATCCCACCTCCTTCCCGGGTTGCGGCACCAGTGTAACACAGTGCAATGGAAAGGAGGAGGCGAGAACCGGCTTAACAAATAAATCATATTTTAATAATAAAATTAAGCAAATAAGACAAACACACACAGGTGTTGGCAGCTGCCCATAACTCTCTCTCTGTCGTACTGCCATCTCCGTTCACCTTTATCCCTCACAGGCTTAATCAGCCTAATTAGGGGCCGGGTGTGCGGAATCATGGCCCCACCCTCCGCCCTGCCACAATATATATTTTATTATATATTTATTTTATTTATTTTTTATTCTCTGTAGATGTGTGTACTTATGTAAGACCACTGGGATATTTGATTAGGGTCGGGTGGGGTTCCTGATTGGGGAGGGGTAGCAGTGGAAGTTAATGTTGATTCATTGTACATATGTTTCGTTTTTCTTCGATAAAAAAAGATTTAAAAAAAACATAAAAAAACATTTTGAGTCCAGTCATATCAGTAACCTTACATAAAAGTTGTTTCATCTTACGTGGAGAGGGTCCACACACGGGGGCTGCCATTTAAGGATCACATGATCAGCCAAATACTACTCGATTAATCTCAGTAACCATCTTGTTATTTTACACTTTCACTCATTGATTAAAGTTATCATGGCTGACTTGTGAATGCTAAAGTTCTATAATGGCATCTGAAATGGAAAACTTAAATTATGCTGCATCCAAGCCGCTAGATGTCAGTCTAAGTCTAAGATGACACAAAGACAACAGTTACTGAGTGCACCTTTAACACTTAAAAGTACTTAAAACGCTTAAAATGTGCCACTCACTCCTATGGGATTTAATCAATGACATAATGGCAATAATCTTAACAAATTGGTTTATTAGGGACCCATTATCCTCCTTAATCTTCTCTCTATTTTTTGGCTGGATTGACATGTCTGCATGTTTAATTAGCATATGGTGTTACTGGTTGGTAGAACATCTATATCATGGAAATATTTTTGGCAAAGTTAAATAAGTAAAACTCTTACATGCTGGCATCACAAAGGCCTCTGCCACACCCAGTAAAATATACTGGGGTGTAAGATGGAAACAAGTCATAGAGGACACTTGCAGGACTTTTCCCGATATCGTCTGTTCCACCTGTGGGTAATCCTTCCTGTGAATCTCGGAGATCCCTGCCAGTAGTGCAGAGAGGGTTGCACAAGCATGACCCATAGCTGTGGGAAATTAAATAAAAGTGTACAAACTCTAAAAAACAAGAAGATACTTGAGGCACAATTTGGGAATTTTTGAGGCATCTTCAAATGGGTACTTAGAGGTTCTCCAGTTGATTCCGTTAGTGTGACAAGTTGCAACCTCAAATGGTGCCTTAAATATCTTTACATTTTTACAGTGGGCTATGTAGATTAACATCATCTTGAGAAGTAAAGTTCACTCGATTGTAGTTGGGATTCTCACTTATAAATGTGGCTGGTGAGGGAAATCTTTTTTTTGTAGACTGGTAGCAGGTGTTCAGAAGCTCCAGCAGTGGTGCTAAGAACAACACAGGAAGAATACTGATCACCTTCATTACTGCTACTGGCAGGAGAAAGCCATTGAGTTTCAAGTTTGAATGCATCGTCTGCAGATAATAGCCTGATGGAATCTGTTAAAAGATGAAAAGTTGACAGGCACAGAAAGACTGAGGAATAGAAAATGCATTGCCTAATGTGGTTTACATACTTACCTGAGTAATGCAAGCTCGATATAAAAGCTGAAGTCCAAAGAGAGGGAACAGTTTGACCAGTATCTTGACGTTTTCCACAATGGTCTCACTGTAACGACCCCCATTGTTTTCTTTGGCACGATCTAGCCAGTTGACTACATCTCCACTCAAATGACGGTATTGGAGGCAACACATTTTTAGAGAATTCAGGAAAACTCCCAGTGTTGTCAGCAACGAACTGCCTGTTTAAATATCAAAGCAAAAATCTAATTTGTCAAGAAACCACAAAACTCTAGAACAGAACAGCATGAAACCATTGTATGCTGTTTTATATGAAAAATCTGTTTCTTAGACTACTACACAAGTAGTCCTACACGATTAATAAATAAGACAAAAGGTTTGATTTATATTGCAAAACTGCTCAATAATGGACAAGGATGGAATTATGGTGCATTCTAATCATGTCAGAATGATTGTATTTACAGGTTGATAAATACAATGCATATGAATGCCACCACTAAGTCATAATTACCAGTGTAAAAGCCCTGACTCTCCTTGTTGGGGGCGTATCAATTAAATTATGTTTGTGGAAGAAAATTCATATTGATCATAAATTGTAGTTTACATTGCATGGATTTTGTACTGTTGATGAAGAGTAATGATTAATCTTTTTACTGATTAACATTTTTTATTGATTCATACAGATAACAAGGAAAAGTAAAACATATATACACAGAATCAACATTTAACCCCCACTATCACCCCTCCCCCTCCCAAACCCACCCTGACCCTCAACAACATCCCTGTTGTCACGCGTGATTATAGACACAAAAAATAAAATAAAATATTTAATAATTACACACATTTAAAACTAAATTTCTCTCTCCATTGCCCCCCTCTTTGAGAGCCCTCCAAAAACACTAAATAGCTGCCCCATAATTATTAATCTTTTTAGAAACGTTTACAAAATTGCCCAATGCTTTAATGCACATCGCGCTGCAAATATGACTTCCATGCTCGACTTGAACGCATTAGTCACAGTTACTGTTGCTACAGATGTTGAGCTTGGCAGTGTTAGCTTGCTACCTTTTTTGGGATGGAAGGTGAGGTTGTTCCGCACCATATGTATGGCAATGAGGGCCAGGAGAACCGAGGTGAATGGGATAAGAAAGCACAGGTTTTTAGCCACTGACTGTTGAATGTAGGAAATCCCCAAAAATACAACTGTCGAATTCAGGTTGACCAGCCAGTAACACCTGTGGATTGAAGATAGCTGCAGCATTCATCATCATTTCAAGCTGTATTGACATATTCATAATCAGACTACACAAAAGAGATTCTGAATTGAATTTGTGTTCAAATTAGTTGTAATGATCATTAGCCCCTTACCAGTTGAAAAAGGACAAGAGTTGGTGTCGATCACAACCTTGAAGGTGATAGGCTGCCAGTGGGCAGAGGATGGCACGGATGCCACCAATGCCAAGGGCCACAGCAATAAGGCCTGTGTAGAAGAGTATATGTTGCTCATGAGGTTCAAGATGATGCATTATATTATTTGTGTTTATGTAGAAATCCTCAAAAGGGAACGCGACGACAGGAAGCATGGCAGTGCCTATAGAAAGTGAAGGGAAATCAGTTAGCCAGTTTTCAATGAAAATTGGTGACAGTGTTTTTTTTTTTCAAAGGGTATTCCATACTTTTTTGACCACATTCCCTACTGAAAAGACCTGCATAGATGTTTGGTGATTATAACTTTGCCAGTTTGCTTATATTCCTGGATCAACAGCCTTGTTGGTCCTGGAAACACATTTCATTAGATTTTACAGGTAGATTTAGGGTTAATGATGGGTTAGGTTTAGGGCTAGAGTTAGAGGTTAGTACACAATTCTTATCAGCCTATCATTTTCATCTAAATTTAAGTGTGGGTTAGGGTGAGTGTAGGGATAGAGTTAGAGTTAGGCTTAAAGTTAGGGTTAAGGGTACTGGTAGAATTAGTTTATGGGTATAGAAACTAACAATTAGACCCTTACATTTTGGAACAACTCCTGCTTATATTATCCTAGATGGATGCTCTACAGGAACTGAAGTTTAGGATCAGGGTTAGGATTGCTGAGTTAGGGTGTAGACATTGAGATTTGGAATATGTTTATGGAAGTAGGGTTGAGAAATAAGGGTCAGGGTTAGGACCTTGTTTCTTTAAAAGAAATGTTGTTCAGGAACATTTACTGCTCAGAAAAATCACTGTAACCCAGGCTTCCACTATCTTAACCAACAAGGCCTCTTGTTCTTGTCATCTAGCTTAATCTGAAAGACCATGGTAGTCGACCAGCATGATGGCTTTAATTTTCCATCAGCTAGACAAACCAGCACCAGCCAGCATAAACCTATCTGGAACAGCATGGAAATTTGTGCTAGCCCAGCTGGAATTTTCAACAGGATTTGTCACATGCCACATTATAATGCAAATCAACAAGATCTTTTCAAATGGATAAGCTGAAATGCCTCATTTATAAAACTTAGAAATTACTTAGCTCTCTATGCTGTTCTAGGATGATTTTCACAAAACCTTATAAGAAAATGTCCTCATCCTACTCCAATTTAAAAAGTAAAATATAAGAAATTATAGTTTGCATATAGAAAATAAATCTTAAAGTTTAAGGCAATTAAGATTTTTTACATTGTGACATTATTTTCATGAAAGTTATGTACATTTTGCCCCCCAATTCTTATTACTGCAATGCGGAAAGAGATGGTCATTATGAGTTCTCATTAACACAACTTGAAATGTTTTGAAATGACCACAACAATTTTGTAAAAATATTTTTTAAATTGTACAGTATTTATGCATCATAGTAGTACTCCCTTGGAACTGCCTTTAATTTTTGCTAATTTTGTGTTATTCTGCCTACTGAAGTGTTTTCTTCACTGTATAAACTGCGCATTGCTCATACAGCTGAAATTTCACTTACTGCCCTCTGGAGTAAACAGTAAACAGGTGGTACTACAAGCTTGCATTTCTCAGAAATCTTCCTTATTATGGTCCGTGGGCATGCAATTAATTTTAATTAATTGTTATTACAAGTTATTTTTTGTCAAATTAATCGCACTGAATTAGAACGCGTTAAATCGACAGCCCTAATATATATATATATATTCACTCACCGAACACTTTATTAGGAACACACACACCTACTTATTCATGAGATTATCTAATCTGCCAATGGTGTGGCAGCAGTGCAATGCCTAAACTCATGCAGATACGGGTCAGGAGCTTCAGTTAATGTTCACATCAACCATCAGAATGGGGAAAATATGCGATCTCAGTAATTTTGATGGTATGTGATCTCAGTGACGGAAGCACCTTGTTGATGAGAGAGGTTAACGGCAAGACCATTTCAAACTGACAGGAAGGCTACGGTAACTCAGATAACCACTCTGTACAATTGTAGTGAGTAGAATAGCATCTCAGAATGCACAACATGTCGAACCTTGAGGCAGAAGACCACATCTGGTACTTTATTAGGACCATAGTGTTCCTAATAAAGTGGTCAGTGAGTGTGTGTGTATAATATATATATATATATATATTATTATTACTATTATTATAATTTTTGGGGGGTTAAATAAGATCAGGACGTTTTCTTGACAGGTTTTATGCAAGTCTTGCAAATTACAAATTAATTAATGTGACAGTCTGTTTCTTTAAGCTAAAGTTTAAACAAAACAAATGGCTTATAAGTACAAGATGACTTAGCTAGATAAAACATTATTAGGAGTAAGCAATTTCAGAGTAGGAGACTTTTAGTAAGATATTCAAGTTTACAAAGGCTTAATTAAGTCTGGTCATTGCAAAGGCAACCACTAACCAAAGAAATGAAGGAGAGCAGAAAAACAGAGAACTGAAGTCCTTCCCAGACAGGTCTCAGCAAACCATCCCAGAAGAACAGGTGTGAGTATGCTGGATCCCACAAAGCACGTATTTACCATGGCTGCTTGGTAATTGCTGTATCCCAGCTTGATGGTACAGAAAAGGATCATGTTGCAAACAATCCCAAAGAAGGTGAACCTCTCGAAAAGCTCAACGAAAAGTACACATACAATCACCTGCAACTTCTTGCGTGCCTTGCGGGGCTTAGTGACCATCCCACTGGGATATCGAGATGTAGAGACCCCCTGAGGGAGGTAACCAGCGGGAATATCAAAGGTATCTACAGGCGGCATGCTGCTCCTAGAGATCTTCCTGTTGAAGTGATGTTCAAATTGCCAAGGCCCTGTCTCCATTACTAGAGACCAAGAGATGCAATTCCACACAAACATGTGAAATCTTGTAGATGCCTAACAACAGAGCCTAAGCAACTATGAGCAGGCCCACATTATGTCTCCTCACTGAAGTTTCTGAGTAATGTTTACTCCTCACTAATGTATTGAACTTCTCAGTCTGTTGAACTTTGTGATTGGTCAGTCTTATTAACAAAGCTGACATGGTGGCAATGTGCCTGCAGGAGCACTGATGTTGAAAGTGATTTCAGAAGTGTGAGACATACTTCTGTAATAAGTTTCTTGATGGTTTTGGATGGGTGTTGTTTGGAGGACATTTAGATAAACAGGGGTAGTGTCATTACACTGCCCTGGGAGTCTGCATTTTAGAGAGCGGTCCCATTGTCAAAATCATTCAATGAAATGTTTGCTCCCAAGAAATTCCCAGAATGCATTGTAAAAAAAACAGTGAGCATCAGCTGCTCTCTATATTTACTTACCCAAAATGTTGTGTTTCTTAAGTTTTCAATCAATCTAAAATTGTAAATTGTAAATTCATTTAATCCATTTGTGTTGGAACAACTTCAATAATTTCCATTGACCAGATGTACATGTGATGTCAGCTTTTCAGCATGCACTGTGGCATGAGTCAAAATGTTGAATTCATGTCTTAATATTTGCTTTTTATTGCAGTATTTGGATTGTCTATTTTGTCTTTGCTCAGCTGAAGCACCTGATCAAATTTCTCACAAATTAATTTCACAAGCATGTATCAACGTGGTGCCAGCAAATTAAAGATAATTAAACTTTTAATGACACAAGATGCTGCTAGTGTATAACACCCCATTGTGAAAGGTGGCCAAGAGGCAGTGCCAAAATTAGTCAGCATGTGAGATCCTAGTCGTGCTGCTGTCTGCTTAAATATTTGGGATATGCTGAGAAAACTTTAAATAGATTTATAAATAATAATATAGTATCGGTAATGATGATGATTTTCTCAGAGACTTGAAGTTCAATTGGATTATTTGAATAATTTAAAATCATATAATTGCCATAAATTTTTTTTAAGGGGGTCATGAAATGCTCTTTTTTTTTTTTTTTAAATAAATGTATTATCTTCCCTGATTAATGTAAGTAAAGTATATGATTTTTTTCCAACCTGTATCTGGCCCTCTGTCTGAAAGCACTTTCTTTAAACTTCAACGTAAACACCCACTGTTCTAATTGGCTAACATCATACAAATCAATGCTGATATGAGCTGAAAAACATACATTCTGATATGAGCCAAAAAAACATACAATCCACGCTGATATCAGCCAAAAAAAAATGCAAATACAGTACAAAGCATGGTGAATATACGCACACACACATACAGTATCACATCACTAGAAATGCATAAAAACGGTCAAACATGTCCATCTAGTGCATGTTTACATATACCAACAATTCTAAATAGCACAGATGAGTGAAAGAATGCATCCATGATGCATTTGTACTTAAAACCGCAAGAGGCGGCTGATGAAACCAGATGACTGCATCTTTTAAAAGCGGCATGAGATACATGACAATAGTCAAAGACATCTGTCTAGTGCATGTTTATATATATATATATATTTATAAAAAAAACCTTTGGTGTTCAGGAATAGTTGAGACAGACTAGGCCTGTCTGTCCTGCTCTCTCTGTTTACAAACTGAGCACCTGTGGGCAGGGCCAAGGTTGAGATGACAATGTAGGCATTTCATTGTAGAGGTGGCCATGGTTTATTGGGCCCCCAAATAATGCAGGAAAGCTGGGGAAGTACTGTAGAGAATGAGGCATTTTTGTAGCTTGGTTTCAATAAATGCTTTTATTGCATTGGGGATTAAGTTTTGAGTTCTGAAATTAACAGTATGTTTTTATAATAGAATGACCTCTTACTGTATACTGTATGTAAAAATATCAAGGAAAATTGTATTCCTCATGACATGACCCCTTTAAGAGATTGGTCATTTACGATATGTACTGTAGGTGACGGCAGTGTTGTAGTCCTCAAGATCTGCCTTTTTTTAAGGTATTAGTCTCGTCTCAGAATCTACTGCATTTTTACTCTGCCTTGTCTCGATCTCAGACAAAGAGGACTCGAGATTTTATTTCAAGACCACAACTGCGGGGATATCACTAAATTGCCTGTGCATTGTCTTATTTTTAATCCCCTTTTCTCCCAATTTGGAATTCCCAATTCCCGCTACTTATTAGGTCCTCGTGGTGGCACAGTGACTTACCTCAATCCGGGTGCTGGAGGACAAGTCTCAGTTGCCTCTGCTTCTAAGACCGGCAATCCACGCATTTTATCACGTGGCTCCTTATGCATGACACCGCGGAGACTCCACATGTGGAGGCTCATGCTACTATCTGCGATCCACGCACAACTTACCATGCACCCCACTGAGAGCGAGAACCAATAATCGCAACCACAAGGAGGTTATACCACGTGACTCTACCCTATTTGGTTGCTTAGGAGACCTGGCTGGAGTCACTCAGCACACCCTGAAGAAATGTTTGTTACTGTTAACGGCTGTCACCCATCCCCCTTCACACACACTCCAAGAAAGTAAATGCGGGAGACAGAAGAAACTGTGATGTTGAAGAAAGATGTCAGCCAAATCTTCTGTAATACAATTTGGCTAATTAAACCAGTGTTTTCCAACCACTGTGCCCACTAGTGTGCCGTGAAACATTGTCAGGTGTGCCATGGAAAATGATCAAATATCAGTGCATAGTCATGCTGGCATCCAGGAAGATGTACAAAATAAGTGATAAACTTTCATTTTTCTTAAATAATATTGATAAATTAGTCAAAGTTCCTACATTACATGATATTAAAGCTTGTTTAACAAACATGAGCAGAGTAGTAGGTGTTCAAAACATGGTAAATTAAACTCTCTTTTGATAATCGTACACCTGTAGAACAAATGCTAGCGTTACAGATTGTTTCTGAATTGGTTTTCTAGGAGACGTCTCTGGAAACAGTCAAACACCTGCTAAGCTAAAGGGTGCATTGCAGTTTTGTTTCCTTAAACATCATGTTCTGAGCTTCTGGCATTGGAATGCATTTCGTCGGGGATCAGAGATATCAAGTGGAATATCCCACATCCAATTTGAATGGTGTGCAGCATCTGTACCTAAACTCATCTTTATCCCTCTCCCAAAGATATTTAGCGAGTATTAGCCATACATATTAGCTACCTATGCATTTACTCTTTTTTTAGGGCACTAGTTTCAGTTGCTTGCCAGCTATTTGCCACCTAGCTAGATGCACAAGCTACCTAATTTAGTTAACATATATTGAGGGATGTGCATAATGCAGTGTTAACTTTGTGAGCGATTGAGGGGACAGGGCATGTAGTGACAAATTGTTGTTCCCAAGTTACTTTTTTGCTTGTGATAAACAATGACAAGACAGACCACATAAAGCTATGTAGCTAATGTATATAAAGTTACGTTACATCAAAGTTAGCTAATGTCAGCTCCGACATAAACACTAGAGATGTGAGTGCAGAGAGTGGAGACCGAGTAATGCGCCTCCGCTTATGTGAATATTTTACATTTTTAAATAGGCTTTATGTTTTGCATTCTCTGTTCTATTTTGTAGATTTAGCTATGTGGTTAGCAAATTGCACACATTTATACAAGGCTTGTTGTTGGTTCAAGAACAACAAAAAAACATACTATTTTGATTAAGAAAAAACAGAGAAAATTGAAGACTTAAGTATTGAATAATTGCTTGATATATTCTGTACTTAATGATGGTTTATAAGGGAGAAGTCATCCAGAAAACCTGATGCAATGCTTGCACAAAAATGTAATTGTTTTAGGTGTTTTTTTGTTTTTCACACACACACACACACACACACACACACACACACACACACACACACACACACACACACACACACACACACACACACACACGGCAATAAAAGTGGTGAATGAAGAGGAATCTTCATTTGTTTTCTGTGGGTGTTTTTATGGGAATGTGGATCTTACAGATCAATCTGAGGAGTGGCTATGGTTTGCATGTTCCACATTTTACCATAAGTGTGTCTTGAAGTGTGGGACTTGCACTAGTCTGGTTTTGTTCTTGTCAAGGTCTCAATACACTTTTGTCTTGGTCTTGACTTGGTCTCGGTTTAGATGGTCTTGATTACAACACTGGGTGTAAGTGTCTATTATAGTGATAGTTTACCATCATTTATTTTCCTCATGTTATTTCATGTTACTTTCTTTCTTCTATGTAACACAAAAAAGATGTTCGGCAGAATGTTAGCCTCTAATATAGGCTAAAATTCTACCAAACATTTTTGTTTGTGTGTGTGTGTGTGTGTGTGTGTTCCATTGAAGAAAAAAAGTAATATGGGTTTGAAATAAAATGAGGGAAATTAATGGTGACTGAATTAAAATTTTTGGGTGAACTATCACTTTAATTAAATCTGTTAGTGGTCTTTGGTGTGTGGCCATATAGCACCACAGACTCTGTGTTTTGGATGGCTACGGTGAGCTGAGCTTGAATATTTCTGCCTGAGCTCACCAATTATCTGAGTGGAGAAAGGACCACTCTGATGGCGCTGACTGGGCGTGAATGGTGCTCAAAGCTAACAGAGCTATGCTCAAAAGAGTAGGGAACCCGGTAAGCAGAGAGAATACCGACTCTGTGTGGTGCATCAGTGAATGAGGCCACAGTTAGGTTGCCATGGATCCAACCCTGAGTTTTGTGACTGACCTTATACATACAAGCAAAATAAACCAAACAATTGGAGAAACCATTTTCTATTATGATTTTTACTTTGAATGAAATGTGACATTTTTTATACTCAACCAAAATATGTGATCATAAATATCACCTGTATTAATTTTTGTTTCTTTTTTACTGTTATCAATCAATTTATTCAGGACTCTGATACATTCTGAAATGTTTGTGAGTTCTAGTTCGTAATATAGAAATTATTCCTCTAGAGGGCACTATTTGAGTTTGCAAGACAATTCATCACAAAAAGTAGCTGTAGAATCAACAAAGTCAACATGTACAATTATAGTATATCTTCCTCATGATATATTTACAGATTGCAACTTCAATACTACTTTGAGGTGTACACCTTGTTATAATGGCTTTTACAGGCACAATGTTAAATGTTTGGTTAATTATGCAAAAAAAATAAAACTTACATTTTTTTTAACAATTCAAACATTTTATATTTAAATGGTAGAAAGTTTGAAAATATTACATATTTAGTAAATATGTATTATATGTTTGTATTATATGTGGTATATTTGATTATACCACAATTAACCCTTTTCACGTTACAGGTTTGGAACACAAAATATAAAACCACAGTCTGATAAACTTCTATAGAAGTGCATGCAAGACCACAGCAAATATTATTTTTGCATTCCCATTTGCTCTAACAGTAAAAGCGCAAAAACTTATTTAAAACTGTGTTGCGCTGTGATACACACAATGACAATTTTTATTTATTTACATGAAGGCCACAATCCCTTAGCCAATCTCCGAGACAACCCCTGCTTTGCAAATCACTCAAATGTCAAATGGTAAGACAGTGCTTGTTTTAGACCTACTTGTATATTTTAGGACAAACATTTGTAATCACTTAAATTGCAGAATAATCCACAGGTGCAGGTCTTCAATGCCAAGAGTCATACAACACAGCTTTAAATTACATGCATAAATTCCTCACCATTCACTCAAGGGTTTTTTTCTACTTTTAAAGAGGCTCTGTGACATAAAACACTCATCACATGGTGCAAGCTAAAGAGCAGCCTTTGAATGCTGCCTAGAGGCCACATGCATTTTATTGCCTTTATTTCTATACATTGAGCAACACAGATCACTTCTCTATGGTGGAATAACAGTAAAAGGATGCAGGGTTCTAATTAGTGAAGTGCCTTTTGATTCTTGTCACAAGAAGGGCTGGTGCAAATGCACAGGGCAGGAAGATTAGGTAGTTTGCTGGGTGACGTACGCCCAGACCCTTTTTCGGCTGCTGGAAACCCGGCCTTTGAGACTGAGGAGCTTTGGGGTGTTAAGCTGCCAGGGTGCCAAAGGGGCTGTTGTTTAGGGTGACAATAGGGCTCCCTGGGCCCAGACAGAGGATGTGATAGGGGAGCTAATGCATCGTCTTGGAAAAGTCCTTGGGTGCTCGTAGAGAAGTGCCAGAGGCCAGTTGTTGGCTACTTAATACAGTGCTGTGAAAAAGTATTTGCCTGATTTCTTTGGTTTTGTGTATGTCTCATCCTAAATTGTTTAAAAAATTTAAACTAAATCTAACATAAAACCGAATGGCATTCTGAGTAAACACAAAATACTGTTTTTAAATGCTAAAGTTTTTTACTGAAGCAACAAAGTTTAAACACATAAATAGATCTTTTTCAGCAAAAGAAAATAAAAAAATTACAGAAATGATGAGGAAAAAGTTGATAGAAATAATTTATAAAGATCAAGATATAATTTTTTAAAAGCATTATTAATATCAATGGCCGAGGTAAAAATTTGAACACCAGGAGATTTCACTTAGGGAATGGTAGAAAAAGTCTCTCTGATTTATATCTAGCCAAAAGCTTCCTGCTTTGTCCCCGACTCAAAATATGCCTTGCCCTGAATAGCCAAAACTTCACCTTTCGTGACAAAATAGTATTATATACTGTATTTCAGTCAGGTCAATTCTCTGAGGCCATCAGACGACATTTGGAGCTTCAGCTCTGCCACTGCACTTTTAATTTTTCCTTCCAAATCCACAAGTTCTCGTGCTTTGGACTTTTTGATGAATGAGGCATATACTGTATGATCCGCCCCTAAGAAGTGCGTCCCAAGCCATGCCCACAGAGGATACTGAAGACCAGTTAGTCTCCAGATACACATTGATTTCTGCCTTTAACATTAGTTGGAATTCAAGATTTTGTAAAAGGTATACATTAAAGCGACATTTCTTTTTCTCCGTATGTGGCAACACCTCAAAACTCACCAGGGTGTGATCTGAGACTAAAATGATTCCAATTGACAATCCACAACAGATGAAATGAGGGATTTAGATACATTAAAAAAAAAATCTATTCTAGATTAAATTGTATGGACTGATGAAAAAAATTTATAGTCCCTACCAGATGGGTTCAAAGACTCCAAATATCTGTAAGACTTTTTAAGGATTTTTATACATCCTGTGAAGTGTTAATGTTGCTCTAGGGGACACACTTTTGCTTCACTATAATCAAGGACTGAGTCCATCAAAAGATTAAAGTCTCCTCCCAATATTATATCATGAGGGGTGCCAGCGTCTTGCAACATCCCTTCAAGATCTATTAAAAAGCCAAGATCATCAACGTTAGTTGTGTAAATATTAGCCAAAATCAATATTTGTTCCTGAATTTCTTGATTTATTTAAGAGTTAGCAGCCTCATACCACCCACAACACCCTGGCAAATTAGTGAGACTTTTAAACAGGCAAACACCACTCACATCTTCTTCAGAAAATGTAAAAAACAAAAATCTAGAGTTCTGGCAAACTAACTGCAAACTCGCCACAAATTTGCCACACATTCACCACTCATTATTCTCACATGAAAATTAGCTTGTGATTCACCACAAATGTTTGCCAGAAGTTTGCAGCACTTCATTAGTAGTGGTGAACCTGCAGCAAACCTTTGGCAACAATGGACAATTTGCATGTAAAAATAATCAGTGGCGAATTTGCGGAAAATTTGCGAAGAAATCTCGAATTTTGTAAGGGGATCTATTTTATATATATATATATATATATATATATATATATATATATATATATATATATATATATATATATATTTGTCAGCTTTGCAGTTTGGCCAGTCATGTGGTTACAATGGCCCCACCTTCTCATTACTGCAACATTCCAAACCCCTGGAGACTTTTGTGAAATTTCATTGCTTTAACTTACAATTGTTTTAGGGTATGGATCTCACTTATCATAAAATATCACCAATCTCTGAGTAAGCGAGTGAGTAAGAGTTAGTTAGTGCGTATGCCGAGCCTGATTGTGAAGAGGAATGCCATTGAATTTGAACCTTTTTTTTTCAGCGCAAGACTCTTTTGTGCGCAAGCGAAAGAAATCCATTGTGCAGCTGGACACCCTGAGAAAGAGCGCTCAGAGCTGTTGTCTGCAGATGCTTCTGCTCAGCCCTATGAACTGAATGGGGTGAATAGCGTCGGAAACAGCCATACCCAGGCAAGACAATGCCACTGGGCAGCTTTGAAGATTAAGAAATTAGGGATGGGGAGGCTGGGGCATAATTACAAATGCTTTTTTATTGTATTGGTTATGCATATGTTTATGTGAGAGTTGTATTCTTGGGGCCCATTGTTGTGATAGAGGTGAGATAAAAAGAAATCTAGCACATTTATTTTCTTTTGGTATATTGTGTATATGTCTTGGTGTTTGAGTATTTGTGATGTACAACAGTCACACTTAAAATGTATGAATGTCTTTGCATTATAAAACAAAATTGTAATGTGATTTAGACGGGCAAGGAGGAGGCGAGAACTGGCTCATCAATATAAATAATATTTTAATTATAAACTTAAACAAAAGATGAACACACACACATGACTGACATGTCCGTAAACGTTCTCTCTCTCGTCGCACCACTGTCTGCCAACGGCCTTCATCCCTCGGAGGATTAATTAGCCTGATAAGGGACCAGTGTAACGTAGTTCAATGGAAAGGAGGTGGTGAGAACCGGCTTGGCAATATAAATAATATTTTAATTCTAAACTTAAACAAAAGACAAACACACACACACATGACGGACATGTCCGTAAACAATCTCTCTCTCCCGCACCACCGCCCGCAATCGGCCTTTATCCCTCTCGCAGGCTTAATTAGCCTGATAAGGGACCAGGTGTGTATAATGACGACCCGGCCCCGCCCTCCGACCTGCCACATTCCTCCCTCGTTCTCTCAGGCTGGGGCCTGACATACACCCAACCCCCCCCCCCCCCCTTTTCCCGATCACTCCTCCACCCTCTCAGGCGGATGACAGCCGCTCCTCCCTGGGCAGTCTGACCCACAACCCCCGGTGGAAATACACCCCTCCGTGTTCACGGTGACTCCTGGGGACACTCCTCCGCCCCTGGCAGCTGCTCCATCGCTCCAGGCGGTCAGGGAGTCCAGTCCCCACTCGGCTCATAGACGGCAGCCGTTCACCGCGTCCGGGCGGTCGGTCTACTCCCTCCCCCGGCGGAAGGCAGCGGCGCTCCCCCGGGTGGAAAGCAGTGTCGAGGACTCCGCGATGGGCATCCCTCCTCCTTCCTGGGTTTCGGCAAACAAACAATCTCTCTCGGTAAACAATCTCTCTCTCCTGCACCACCACCCGCAATCGGCCTTTATCCCTCGGAGGCTTGATTAGCCTGATAAGGGACCAGGTGTGTATAATCACGACCCGGCCCCGCCCTCCGTCCTGCCACAAAAATATACAACCAAGTTGCATTTATTTTAAAGAAAAATGGCACAAACACATTTGTAAAGCAGAACATTTCACAAAAGTTTGTTAATTGTTATTTAATAATTGTATATCACAAAAAGTTTTTGGACACATTCTCGTTGTCCAACAGTATTGGAACGTTAGGAAATGTGATGAAATACACCTGTAGTCACTCTGCTAGGACACTTGTGTGAACTTGAGAGAAAGTGACCTCATATATCCACTAAAATGGCTAAAAAACTGAAATTTGTTTCAGTCAAACCAAACATAATTTAGTTTGATATTTTATATCTTATTCAATGACATTTAGACATTTTTTTAAGTGTGACTTAATTTTCCATAATCCAGAGGGGCCCAGATCCTTCCAAAGCACTTTAACAGGGATTCTTGAAACTTTCCAAATGTGAAACTCTTCTGAATTCCTGCTTAAAATCTTCATTGCAAAATCTAAGTCGTGCAATAACTTGCATTTAACTTGTGGCTCTACTGTTGCTAGGAAACCCTTCGAGCAACGCTTGAGTTCCTTTTTCTTTGGTGAGGTCTACTCCATTCACCACATTTTCCTTTAATTACAGACAGCTTGCATATGAGAGGAAAACAATTAGTGCTTTGAATACTTTGTTTGCTGTTTGTCAGGGTCATACTGCTCACGGATTCGCCAGTCTGGTGGCTCTGTTGTGATTTAAGAACAAAGTCAACATTTCATTTGAGCTGCTAAGTGTGTTTAAGTGAAGGACATAAATGCTCATGGCACATCACATCTGTAAGAGCTTTTCATGAAAACTTGCTCTGTGCCAAACAACATTGGCATGCTGGTTTTGGGGGTTGTTTTCTCATTCAGATAATTTTTTTGCCTTTCAGTTTGATGGACAGTTCAGGCTTTTTTCTGCCGTTGGTCACACTCATGTTGTGGGAGCTACTGGTTTAATTAGCTGCTTTTTTTGTGCCACAAAATTGACAATTTATTGTAGACTAAGCTTACAGACTTTTTCCCCCTACACTCTTAAACATAAAGGTTTTTAAATGGTTCTTTGCAGCATCTAATAAGATTTATCAAGAACCATTTTTGCTGTATAGTGTTCTGGAGTTGGCTTTATGATTCTTTGGAGATTTAAAAAAATCACTGTTCTTGATGTTGCATTATAAGTTGTTCAGATGAGTGTATTTCACTTACAATGTTAGTGAATGGGGACAATATTTGGAGGGTTTAAACGCAGTAATGTGAATCATTTAATTTTATAAAAGCACTTACATTAAATATTTTGTTAAAACTTGTGTATTATTTGAGCTGTAATGTTGTTTAAATTGTAATTTTTATGGTCGTTTTAGGGTTTTATGGTTTACAGTATTATGTCATCATGGCAACAAAGTTGTACAATTGGATATAGCTTTACACAGAAAAGGTTAGTAAGTGATTTTTATTACACTTATATCATGTTAACACATATTGTTTATGACTTGTTTCTATACTTGTGAAACAGTGAATATCTTAATGTGTATGGAGGTTTTTTTTTGTTATTTTTTACAGAAAAGGAGGGACAAGTTTAAATGCATTTTTTGGTAATCAACTTTTTTGATTAAAATTAACTTGTATTGAACCCAGAATATTCCTTTTTTAGAGATGTCAAAATTAACTTGTTAGCGCATGCGATTAATTAAAAAAGTTTAACACGTTAATTTTTCTTATCGTGATTAATGCATTTACCGTTAATACAGTGATAACCAGCATAAACGCTTGTTGTATGGGAGGAACCTTTGCAATGTGCCCACCCGGAGTCATTACAATGAGACACACACCACAAATACACACAGTAGTGATTCAGTGTCAGTGATAAAGTGATGGGGAAATGAGCTCTTTATGCTATTTGTTGTACAAAACAAGCCTAGATTGAACTTGTGACAGATATTAAGTATTTTTCAGCCGAAGTAAGGAGCATTTAATTACCACAGAAGCATAACTATCACAAAACGCAAAATTAGATGTTTTTGCCTGCAAGCAATTTTCATGTGGAGTTCAAAGCCGTGCTTGACACTGTTGCTGACGCCCTAATCATGAACGCGGCTTCACTATTGCTGTAACAAACCAGATAGCCACAGTCTGCCGGCAGATTCATATTGTGGAGGATGAGACTTTTAGAGAGATTTAATGGCCATTGCAATGGATATGCAACCTAAAGTATGTGGGTACTAGTTCTTTTAATTAGTCAAACTACCAATTAGACTTTGGGAAACATTTAAAGGGATAGTTTAACCAAAACAATTAATTCAGTCATTGTTTTCTCACCCCTGTGTTTTTATAACACTATAATGACTTTCTTTTTCTTAACACAAAGGGAGAAATTTAATGACAATTTTTTTTATATGTTATTCTCAGTGATGTCATAAAATGGCAGTTTATGGTGACTACATCTTCAAGCTTCAAAAGAATGCAAATGTATACTTCAGAAGTCTAATACATTATTCCGTGAGTCTCATGATTGTTATGAAAGCATACAATAAGGTTTGGTGAGAAAAGAAAATGAAATACAATGTGCTATTTAGTAAAAATGTTCAATGACCCTCCTCTCCTGTGCGCGTTCATGATCGGGCATGAGAGCAACTGTTCTTGCAGCCCCCTCGTGACATTGGGGCATTCAAGTGAAAATCTAAAAACAGATCCTCCATAGCGATAGTGACAAAAGAACACAACACAGCTGCACACAAAACAGAGAACAGACCTTACTATACATGTCTGAAGAGTTTGTAGTTGAAGAATTGATGCATTTCCATGCCCAGCCTTATTTTTTAGAAAGTTTTTGGACCGGTGCCAGTTCAAAGTGGACAAATTTACCCACGTTATGCTGAAAATAGAAAACAAGTGATTGATAGAATGTACCATTACTCGCCACTGCTGGTTAGGACAAGAATTCTGATTACCATAGAAAATATACTTTTTATCGTGTGTCGTTTGCCGTCAGGTTAGAACACAGTGTGACTGTGGCTCCATTCAAAAAAATAAGGCTGGGCATAGAAATGCATAAATTCTTTGACTACAAACTCTTTACTAGACATGTTTAGTAAGTTCTGCTCTATTTGTTTGTGCAGCTGTGTTGTGTTCTGTTGTCACTATTGCTGGGGCAGACCTGTTTTTAGATAAACAAAATAAGTTTTCGCTTGAACGCCCCATGCCTGCATGAGCTGTTGCTCTAAAGTTCTATCATTAACGCGCACAGGAGATCAACGGTCGGTCCACAGTTCACTAAATAATACATTTGATTTCAGATTGTTTCTCACCAAACCTTATTGTATGCTTTCATATCAATCATGAGTCTCATGGATCCATTTATTTGACTTCTGAATTATACGTTTGCATACTTTTAAAGCTTGAAGAGGAAGTCACCATAATCTGCCATTGTATGACATGCAGTAACTGAGCTAATTTTTTCACAATGTCTCTCTTTGTGTTAAGAAAAAGAAAGAAAGTCATATAGGGTTATAACAAAACAGGGGTGAGTAAACAATGACTGAATTTTCATTTTTGGGTGAATTAATCCTTTAATGTTACTTGAATTGGTGCTATTTAAGTGCTTTTAAAAAAATTCATCACTTTCAAAATCTGTGATTAATCACGATTAACTATGAAAAATGATGCTATTATTCACAATTAAAAAGTTTAATCGACTGACAGCACTATTCCTTTTACATGATTGGAAAATAAAACAGGTCCTCCTATGACATAATAGGAACTTTTTGGAACCTTTATTTTTAAGAATGCAGGTGGATTTTATAGAGATTTAAAATGTAGACCTAATGCATTTGTATTTTAAATATTAGTTTAACGGCAGTAAAACTTTAAATCTGAAAAAAGCAAATGTATTGATATACAAAATAGAGAGAGAGACAGATAAAATCGAGGTAGGAATGGAGTGTAATTTTCAGTGTCCTCTTTCTATTTTCTTTCTCCCCATATTGGTGAGTTCCAAATTTGTGTGAGCACGTATATGTCATCTGTCCCCCATCGAGCAGTTGAGACATGAGTCTGGCTTTGGCTCTGGCACTGAAGCTCAGATGAAAGGCACTCTCAGTCCCCTCTCTCCTCTTTTCGCTCTCAGGGCTCCAGGAACCTGATGTCATTTGGAAGCACTTTGATTTAAAGTCTCTGTTCAAGTCTGTGAAGGAGTGTATTGTTCTGGTGCTGGTATGTAGAGAGCTCCATGCTGTAGTGGACAGAACTCTGGACCTGGTGAAAATGAGTTTTGGAAATAAGGCTCACACAGGCCTTGTTGCATTCTGGTCTCCACAATGACAGTTAATCTTCATAAAGTGTGAATGGTAACCATGGCCTGCAAACTGTTGGCTGTGACAATGGCTCTCTGGGATTTTGAATGCTGATGCCACATCAAAAGTCTGAATGCTTGGGTTCTGGATTAGTAAACCAAGCAATTTCCAAATTATTGTGGGGAAAGCAATGACGATTTAGGAAAAATGGTGATTTGTGGAGGAGGAAAGCTTAACAACTGCATCCAAAACATATCAGGCATTGTGGCCTTTGAAGAGCCTGGTACAACCCCCTATACAGGGCTTACTAATCAGCTACTTTCCCAGCATTCAAGCTCACTTTGGCACAATGACAAAACACTATTACCCTTCATATCGAACTTGACATTACGCAAGTTACTGAATTAACATACACACTGACTCTAGTTGTTGACAATGTAGGGTGTCTTGAGAGTTCATAGAAGCAAGTCAAGGCATCATTAGTGACACTTTTAGTTCAGTGTAACAACCATTGATTTCACTAACCGTATTACTGAAACTCTGGGCATACATTTGGATTTGGTGTCAGTTAGACAGACAGAGAGCCAAAAGCCAAGTAAACCATATCAGTGGCAAGAATAAGTATGTGAGCATTTTGGATTTAGATGGTTTTCTGCATTAATTGGTCATAAAATATGATCTCATCTTCATCAAAGTCACAAGTATAGACAAACACAATGTGTTTAAGCTAACAACACACACAAAATTATAATCTGTTATTTCTTTACTGAACACTTCCCATTAAACATTCACAGTACTGTGGAAAAATTAAGTGAACCCTTGGATTTAATAACATGTCAATCCTCCTTTGACAGCAATAGCCTCAACCAAGCATTTCCAGTTGCTACGGATTAGACCTGCACTAAGTTGATAAAGAATTTTTACCATTCTTCTTTACAGATCTGCTTCATCTCAGCCATATTCTTAGTATGTCTGGTGTAAACAGATCTCTTGAGGTAATTCCACAGCATCTCTATTGGGTTAAGGTCTGGGCTCTCACTTGAACCACTCCAAAAGGTGGATTTTTTTTATCATGAAGCCATTCTGTAGTGGATTTACTTCGATGTTTAAGGTCATTGTCCTGATGCGTCACACAACTTCTACTGATCTTCAGCTGACTCACAGCCACCCTGACATATTCCTGTAGGATATCTTGATAAACATAAGAATTACTTTTTCCCCTCTATGAAATGAAGCGGTCCAGGCTACGAAGCAGCAAGGCAGCCCGACATCATGATGCTCTCTCCATCGTACTTCACTGTTAGTATTTTTTCATGCTGTACAGTATATGGTGCACTTTTTTTTGCCATACGTAGTGCTATGTGTTCTCAACCTTAGTTTCATTAGTCCACAAAACATTTTCCCAGTAGCTTTGTGGAGTGTCAGAGTGGTATTTGGCAAACTTCAGGCACAGCAGTGTTTTGTTGGAAAGCAGCGGCTTCCTTCACGTCAAATATCTAAGCTCTTCGAGATAACTTTGTAACTCTTTCCAGCCTTATGCAAAGCAACAATTCTCATTGTGTGGTGATATGCATGAAGATTGTGAATTTCCAAAAAACAAATGAAGAAGAAAGTGGAGATTTATGGAAAAAAGGACTTAAATATTGATCTGTTTCTCACCCAGAGCGATCACATTGCTTCAGAATACATTAATTTAACCACTGGTCTTTTGAATTTCTTTTATGCTGATTTATGAAGATTCAAAGTTTTGGTCACCAGTCACTTGTATTGTATGGACCTAGAGGGCATGGATTCTTCTAAAAATCTTTACTTGTGTTCAGTAGAAGAAAGAAAGTCTTACACATCTCGGATGTCATGAGGATAAATTAGAGAATTTTCATTTTTAGGTGAACTATCTCTTTAAAGCTTGTTCAAACTTAATGCATCTTCTTTAAAAATACACACAATTGTCCAAAATAATTCTTATAAATTATTAATTTGCTTTTTTTAATGAGAACCCTTAGTTCCAACCAGTTATTTTGATTTGCGATGCTCCCAATGGATCTATTGACACTATGCAGAACTTCAAGCAGTTCAGCAGGGGTACATTGCTTTGAACTATCTGTTGGATGTTTGCAGTGTTGTCACTCTGGAGTATTGAGGCAAGGCAATTTATTCGTAAAGCAGAATTAAAAACATGTTCAATTCTGGTTTCTTTGGAAAATTAAGACATGTTTAAACTGATATGAATATTTGCCCTTTAGCAATTTACAGGACACCTTGCAATGCAGAAATTGTTTTCATGCTGAAGTCATGTACAAAAAAGTAAACAGCAATACCCATTAGCTATTGAAAACATGACTGAAACTGAAATACAACTTGTAGAAACTCGTTTCCTTAGAATGTTATTTAAGGAATGTGTTTATTTAAAAAAAAAATGTAATTTAACTTTAGTTTATGTAAAATGTTTTTTTCATAAACTGTATGAGACAAGGACACACAAACATGTGTTTACATCATTGTGGGGACTCTCCATAGATTTCCATGCATTTTATGGATTTTATACAGATCTAACGATAATTTATATCCCCTACCCCTAAACCTAACCCTCATAGAAAACTTTTTGCATTTTTAAATAAAATAAAAAAACATTGTTTAGAAAGTTTAATAAGCCAGGTCCCTCATAGTAGCCGCAGGCTGGGCCCCACAAGGTAGGCTATCTCAGGTTTTACGTGTAGCATATACAAACACACACACACACACACACACACACACATACACACGTAAACAGTTTTAGCGGGCCCTCTTAAAAAATGCAGTGTTGTGAAGTGAAGAACAGATTCAGCATAAATTAAAAATAATCCTTGTTAAATTATGTTAATGTATTCACATGTCCATTGCATGTGTAACATGGTTAGTAAATTACTGAAGTTTTGGGACCCATTTTTTGTATTGAGTTGAAGGCTGGCATAGCCAAAATCAAAATAAAGCAATGTGCCAGTTTATGCTATTGAAACAATATTCACATAAGAAAAGCATTTCCTTTAAAATATTGGCAATCTTTATTTATATGGTATCTTTATTTATAAGTCACTGAGGATAATTTTACAACTTTTCATCTATTTGATACATTCTGAGAAGCTTTTTTCGTTTGCTCAGTGTCTGCTAAAACACTGTCAGCTCATTGTTTCTAATGAGTTGTGCTTCTTATTCAATTTATGCCATTCTCTGCAAAACCTCTCAAGCTCTGTCAGGTTGGATGGGGACCGTCAGTGGACAACCATTTTCAGATCTCTCCAGAGATGTTTGATTAGGTTCAATTCCAGGCTCTGTCTTGGCCACTCAAGGACATTCACAGAGTTGTCCCTAAAACACTCTTGCGTTGTCTTGGCTGTGGGTCATTGCTTAGGGTCATTGTTCTGTTGGAAGATGAACCTTCTGCCCAGTCTGTGGTCCTGAGGACTCTGGACCAGGTTTTCATTAAGGATATCTGTATTTGGGTGTTTTTGATGATGCCATGCAAGCAGCAGATGTGTGAGCGACGAGCTCTGTGCACTTTGCTAGTTTTTTAATTATTTTCGTGTTATAATCAGGTGAGATTCGATACACCCAGTTACATATTTGTTCTTTGAGGTAAACATGGCAAAGAAGTCAAAATCCTCGGGCTTTGGAGGTATTAAAGACACTTACATGCTCAAGAGGAAACCTCTGATGGGCCTGCAGACCGGAGACTCGATTTGGATGGCACAGCAGGAGAAAAAAATTCAGCGTCAACTGTCCAACATGTTTGTGATACTGATGAAGATTGTTGCTGACTTGGAGGATCTCGCTGTAATATGTCGATCGATTACAGCAATGGAAACAAAATTCTCTGAGTTGGTTACAAGAGTGGCAGATGTTGAGAAATGGATTGATTATCTGGAGTCATCATAAAGGGAATTATCCACTAATACGCTTGCGACTGGAAATTCTCGAAAATAGGACCCGAAGGAATAACGTACCGATTGTTGGAATTCCTGAGCATGAAGAAGGCAGAGATATGGCAGGGTTCCAGGACAAGCTTCTCCCGAGTCTGCTCGACATAAAAGGACACAAGCTGGAAATTGAGTGAGCTCATAGAGTCCTGGCTCACTGATCTGCTGAGAGAACCCTGATCAATTCTGGCCAAATTTCTGAGATCATCCGATAAAGATCTTGTGTTGCACAAGGCGAAGAGAAAAGGAAAACTTTCTTGGAAGAATCACAATATTTTCTTGTTCCCGGACTGAATTCGACAAGAGAGAAACAAGGAATGTAAGAAACTCTTACATCAATAGATCTAGATTCTGAGATAAGCTTGGAGGAGCTTGACAAGGTAATTAAGGCCCTGCCTACTGGCAAGGCTCTGGGGCCAAATGGCTTTGCTGCTGAATTTTTTAGATCTTTTTTAGATCTTAAATCTTTTTTAGATTTTTCAGAACTGGTTCCACTTTTGTTAGAAGTTTATATGGAATCATTAAATTAAAGCTTCATCAAACCATGACACAAGCCCGGATCAGTCTGATTCTTAAAAGGGATAAAGATCCAAGCGAGTGTAAATTTGCCGTCCAATTTCCCTGACCCACCTAGATGTAAAAATTTTGTCCAAAATTTTGGCTAACCGATTAAGTAAAGTTATGACATCTCTTATACTGTACATATAGATCAGGTGGGATTTATTTGTTTCATCAATATCATGTGGTCAGTAGCGAATGATCAGATCGGTCGCTGCCATCTCATTTGACACTGAAAAGGCATTTGATATGGTAGAATGGGATTATCTTTTTAAGATTTTTGAAATGTATGGGTTTGGGAGTACATTTAATGGTTGGATTAAGTTGCTTTATAGACACCCTGTAGCAGCTGTACAAACAAATGGATTAATTTCAGATTATTTTACTCTGAATAGAGGCACTTGGCAGGGTTGCCCTCTTTCCCCATTATTGTTCTGTTTTGCCCTGGCACCATTAGCAGCCATGATAAGAAAGGAGGATGATTTTCCAGGGGTGGTGGAGGGTGGTGTGGCGCATAAGCTTCTGCTTTACGCAGATGATATTTTATTATTCGTCTCTGACCCTACTAGATCTATGCCTTGCCTCCACAGAATTATTAATTCATTTTCCAAGTTCTCAGGATACAAAGTCAATTGGTCTAAATCAGAAGCTTTGGCTCTGACAGCGTACTGTCCAGTAACAGCCTTCCAGCTGGGTGCCTTCCAGTGTATCCAAAAGTACTTGGGTATTTTATTCCCAGCAAATTTGTCTGATTTAGTTAGTTAATTTTGACCCTTTAATAAAAAGGTTTTCGAGCGATGTGGACAGGTGGGCTTCATTACATTTATCAATGATTGGGGAGGTTAATATCATTAAAATGAACTGTATTCCAAAATTTAACTATCTGCTCCAGTCACTTCCTATAGATGTCCCCCTCTCTTATTTCAAGCAATTTGATAGTATAGGCAAGTTCTTCATTTGGAATGGTAAATGTCCCAGACTACATTTCAACAAATTACATAGGCCGATTGACAAAGTTAGGCTAGGCCTACCCAAGAATTTGTTTGATTATTATGCTTTCGATTTCAGGCATTTGACTCATTGGTTGCTTCCACCTGAAAGAGCCCCTCCCTGGTTTTCTATTGAACAGGAAGTCCTTTCCCCAATTTCACCATTGCAAAGCCTTTCTATCAAACAAACCAGAGAAGTGAAGTCACACCCTGTAATTTAAAATTTGCACGTGAGAAAAAAAATGAAGGGGTCTGACTACTTTCTGAATGCACTGTGTCACAAGCAGTTCAATGGAAAGGAGGAGGTGAGAACCGGCTTGGCAATATAAATAATATTTTAATGATAAACTAAAACAAAAGACAAAACACACACATGATGGACATGTCCGTAAACGATCTCTCTCTCTCTCGCACCATCCTCCGCAGTCAGCCTTTATCCCTCTCGGAGGCTTGATTAGAGAGAGAGAGAGAGAGAGAGAGAGAGAGAGAGAGAGAGAGAGAGAGAGAGAGAGAGATTTAAATAATAAATTATATAATGTGCTTCATGTGGTAACTTCTAAATTAGCTATTCTTATTTAAGTCAAAAATATGATTTATCGTCACAACCAGAACTAACAATTGTATCAATAGTTCATATACAATTGAAAACATTCTGTACGTTTGTGGGTGTTCTCATACAAAATACTTTTTGTCCAGCCTAGTTTGTCTCAAAGAGAATCACCTTGAATCACTCTTTACCTTTCAATTTAATGAACTAATATAACCCTGTTTATACAAGTGAACCAAAGAACAGGCAGTTCCATAAGAAGTATGTATAATATGTGTCATTCAAACAATTTAATCCTATTTAAGAAACACTTTCTCAAATACTTTTTCTCAAATAGCACACCAAACCTATTGAAATTTCCCATAGTGTCTGTATGCATCAGGAAGTTGCAAGAAGCAATACTTAAATAGCTTTGCAAAAACATTTCTTTATTTTGATTTGATTATTTTCAAACCAAGAAATGAATGTGTGCATCCCAGGGGGTGTACATATGCATAAATGGGTGCAAATATGCAGAGAGCATCTTGTTTTCAGGGTCACTGATGAAGCATGTGATACTATTTTAACTAAACCACTCTCATTCCCAGATGTCAAGAGGTCACTACCCCTCAACATGTTTCTATATGGTACTAAGATTGCCAAACACTTTCTAAACACACTTGCCCATGAAATTTCTAGTTCTTTCTCTTATCCTTATTTAATATAAGTGAAAAGTAAATGGACCAAATTAAGAAATGAATAATTTTTTGCATGTTTAGATAATTTTCACAGGCTCTGTTAGTTCTGCTGCAACAGTGTTATGATTGACAGTTTATATGTAAAGAACACTTGGAGCCTGTATATATCATTGATTGAGTATTTTTTATTATTAATTATTATAATGCATTCTCAAAGTGTTATGTTATACCTTATATAATATATAATTTTAAGTTTTTGTGACAAATACTGACAAACACAATTACTGTATAATACATTATAATATAGTGTAATACAGTGCTTGGATATACATATTTACACCATTAAAGAGGCATTAAAACACACGATCAACACCCAATTGCATGTGATCTTTAAAGGTGTGATTGTGAAACTGTGATTACAATTATTTAGAATAAGATATAATGCAATACAATGTGTATTATAGAATAGTGCATTAAGAACAACCTAAATTTATAGTGCATTATAGACTATACAGGCTTTTTTCACTCCCAAATATACATAACACAAAAATCACAGTAACTTGATATTGCCTATTCATGATTATATTGCATTATATACTTTATATGTTTAAACATTATTAATACTTACGATTTAATCCATTAGAACTGTGATAATAATAAAAGAATGAGTTTATAATGCATCATAAACATAGTCTCCATAGAAAGTGATACTAAACTTTTTGTGTGGTGGTCTGTGGGCGGCGCGCGCACTCCCAAAAGAACGCACCTCGCGCGAAGTGATGCGTTTCATCAGCACGCGTATACTTCCATGCAGCGGAGAGAAGAGTGGATCTAACCGCTGAAGGAGTCATCTCCTCCCGTTATCCAACCAATGTGATACCCACCGGTTCTTCGGGAGAGGAGTTCCTCTATCGTCGCGCTCGACCTCACCTCATTTGATCTTTTCAGCAATATTTCTCCACATTCAAGAATAATGGAAGCACTCGCGACTAGATGCGCACTCTTCCTCGCGCAGCTCGCACTCTTCTGTAACACAGGTATGGACCGCATCAAGAAAACAGTTCAGTTTTTCAACTTTGAACTTGAGCTTTAATCTTTGCACTATTTCCAACTACGGGTTCATATTAAGGAGCAAACTTTTTAAGTCATTTTAAGTTATATTTTAAGTGTTTACTGTTTTTGTATTGTCAGTTCTCACACTTGGCTTCTTGTCTACAACGTATTTGAATGGGATGAGTTTTTGCCAACTCTTTGAATATTATTATCATGTTGGCAGCTCTTGTTTAGCTACTTAGTTGTTTAGTTTGCTTGGCATCTCCAGTTCAGCACATGGTTTTGAGATACTGAGAATAATTAGACATTAGATCCCTGTGTCATATCACTCTCTTTGGCTCACTATAAAATTATTATTTTATTTTACGTTTTACCTTATGGAACGATTTCCCAAGCCTATCCTTAAAAATGACTTTTGTTAGTGTAACCCAATTTTGTCAGGTTGTTTTAGTGATTTCAGTCATATTAAATAATATTTTTGACTTAAATAAAACCGGTTCATTTAGAAATTACCACAAGCACATTTTTAGGTTACCTGACCAAGCATTTCTATACAGTTTACTCTAGGCAAAGTAGTATGTTGCTGTGCCTAAACACTGATTTTCAGTGTGCTAGTACCTATGTGAAAAGCTATAACTTGGTTCAAATTTAACATAAGCCAACATTGTTCAGAGAGCCCCCTTGCACCGTTCACAAACTCAGGCTCATTATTTTGCCCACGTTGTGTTCTGAAGTGCCAAAGGAGGCGACTGATATGCCTGGATTAATCTTTTGGATGCACTAAGACAAATCCCCTGAAAGCTGGCCAAAGACATTTTACTTTGTAGATGGAAAAAGCCCTTTTGTAAGTCAGCAAGTGAACCGGGATAGCAAGTTGGTACCTGCTGAAAACAAAATGACTAGGCTTTCTCCTCTCTCCCGCGTCTCACTCTTCATTTGAGTTTGGTGCTCTAACTGATGTTGAGATTAAATGTGTGCCACAAAGGAAGGGCTGAATGTTTGGGATACAAGCTTGTAGTGAATGAAATCTCTCTCTCTCACACCATCTGTCTTCCCAAGTTCTGTACTATAGCTAACAAGTTTTTTTTCTTTTACACTTTTTTTTGGCACTACTCTGTTTTTCCACTGAGAAAGTCACTGTGTTGTTTGTCGGGTCTTGGGTCTGTGACAGATGGTGGTTGGGGACTGTAAAGATGTCAGTCCGGAGAGTGATTGGGGTTCATACGGCCCCACCCCTGCCACATGCCTTGTGTGTGTCCACCTGTAAGGGATGTATGGTGGCGTGTGTCTCTACATGTTACAATTAGTTGTGTGTTCATGAGGAACAACTGTTTTGGGCATGGTCGGATTGGGAGACTAAATTTTACTGTGATTTCTAGGATTCTTGCGGCCTATTGGAGATTTTATCAAACATATATGACTAATCTATATTTTAAGCTTTCAATATTATTTAATAATTTATCTATGTATTATCATTAGTATTGCCATTATTATTAATATGCTACATTGCACACAAATAGAATCAACCAATCAACTAGAGGCCAACCGATAGTGGATTTTACAGATACCAATAACTAAGTTGGGCAGTACCTGCCGATAACTGATTAATCAACCGATAGTTTTTAAAATTGATACTGAATGAAAAATAACACTCAAAGCAAAATAGTGCTGAACTTTATTACAAAAATAAACAGTACTAACTGAACCAATAAAATGTATTGTGCTTTTTTAAATTACATAAATATATAAATATAAGTCAGCTGATTTTTAAAGTAACGTTGTTTCTTAGTCCACAAGAGTGTGAAATAAATACAGAAACCATTCAGCACCATTATATTATTGTATAGAACACTCCTATCCTGGCTGTAAAAAAAAGAGCATTTCATTTTCAACTAATGTTCATAAAATAAATAAATAAAAATCTTAGTCGGTCCATATTCTCAAATGTTAATTCAAAAGTCAAATGTGGGGGGAAAATGCTTCAATAAACAGTTCACATGGTGTTACATTTGCACTGATTCCTACTACTCCAGACACAAGCTTCATAATAACAGTGAAATACCACATCATTTTTTATTCAGTACAGTTGTATGTAGAGTAGCAATATTCACAGATAGCAGTGGTATTCGGCTGAACTCGGTAGTGAAGCGGCTCAAACTATTAGCCCAGGCCAGGGGCTGTTCAAACAGATGAAACACCACATACTGGAACTGAAAGCAAGGATCCCTAGACACATTTCCAATTTGAACATCTTGACAAAGAATTTAAACAACTCTCAACTCTTGTTTAATCTGAGAAATGCTTATAAGAGAACTCCAACATCTGTAAGGGGCTGTGGAGGACACTGAATGCTTTTGCAACCATCCATTTGTTTTGTTTTTCTATGTAAACATGCACTAGACAAACATCTTTGTTTCTCTTTGTTTTTGTTTATTCAGTGTCTCATGCAGGTGCGCTGTTTTTAGATGACGTGTCTATTTATTTTAAAGTGTATTAAGACACATGCTTTCTGTTCAATTGTATTTTTTGTTCTGTGTCTAGCCTTTTTAGCGCAAGAATGTGATCGATCTGAAGTGATCGTATTACAGTGAGGATAAAAAAATTTAATCGAATTCAGATGCGTTTTTTATTTGTTTATACGTTTCTCTCGGCTGCATGAAGATATTGAATTGCTTTCTCACATCACTAGCTTTAAATCTGCAACTTAGCTGGCTAACGAATACATAAACGTAACCAGCTGGATATAAAATGCTGCAATTAGATGATAACAATGGTGACATTTAAACATTTGGGTAGGACTTGCGTGTATTTTTGTCACATTGTTCTAACCGCTTGAGGTTAGCTCTAATGTTAGCATCCTCTCAGCCTTGTCGGAAAACATATTGCTGTTCTCTACTAATGCAGCATCTAGTCAACAAATTAATTACTTTATAATGATATGACAGCGTGTATTGTAGTGTACTGTTTACATACCTTTTTGTTGTTGATGTTTTAAATCAGCATCTGAAGTGTTTCCGCTCCATGCTCTAGAGGCCGCTGTCATTATACAGACCCTTTCCTGCCGCTCCAGCACTGGATGCAATGGGGAAAAACTAGCTGTGTGGACTTTTGCCAATAACCGATAGTTCCAGAAATTTGTTATCAGTGCCGATTAATCGGAAAAAACGTTATTTCTGTCAACCTCAAGAATCAACAACTCATTGCAATTGTTATAGTACATGGAGGGTAAATAAAAGCAATAACAAAAATGTGTTTAGTTATTTAGTAAACAAAAAAGTTGATTGGCAACATTTATTCACATTTTATGGACAAGATCAACTTCATACATTTATGTAAAGAGTTGTATGTTCATAGCTCCTCCCATTATTTGAAACAAAACTGCTTTCATGGGGCCATATGATACAGTGCAATATTAAATCCAATACATGATAAGATCACAACTAATGTCATGCCAAAAAGCTGAATTATGTATTAAGCTAGGATAGAAGAAAGTATTTTAACACTTTCAGTGTTTTAGAGTAAGTTTCAGTGTTAAAATACTTTAAAATATCCCAGCTTAATATGCAGAGACAACTATAAGTAAGCCATTCATAGATTCATTTTTCAGATGGTTGATCAAGTGTTTTTTAAGAACTTCAGAGTGCAAAAACTCCTTTCACATGCCAATTGGGTAACTGGCGGAGTTAGCAACGTTGTAGGTGTAATGCTGGGTAACAGAGAGAGGAAGAGAGGAGTCGCAGGAGTAACTTATGATATTTCATAATAGATGCTGGAGTGGAAGATATAAAACAAGGTATCAATACATCAAAACAGCACAACATTGCAATACAAGAACTGAAAGGGAATGAACAAACCAGGAGGGTATTTATACAAACAAAGGCATATGATGGAATAGAGGGCCGGTGAGGATGATTGGAAACAGATGGAAGTGATGAGGGCAGTGCACCATGGGAGTGCACTGCTGGAGACTCGGAGGACCGAGGCAGAGCTGGGGGATTGGAAGACTGAGGCGGAGCCGGTGGGAATGAGGACCAAGGCGGAGCTGGAGAGAAGGAGGACCCTGGTGGAGCCGAAGGCAGTACGGTTGAGGCTGCAGACACTGGCTCTGGGACGGTCGAGGCTAAAGGCGTGGGCATTGGCTCATTAACCATGCCAGGTGTGGGTGCTGGCTCATTTACCGTGGCAGGCATCGAAGGAGGAACCGTGGAAGGCTTAGGAGCATCCACTGTGGGAGGATATTCAAGGTCCTCATCCACAACACCCACAGTGAAAGGTGAGCTGCAAAGTTGTAAAGCCACCTTCACGAATTTGAGTAGCGTCCAGTGAGGATCCACCGGAGGCATTAGTTCCTTTTGGACGTCTTTGACCGCTGTGCTGTTTCTCGTGCAGGAGCTCCACATTTTTTAGAAACCGTATTAAATTATGCTGAAATTATGCTTTTTTAGTGCATTGGTGTGAACCGCCAGTTGATCTCTCTTTGATCCAACATTTTTAAGGGATGACAAAGCTGGGTGCGTGAAGCATATACAATAATATGAAACATATACAATAATTATTTAATATAAAATAATAGTATAATATTTTAAATGGGATTTATTTGTTTATTTGAACTTTTATATATATATATATATATATATATATATATATATTCCTGAGACCCAGCTAAAAAAGTTTTACAATTTCCCTTTTTTAAATGTCAGTATAGTGGTTGTTGCATAAAACACAAATGATAATAAAAAATGATTGAAAAAATGATATTTTCTTCATATTGTATTTGATGTGCTGAATTGATCTGTGATACATTCAATCCATATTTATAGATCAAGGAGAGGAATTTGACATGGCCAAACTCTCAAACATTTGGTATCTCTGAAAAGCTCAGGGAGTCCTCTGATAATACCCCAAGATTTACAACTGTAGCATGTATGGGCTAAGAAAAACTTAAACAACAAATGTCCTACACAAAAAATCAATTGCTTTGCTGAGCTTCAGGAGGATAATTAACTTTAAAGCCTACTGTATCAAATATGATACATAAAAAACATTTTATTTTTATAGTTTGTCTAATGGTACTATAAACAATTTAATGTAAAAATAAATGAATAGAATCTTCTGACATGTCAGTTATTACAGGGTAAACCAACAAAATGATTAAGAGTTTTAATGACATAAAGTATGTTTTATGTTTGATAGTTCTGAGGTCATCTATATGCTAGTCATAAATGTTGTCGACATTCACTTTCTGACAGGAAAATGGACCAAACATATTGATGACTTATCCTGCACATACTCATTTTGTCCAATCAAATGCTCTTTAGAATGATAATGTCTCTGACTCTTAATATCACCTACTGTATTTTAGACAAATTGCAAATCAGCAATAGCAAAAAGCAAATGCGCCATTATTGTGATGTAAACCACAGTGGATATTTTAAAAAAAAAATAATTAGCCCTTTTATGTCCCACACAAACTTTCTGTTTCAGCAGAAAATACTGGAAAGAAAACTGCTCGTTGAGCCATTTAATGTGGTCTTTAACATAATTTGTCTGGCTTTTATAAGTAAGGGTATCCAGGGCTAGGTGTGCCTTAAACTATTTTAAATACATGACATGAAGGTGAAGAACTATGCGATGTGAAGCGGAGGAAATTGTTTAATGCACAACTAGCTGTGAATTATCCTGGTTATTCCATGGTAATTTGCCAGAATCTATTTGTTACAGCGAATATAGATTTTTAGCAGTGCAAATTTTGACTGGAAGAATAAAAAAAAAAAAACTGTTAATTTTATCTAAGGGTTGTTAGATCTACAGCTCCGCCTGTTCTAAATCAGACACAGAGAAAATGTAGTGCGACCACACACAAACTGCATGAAGAAAATGTATTATTTAATTTTTATTCATTGTAATTTTCTTATTGTGGAAAAACTCCTGATTAGGTCCTGATTTCAATCTCTCACTCTCCGTGCAAAACAGATGAAAGTGGTTAGGAAATGTTTTTTGTTACAATAGTTCACTCTGCTTGCTCTGTAATGTTATGTTGCTATGGTTACAAACAGCACATTAATATCGAACGGTGATTAAAGATACAGTTTGAACTGCATGCATTCCAACCAATCAGAATCGAGTATTAGAACAGACCATGGTGTAACAATAAATATTAGTAACGCACCTAGGGTGTTTCTTCAACTTCATGCACTTTTAGCATTGTGGACCTCTACAAAAGAAAAGTCACACTTTTACTATTTTTTTTTCAATTTGTTTAGTAATGATGTCCAATAGTGTATGCGCATTATATTATTAGGGGTCAATTGTTTGGTGTGGTGTAAATTATACCACAACTGTGAAACAGTTGTAATTATTTTAAAATTGTTAGAAATTATGAAAGTCTGGACTGGAGACAATACTAAAATTAATAAATATATATATAAAAGACATTTGAAAAGTAGCAAGGCCTGGTAAAAAATGTCAAAGTCAGGTTTAAAAGGATAGTTCAACCAAAAGTTGATTATTTACTCAATTATCCCACATGCCATCTGAGATGTGTATGACTTTCTTTCTTCTGCTGAACACAAAAGAAGATTTGTAGATAAAGATCCAGGCTCAGCTGGTCCTTAGAATGGGAGAAGATGATGATACAGATAGTCAGCATAAAAGTAATCCATCCTATCACAAGCATTGACATTAATGTCTTCTAAAGTGATTAGATCACTTTGTGTGCGAAAAAGAACGATATTTAAGCACTTTTTAACTATAAAAGATTGCTTCCAGTCAGGCATTTACAAATGGCCGGATTTACCTGCAAGCGGATTGGCACGTTCCTTTGACCCATTGGTTGTGTGTCTGTCAAACGTCAGTTCACATGCCATCGTGCTTACGGTAAATTCGTCCATTCGGTTACGCCTGACTAGAAGCGATCTTTTCTAGTTAAAAAGTGCTTAAATATTATTGTTTTTCACACACAAAGTGATCAGTTCGCTTTAGAAGACATTAATGTCACTGCTGGAGATAGGATAGATTACTCTTATGATGACTATCTGTGCTTTTTGGACCTACAAATATCTAATCATCATCCTCTCACATTCTAAGGACCTGCTGAGCTTGGATCTTTTTCTACATATCTTCAAAAGTGTTTTGTAGAAGAAAGAAAGTCATACATATCTTAGAAGGCATGTGTGTGCATACATTTTTAGAGAATGGTCATTTTTGGTTGAACTACCGCTTTAATATTACCTTCATATAACAAAAAGAAAAAAAGTTGAAATCTGTTAGTTTTAAGACATGAAATTAGCAGAAGTTGAAGTATTGCCCTCCTATGAACTTGTTTCAAGCATGTTTTGATCTTGTTCCAAACTTGTTTCAAGAGTAAACACTGTCAGATCTGTGTTTGTTATTCTGTTTTCAACTTTGTTTATTCCTAACAGTTCTTCTCTCTCTCTCTGTGTCTTTCTCTCCTTCTTGCCCTTTGGTGGGGGCACTTGGGGCAGCTTGGCATCCAGACTACCTCTCTGTTTGCGAAAACGGGAACAGATTTCCCCTCTGCAGTTGTGGGTGCATTTGACCAACAGATTAGTTGGTATTAGGCTCAAGCGCATTCACTCAAGCATGTGGAGGGGATGCATTCTGAATCTCCGAGTCGTGTCTTTCTCTCCTTCCCAGGATAGTGGAGGGACTGTGGCTGAATGGACCGGGGTGAGGTGGGGTGATGGGGGGGGGGGGGGGGGGGTCACCGGTTGGAGAGCCAAATCTCTACGCCGTCCTGCCCATGGCCTTAAGCCAGTCCCTCTTAGTGAATTATGCTGTCAGTTGCTCGATTTGTTTTGTGCCTGGCTGGCAAGAGGCGGCCGGTGCTCGTGGACATGCAACAATGTAGGGAGTCTGGGCTGGGAGGGGGGTCTTATTGTATACGACATGTGAGTGTGACATTCAGTAGGGCCTCTGATTTGTCCCAGTGGTGGTGCTCCCATGTCACAAAGGATGGATGAGCGAGTTGGGGGACTTTTGTATGTCTTTGTGGGAGAGAGACTTGAACTTGAACTGAGAATGTCGGAGACTCGTTGGCTTGCCATCTTGCAAGTAATCTGAGATATGATTTTTGCCTGGAGGATGATAAAAATGGTGAAAATCCCATAGACTTACATCTAGAGATGAAAATATTAAAGAGACTTTGTGGTGGGGCCTTTTGACTTGAGCCAGTATAGGGCTGGGTGATAAAGCTAAAAAATAATTATATCTCGATATTTTTCAGCCTATTGGTGATATTCAATATTTATCTCAATATTATTATTTTTTTGACTAATTCCTAACATTGGGATCCATTGGAAATCTTTGCAGAGATGCAGTTTTTCCAGAACCAGGAACACAACGTGTGGGGACCTTACTTGACATCTTAATCTTTTTGTAGATTCAGTGCAAACCAAAGTAACAATTGTCAAACTTCAATGTACGAGTACCTCATCTTTAACGATTACATACTGTACATGTACTATATGTTGAAAAGGTGAACACTACATGCTAACATCACGATGTGGCCGACAATAAATGCTCTTCTTTTGGACTAGAGAGGAAGTTATGAGTTCTGTAACATACAATATGTTTTTATAGTATAGTGACCTCTTACAGTGGGAAGAAAATTGCATATATGTAAATATGTGAACCCTTTGGAATTACCTGCATTTCTACATGAATTATTCAGATATTTTGGTCTGATGTTTATTTAAGTCCTAATAATTGACAAACACAATATGCTTAAAGTATTGACAAACACCAATTGTAGTTTTCATGTCTTTATTGAATATGTTATTTAATCTTTCACTGTCCATTCTGGAAAAAGTATGTGAACCCTTGTATTTAATAACTGGTAGAACCTAGTTTTTTAGACATAACCTCCACCAGATGTTTCCTGAAGCTGTTGATTGTCTATTATTAGGACTTAGGTGAAGATCAGACCACATTTTATAAATTATTAATGCAGAAATGCAGGTAATTCCAAGGGGTGGACATACTTATTCTTGCCATTGTATATGTCAAAATATAATGGAAAATGACTCGACTGCTTTAACCATTTTAATTTATATGCACCAATTCAGCAATGCATAGTAATAAAAACACTATTCACCATTGATCATCCCTCTCTATACCCATCATGTGGGAATCTCAGCATCTTCATCATGGTACATGCAGATAGACAGGCTCCATTGGGGCCCCTATGGCTCTTTGCCGGTTGGGTCAGCATCCCTGACTTGCCACTAAATTAATGACAGAAAACTAGGGTTTGCTGTCATGCTACTGAAAGAGCTGCTCCGGCCTGCCATCGGAGAAAACAGACTGTTGTTCAGTGCTAGCCTGAGACATTTTGAGATCTCTTTCTGTTCTTTTCTAGGCCAGAGGTGTGTGTGGTCTGGATCTGCCTCATGGAATGTTCCTCGGACCCCATGAAGGCTGAATACAAATTAAAGTTTGGACACTACAATATAGTTCCTAGATGTCTATTCCCTTAGTGTCTTAGACTGTGGGGATGTGATCATAAGTCTGGGGTAGTTACGAACACCAAAAGTGAGGACAATCAAAGTAACTTTTTCTACTTAAATCACTTAAGGAGTTTCCATTTGTATAGAACAGAGGTGCTCAAACTTTTTCTAATGAAGGGCCAAAAATCAAACTTGTTTGAGGGCAGTGAGCCAAAAGTAAACATTGCATAAATCAAACTGTATTATTTTTAAATTAAATATTAATTTGAGTTGGGTTACTCAAGTCTGAGTCAGGAGTCCAGTTTGAATGGACTTGGACTTGTCACAGACTCAGATGCATTTTTAATCAGAATTGACTCGAGCCTTTAGGACTCAGGATTCAAGAGTCCATGGGATTTTATTTGTGATTCAATGTACAAAATAAATAAATAAAAATAACGAAACAGAAATAAATGCACACTCTGTCTACTCTGCAAGCACATGTGGCACCCCCTGATGTCGTAGACGTAGCAATAGTTTGTTTCACTGTGTTGAGCAAACACACCTGCAGAGTGGCACACTTAGTCAACCAATACGCTTGAATGTTACTATGGATACTGCTGTATAACATCGATTACCAAGGTGGCTGGCAAGACGAACACATAAAGTCAGTGTAAAACAGTTCAATGGAAAGGAGGAGGCGAGAACTGGCTTGACAATGTAAATAACATTTTAATGATAAACTTAAAGCAAAGGACAAAACACACACATGACGGACATGTCCGTAAATGATCTCTTTCTCCCGCACCATCCTCCGCAGTCGGCACTTATCCCTCTCGGAGGCTTGATTAGCCTAATAAGGGACCGGGTGTATAGACTCACGACCCGGCCCTGCCCTCCGCCCTGCCACAGTCAGGTATGTAGCCAATGTACTAGAAACTACAAAGCATTTTCACTCAGCAAGGGACCTGATAACTGGTAAAATCACATGTGGCGTTTGTGCAGCCAAGACGGTGCTTGTGGTTTGTCATGTTTAGAACTTTATTAAGTCAAGTCAATAAAAATTCTGAAAAATATTATTAATATTGGACTATTAAGACTTTTTAGGCATAATGTATCCACACATGTAGGCATCTGTAGTCTCTTGAAGCCCACACAGTGTTATAAACTTAAACTGGTCCTCGATGAATTAACTGTAACTTTTTAACGTTCCCCTTCTGTCACTCACTCAAAAATGTATCGATGTAGTGACACTAGGGGTTCCTCTTGAGAGCTCGAACACTTCTCATTCTTTGAGAAAAGGCCAGTGAGAATTGGTGAGTGGAATTTGCATGCCACTCTCCCGGACATACGGGTATAAAAGGAGCTGGAATTCAATTCCATTCAGATTTTTTCTTCGTAGCTGAGTGGTTGTACTATCAGCGAGCTGAATACTACTGCTGTTCCATTCACCTCTTAAGAAGCGTATGCTGTTGCATATACAGCGCATTTCCAGTGGCTTTCTCTCCTTCTGCATGTCGAGTGCAGGTTTTACCCCTGGGCGCTTCGACAGCGCTAAAAGTGTGTATATTCCTGCCAAAGAGTATATTTTCTCTATTAGGGCACACACATTGATGTTGAACGTCTTTTTAAAGACACGTCTTCATAAAGATGTCTATCTGTCTTTGTGTGATTCCTGGATGTGGTCGTTATCTCTATTTTCCGATGGCCACGGGCACTGCCTCACGTGTCTGGGCAGCAATCACACTGAGGCAGCATTTGTGGATGGTTCACGTTCTCATTGCGAGAATATGACCATGGCAATGTTGCGGTCGTGGCTTTCCTAGTTCCGCGGGAAAGCCACTCTAGCCACCCCCTCTGCTGCGCCTTCTACCCACGGATATGAGGCCAGCCCGGCTGGCGCTGCAGGCGATTTGGGGACTTCAATGAGTGCAGTCTCGCCGGGTAATTTCCCGTTCCCCATCACTCTCGTTTGCTCCCATCTGGTTCCGAAATGAGACCAGCCTGCCTCACAGCCAGCATGACATCTCTTTCGGGGCCTATGAGCAGGATGAGTCTTCAATCGCTGCATTGGAGAGCGCACTGGTGATGTCGGACGGCAATAACGACTGGGCTGCCACCTTCGGGTCTGCCTGCCCAATCTGAGGCTGACGCAGAGATGACCGCCATGCTTGCCCGGGCCACTGCGAGCATCAGGTTGCACTGAAACCCTCCCCTGAGCGCTCGTGGCTTGATGATTGGTTCCTCGATTCCAGCCAAGCCACACCGCCCAAGCCAAGCCCACTCACAAAACGCTGCCACCTGGCAGGATCACCTCACCTCGCACTCACCACCAGAGCCTATAGGACTATGTCGTCTCTGGTGACCAAAGCCTACAGTAATGCTGGACCACCAGGAAGCTACACCAGGCCAAGGCACTAAAAGAACTGCACATGGGTAGTCCTGATCACGATGTGCTGCAGGAGCTACGCTCAGCAACCAACCTCACCCTCCAGGTGATGAAGGTCACAGCGCAAGCACTCGAGCAGCCGATGTCCACCTTGGTGGTCCAGGAACGCCACCTGTGGCTGAATCTGGTTGAGATGAGGGACGGCGACAAAGTCCGCTTTCTCAACGTGGCCATCTCCCAGATCGGAATTTCATCGACACCGTAGAGGAATTCGTCCAGCAGTTCTCGGTGGTGAAGAAGCAGATGGAGGCCATCCAGCACATCTTTCTGTCTATGAGAAAACATAGAGTGAAAAGGTTGCGACTGGCACGGCCTGCTCCCATGCTAGTTACGTCGCTCCCCCCCCCCCCCCCCTCAGGGATGTGGAGAACTACATGATGTCTTTTGGCCCATTGGGGGAGGTTACGCAGTCTGATGCACCTGCTATTACAGACGCAGCAGCCTGCTTGCACCTGCATCAGCAGTTCACCTAACACAGTTCAGCTGTTGTGGCATTTTTCTATAGGGACCCCTAGTGTCAATACATCAACACAACATTGAGTGAGTGACAGAAGGGGAATGTCATGGTTACTGTCGTAACCTCCGTTCCCTGATGGAGGGAATGAGATGTTGTGTCCCTCTTGCCACAACACTGTACTAGCCACTGAAATGGCTAGACCTTGTCTCGGCTCCTCAGCAATAAACCTGAATGGAATTGCATTCCAGCTCCTTTTATACCCGTATGTCCAGGGGAGTGGCATGCAAATTCTACTCGCCAATTCTCATTGGCCTTTTTTCAAAGAATGGGAGGTGTTCGGGTCTCTCAAGAGCGACCCCTAGTGTCACTACATCGACACAACGTCTCATTCCATCCAACAGGGTACAGAGGTTATGACAGTAACAATGACGTTATTTTGGGCAGCAAAATGATTTGTTGATAATTTAATTATAGATTGGGTGACCAGACATCTCGGTTTAGTACACAGGACAATCATGGTTTTTGGTAGGGTCACTGATTTTTTGTTCTTAAATTAAATCTCCTACATTGTCCTTCTTGCTATTGTCTCTGGTGTCGTTTGTAGAGAAGAAAACAAATAGTGTTGTGTCGCATGTTGATTTGAAGATACATTCATTCTAGTCTTCAGCAAATCAGCTGAAATGGATCGGGTTACCATGGCAATGACGTCATGCGCTTAGCGCTCGTGCTCTATGTCGTCCTGTCAGTCGTGTAACTTCTCAGTGTGTGTTAATTACTACTGTGTTGACTCATTATTTTCCTAAATCAGTCGGCAGATAGAGACAAAAAGATATCTCAGTATATATTATTTCTTTAGAAGGGGATCATTTTAGATAAAAATAAATTAGACAAATTGAAGATGAAGCAGAAATAAAAAACTAAATTACAATTCAAAATAATCTAATAACTCTGGTTCCCCGTCTGTCACACACTTCGACGTTGTGTCGAAGAAGCGAAACTAGGGGACTCTCTTGAGCGCAGAATATGCCTCTGATCTATGAAAAAATGCCAATGAGAGTTGGCGAACAGTATTTGCATACCCTGCCCCCGGACATACGGGTATAAAGGCGAGGGAAATACGCTTGTTCATTCAGTAATTTTCTTCTGAGCCGATGGTCGTGTATGCAGCCAGCTGCGAGTGACACAACTGTTTCCTGCTTCTATCCTCTGACGCGCTGCTTTGCTGTTGGATCTACGGCGCACTTCAGCGGCTTTTCTCCTCTCTGCACGCCGTGCAGTTTTCCCCTGGGTGCTTCGACAGCGCAGAGTTAAAAGAGTTTCCTATATAAAGAGCAATTTTCTCTGTAAAAGAGTTTAATTCTCTGAAAGCGCAATACACAGCGGCGTTGAACGTCCTTTTCAGGACACTTCTTTTTAAAGATGCCATTCAACCCCTGTGTAGTTCCTGGATGCGGTAGAGTGCTCTACTACAGCCGCCCCCCGTGTCGCTCCTTCTTCCCAGGGGATTGAGGACAATGCGGCTGGCGATGGAGGCGATTTGGGGACGGCAGCGGGTGCAGCTCAGCCGGGTACGCCCCCTCGGACCACCCACCCCCCGACACGCTCGTTGACCCCGTCTGTGCTCGAGGCAACGGCAACTCGCCTCCGGGCCGGTCTGCCTATCCTCTGGAGCTCGAGGTGGATGAGCTTGCCGCTCCATCGGAGAGCGCGGCGTCTAACGCTGATGCCTCCCCTGGGCTGCCGCCTTCGGGCCAGCACACCCAGGCTGAGGCTGATGCACAGATGTCCGACATGCTTGCCCGGGCCGCCATCAGTGTGGGGTTGGATTGGAACCCACCATCCTCCCCACACCTGGGGGTCTGGGCGCCGCTCACAGCCATGCTCCCCCCTGGTCCCGTTTTTCCCGGAAGTGCATGACGAGCTGACGTCTTCATGGAGAGCCCTGCTTTCCCTTCGTCAAAAGCCCTGCTCGTCCGCTCTCACTACCCTTGACGGCGGAACGGCCCACGGGTATACAGCAATTCCCCAGGTGGATAGGGCCGTTGCACTCCATCTATGTCCCGGTAACCCTACCACCTGGTGCGGGCGCCCTATACTCCCTCCCAAGGCCTGTAGGACGACATCCTCGTTAAACACCAAAGCCTACAGCGCGGGACAGGCCGCTTCCGCCTTGCACGCCATGGCCATCCTGCAAGTATATCAGGCCAAGATGCTCAGGGATCTGCACGAGGGTAGCCCTGACCCTGATGTGCTGCAGGAACTGCACTCCGCGACCGACCTCGCCCTCAGAGCCACGAAGGTCACCGCGCAGGCACTCGGGCAGGCGATGGCCACCCTTGTGGTCCAGGAACTTCATCTATGGCTCAACCTGGTCGGGATGCGTGAGGCCGACAAAGTTTGCTTCCTCGACGCCCCTGTCTCCGGCTGGCTGTTTTGGCCTCTTTGGCGACACCGATGGACTTCGCCCATCAGTTCTCTGCGGTGAAAAAGCAGACAGAGACCATCTCACATATCCTGCCTCACCGCAAACCTGCCACCACGGCCACTGCCCCGTCTGCTCGCTGAGGGTGTCCCCCTGTGGCCAAGAAATCTGCTCCGCCTCAACCGGGTCCAGCTCTCAGCCCCAGCGTCAAGCACACCACAGGAAGCAGATGCCCCCAGTCTCTCGGACCCCCTTGAGGACCCATAAGGCTCCCAGGATCTCCTGAGACAGACGACCCAGCGACAGGGATGTTATCTCTGGAGGTGGTAAGACCGCTCCGTCCCCCGGGGGAGGGCCGGGAGGAGAATCTTTTGTTTTTAAACAATTTTCATTTGCCGCCCCACTTAGATGGGGTTGCGGTACCCACTTTCTCAATAAAAGAGCTATTTCCTATGTCCCTTGGTCACCTGGCCCGCAAATGCCGTTCTCACGGCACTCTGCCGCCAGATCTCAACAGTCCCGGCTTCCTGGACACGGACCACCTGTCTCCAGCCCCACGACTGTTCCCCAGCCGGCCAGTTCCGACAAGTCTAGAGGACGCCTACCCTGGACCTCCTCCTCAGTCGCTAACCCGCCCCCCTGCTGGGTGTGCGGAGCAAGGTAAGTGCTTTGAGTCTTTTCTCAGCACCCCAGCATCGGGTTGCCCTGATGCTGCCCTACCTACCCCGCCCCGCCCCGCTGCGAAGCTCCGCCGGGTACGTCAAAATTAATCGTCCCTTTGGTGTCTCTAGCGCAGAGGTTGGACGCATGGCTTTCACTTCCCAACCCATCTCACTGGCTGACCTGGACCATTCGACTCAGTTACGCAATTCAGTTTGCCAGGCCCCCGCCCCCCTTCATGGGCGTGCACTTTTCTGCAGTACACGGCGAACATGCCCAGTCCCTGCGCGCGGAAATCGCTACTCTTTTGTTCAAAGACACGATAGAGCCTGTCCTTCCAACCGAGATGAAGAAGGGTTTCTACAGCCCTTACTTTATCGTACCCAAGAAAGGCGGCAGCTTACGACCAATCTTGGACCTGCGAGTTCTCAACCATGCGTTGCACAAACTCCCGTTCAAAATGATCATGCCGGCACAACGGTCCCTTTAAAACTTTTGTATGTCGCGCTGCTGGAGTTGATGCATTTGAGACTGCTTCAACACTGGCTTCAGACCCGAGTCCCGAGACGAGCATGGCGCCGTGGCATGCAACGTGTGACAATCACCTCCGCCTGCCGCCAAACATTCAAACCCTGGTCAGACCTCTGTTTCTTACAGCAGGAGTACCCTTACAGCAGGTGTCCCGACGTGTCCTGGTCACGACCGACGCCTCCAGATCGGGTTGGAGCGCTGTTTGCAACGGGCACACAGTAGCAGGCTGTTGGAAAGGGGCCCAGCTGCGTTGGCACATCAACTGCCTCGAGTTGTTGACCATCCTTTTGGCCCTGCGGAAGTTTCTCCCATTAGTTCGAGACAAACATATCCTGGTCAGGTCGGACAGCACCACTGCGGTGGCGACTCAAGTCGTTTCGTGCCACTCACATCCCCAGAAACCTCAATGTGATAGCGGACGTGCTGTCACGACAACGCTTGCCTGGCGGAGAGTGGAGGCTTCACCCCCACTCGGTTCAGCTGATCTGGGAACGGTTTGGCAAGGCCTACGTAGACCTGTTTGTCTCCTGAGAGACATCCCACTGCCTGCTCTTGTACACCCACTCAGTAGCTCCCCTCGGGGCAGATGCACTAGCACACAGCTGGCCAGTGGGGCTGCGCAAATACGCATTTCCCCCAGTGAGCTTTCTTGCACAGGTGCTGTGCAAGGTCAGGGAGGATGAAGAACAAGTCACTCTTGTGGCTCCTTACTGGCCCACCCAGGCCTGGTTCTCGGACCTTGTACTCTTTGTGACAGCCCCTCCCTGGCGAATTGCCCTGAGGAAGGACCTTCTTTCTCAGGGACGGGGCATGCTCTGGCATCCGCACCCAGACCTTTGGAACCAACACGTCTGGCCCCTGGACGGGACGCAGAAGATCTAGCTGGTCTACCACCCATGGTCGTAGCCACGATCAACCAAGCCAGAGCCCCTTCTACCAGGCATCTCTACGCCCTGAAATGGCATCTGTTCGTGAATTGGTGTTTTTCCCGGGCAGAAGACCCACAGAGGTGCACAGTTTGGTCAGTGCTCCTGTTCCTACAGGAGAGGTTGGAGGGAAGGCTGTCCCCTTCCACCTTGAAGGTGTATGTTGCCGCTATCGCAGCTCACCACGACCCAGTAGACGGCAAGTCTCTGGGTAGGCACGACTTAATCGTCAGGTTCCTAAGAGGTGCCCGGAGGTTAAATCCCTCCTGACCAAACCTGTTGCCCTCCTGGGATCTCTCGGTGGTCCTCGCCGGTCTTCAGAGATCCCCCTTTGAGCCACTAGAATCAGCTGGACTCAGGACCCTCTCCCTAAAGGTGGCCCTGCTGATCACGCTCGCCTCCATCAAGAGGGTCGGGGAACTGCATGCGTTCTCTACTAATGACACTTGCCTGGAGTTCGGTCCGGCAGACACATATGTGATCCTAAGACCTCGACTGGGCTATGTGCCCAAGGTTCCTGCCATGCCCTTCAGAGATCAGGTGGTGAACCTGCAAGCGCTGCTCCGGGAGGAGGCAGACCCCGCCCCCTCACTGCTGTGTCCGGTACGTGCTTTGCGTGCCTACCTGGAACGCACCCAGAGCTTCAGGCACTCTGATCAGCTCTTTGTCTGCTTCGGGGGGACAGCAGAAAGGGAACGCTGTCTCCAAACAGAGGCTGTCCCACTGGGTGGTGGACACCATTCTGTTGGCCTATCACACCCAGGCCGTGCCACCCCCCCCTACTGGTTTGATCCCACGCTACCCTGAGTGTGGCGTCCTCATGGGCACTCGCTAGGGGCACCTCCCTAGCAGACATTTGCAGAGCTGCGGGCTGGGCAACACCTAACACCTTTGCAAGATTTTACAATATCAGGGTTGAGTCAGTCTCGTCCCATGTTTTCTCAGGTCCGAGCCCGTAGAACTCGGTACATGTCGACGGCCTGACCAGGTGAATCACTTGCGTCCAGTGCCCTTTCCCTCTGCCGAGGTAAAACAGTGCGCCTTCTTCCCAGGAGACCCCTTTAGGTTCCTGGTTGATTCCTCCCTAGCCCTCTTGGGTCCGTAGTTCAGCGGAGGAACTTGCCAACCCAGTCCACTACGGGTACCCCAGGCTACCCCTACTGGAATAGGTGCTCCACAGATCAGGCCTCCTACGCGGACTCCTCCTGTGTGTACTTCTGCAGTACGGTCACCTTACGAGCTGACCCGTGACTCCCTTAGGCAGTCCTTCGCTGCCCTCCGGTCGCCGTGTTGTAGCAACTCCCCTCTCCTCGAGGCTGGATCTACTACCGCGCCATTCTTCCCACATGTGACCAAAGAGCCCATGTGATGTATTTCGTATAAGAACAGCACATCTCCTCACACTGAACACACGGTAATAGGATTATTTAATTAAACAATGCTGTAAAATGTTTTTATGTAGTTCATTCATTTAGCCTATTTACTTTTATTAGACATTAAAACTATTTTCCTGTTGTGATATCAAAAGCTTGAATTGAACATTGCTTCTTTTCTTAAGAGGCGATGGATTAAGGCTGAATGCATTTCATTATGGTATGCATAATGGGGGGGTATTTTGTCCTCTTTTTTCCCCAATTTGGCATGCCCAATTCCCAAAGCGCTCTAGGTCCTCATGGTGGCATAGTGACTCACCTCAATCCGGGAGATGGAGGACAAATCTCAGTTGCCTCCGCGTCTGAGACAGTCAGTCCGCACATCTTATCGCGTGGCTTGTTGAGCATGTTACCGTGGAGAGCTATTGCGTGGGAGGCTCACGTTATTTTCAGCGGCATCCACGCACAACTCACCATCTGCCCACAAGGAGGTTAACCCAACTTGACTCTACCCAACCTAGCAACCGGGCCAATTGGTTGCTTAGGAAGCCTTAATGGAGTCACTCAACACGCCCTGGATTGCAATTCCAGATGTGGTAGTCAGCGTATTTACTTGCTGAGCTACCCAGGTACCCTACATGACCACCCTTGAATTTACTATAGTAACACTAACTGTACTTTAGGCAGAAATAGATTCATAACACATATTATAATATCACTACATCAGCTCTATTAAATTTGTCATGGGCTACATTAGGGAAGTTAAGGTATATAATATTTTTTTGTTACAACTTCTAAATGTTTATTTAGGCGTACTGTTTGTAATTACAAAAATGCCATAATTTGTTTTATAGAAATCATGTTACATCTACCACAGTAGTAAAGAAGATTCAAGCTTTCATGTGTTTACTATGGTCTTGTTACAAATACCACTGTTAAAACTATATAAATAAATAAATACATTTATATTTACATACAAGTTCAAATGCAAAATACACTTATACTGCATATATATTAAATAGAAATGTGTAAATCCTAAAATAAATAGGCTGAAATATTTTTGTTTTTGTTTTTCAATATAACCATATTTATTTCTGATAAGATTATGAAATAAAATGAAAACAACTTCCTCTTTTATAATTTTCTCTCTATTTGGAACTTGACTAAAATTGGCAATGTAAAAAACTAAAGAAAAAAAAAACCCACTCAATTTTAAACAGCCTTACCATAATGCTACATATCACATTATGCCCCATTTAAGTCTGTAATGTTGTTCACCAATATTATTATTATTATTATAAACTAGAGGTAGATTGTTTTTTACAGATTAATTGGTGCCAATTGTTTTTTCCCCTCACTTTTTTATTTCTCATCAATAAATCTCATCTGGTGAAAGATTTACATATAAACACTTTATATGGAGAATATAATAATAGATATCATATAGAGCATTGTAAGTTAGCCAAATCTCTGTAATTTCAATATATGAGTCCACAGTGTATCTCAGACTTATTTAAAGTTAAAAGTCCCCTGTAATGCACTAAATCTGAAATTTTCTAGTTATTATTGAGATTTTGGTTGCACAATAAACTGCTTTTGGGATTTTATTCATTTTTGACTCTTGTAGGTTTAATGTCTGTGCCCTTCATAGTAAGGAAAGACCTTTTTTGTCATTCTATGAATTGATTTTAAGAAACTATCAGCATATTAATTGGTTATCGGCTTTTTCACCACCTTAGTAATCGGTATCAGCGAAATCCAATATCGGTCGACCTCTATTATAAACTTTCCTCAAGAAACTCAACATTTCCTTAAAGCAATGTAAAAAAAAAATACAATGAAAATAATAAACAAATACCGGGAAACCTGCTGGACTGCTCCAGAGATAGAGCATGTGACACACACATGAAACACAGATGTGCGTTTCAATTAGGATGGTGGCAAAAAACATGTCTTTTAAATTTTTTCAGCCTAATGTGAAGCCCTGCCCATTGTATATATACGCACAGGCTGCACAAATGGATATGAACATATTGTGATATACAGGATATAACAAAATCTATATATATGTATGTATATATATCATTGCCTCGATATATAAATATATATATATATTTATTTATTTATATATATATATATATATATATATATATATATATATATATATATATATATATATATACACTCACCTAAAGGATTATTAGGAACACCTGTTCAATTTCTCATTAATGCAATTATCTAATCAACCAATCACATGGCAGTTGCTTCAATGCATTTAGGGGTGTGGTCCTGGTCAAGACAATCTCCTGAACTCCAAACTGAATGTCAGAATGGGAAAGAAAGGTGATTTAAGCAATTTTGAGCGTGGCATGGTTGTTGGTGCCAGACGGGCCGGTCTGAGTATGTCACAATCTGCTCAGTTACTGGGATTTTCACGCACAACCATTTCTAGGGTTTACAAAGAATGGTGTGAAAAGGGAAAAACATCCAGTATGCGGCAGTCCTGTGGGCGAAAATGCCTTGTTGATGCTAGAGGTCAGAGGAGAATGGGCCGACTGATTCAAGCTGATAGAAGAGCAACTTTGACTGAAATAACCACTCATTACAACCGAGGTATGCAGCAAAGCATTTGTGAAGCCACAACACGCACAACCTTGAGGCGGATGGGCTACAGCAGCAGAAGACCCCACCGTTTACCACTCATCTCCACTACAAATAGGAAAAAGAGGCTACAATTTGCAAGAGCTCACCAAAATTGGACAGTTGAAGACTGGAAAAATGTTGCCTGGTCTGATGAGTCTCGATTTCTGTTGAGACATTCAGATGGTAGAGTCAGAATTTGGCGTAAACAGAATGAGAACATGGATCTATTATGCCTTGTTACCACTGTGCAGGCTGGTGGTGGTGGTGTAATGGTGTGGGGGATGTTTTCTTGGCACACTTTAGGCCCCTTAGTGCCAATTGGGCATCGTTTAAATGCCACGGCCTACCTGAGCATTGTTTCTGACCATGTCCATCCCTTTATGGCCACCATGTACCCATCCTCTGATGGCTTCTTCCAGCAGGATAATGCACCATGTCACAAAGCTCGAATCATTTCAAATTGGTTTCTTGAACATGACAATGAGTTCACTGTACTAAAATGGCCCCCACAGTCACCAGATCTCAACCCAATAGAGCATCTTTGGGATGTGGTGGAACGGGAGCTTCGTGCCCTGGATGTGCATCCCACAAATCTCCATCAACTGCAAGATGCTATCCTATCAATATGGGCCAACATTTCTAAAGAATGCTTTCAGCACCTTGTTGAATCAATGCCACGTAGAATTAAGGCAGTTCTCTTAGGCGAAAGGGGGTCAAACACAGTATTAGTATGGCGTTCCTAATAATCCTTTAGGTGAGTGTATATATATATATATATATATATTCAGCCCTAGCCAGGACCCAGAAACCTCACATTTGTTGTGTTAGTGCTATTGGCAACAGATTGAACATGTTGACTTTGATTGTAGGAAGCTGGATTTTACGGATATACAAACTGCTAACAGCATAAACAGTGAAGATATCCTTGTCTCCCAAGATGACACAGATTCACATCTTGGTAAGAAGGAAACAGCTGGTGGATGATCTGTGGGTGGTTTGGCATCTGTCCCAGATGGTAATCAGTGTCTCTGATTACTTAAGTGTGTAAGAGACCAAGGGAAGAGATTGTCACTCTCACAAGGCTCTTATAAGATATTCCAAGTGTATTTGACAGTGAGTTACTTTTCTTTTTAGACATCCACTGTCCTTAACAGAGCACTACTGCTTCATACGACTCTTACTGCTTCTGTTCCATATACATCTGCATACTGTGCAATGTGCCAATCTGTAAATGTTAAAATACACACTGTTTCAAAAGTATAGCTACAAGACATAAACAAGATGCATATTATAATGATTATAGTGTGATAAAATTGTTTACTAACCTTTTCTGTGTAAACATATATCCCATTTGCAGTGCTGTAATCCATAAAACCCTAAAATCCACTGTAGAGATGATGATTTAAAGAACTTTATAGCTCAAATAATACATGAGCCGGGAGGACACAACGTCCTGAAATGAAATGCATTCAGCCTTAATCCAACGTTCCCTCCATCAGGAAACAGAGGTTACATCCGTAACCTAGACGTTCCCCGTCTGTCGCTCACTTCGACGTTGTGTCGAAGAAGCGACACTAGGGGTCCAATTTAAATCATGCCATGCGCTGAGCCGTGTATGTGTACTGCTGACACAGGAGCGGGCAGGTATTTTACGTGCCAAAGCGACTGCACGTACCCTTTCCCAATGCCCCATAAAATCATCAGAGCCTTCTGGTTCTGGCCCGACCGGGGGGAACAAGGTGACGTGCCAAGCATGGGAGCATGCCGCGCCAGCCGCGCCTTTTCTCTTTCTATGTTCCTCGGATAGAGTTAAAGCGGCTGGGGCCATCATAACGATATCATACGCATCGGGGAAGGCGATCTTACATAGTTCCTACTCTTTCAGGGGGAAAAGACCCTGCGGAGACCACACCTGCCCAGACTGGGGGAGGTAAAGAGTGGTGAAATACATCACATGAACTTTTAGGTCACATGTGGAGAATGGTGCGGTGGTAGACTTGAGTCGCTGCTGGTTCTAAAAGAGGAGACGACAGGCGAGTTGTGACATGTGGTGGGAGCGTACGCCACCTTGGCAATTTATGCACGCTACCGTGGTGGTGCTGTCTAATCGAATCAAGACGTGTTTTCCCTGAACTAGCAGGAGAAACCTCCGCAGGGCAAAAAGTACAGCCAACAACTCTAGGCAGTTGATGTGCCAGCGCAGTGGGGCCCCTTTCCAACGGCCCGCAGCCACGTTCCCTTTGCACACTGCGCCCCAATCTAATTTGGAGGCGTCGGTAGTGACCAGGATGCGTCAGGACACCTGCTGCAAGGGGACTCCCGTCCGCAGAAAGCACAGGTCTGATGGTTATTTTTGACATATAGGCGGGAGCTTCGCAGCAGGGCGGAGCAGGTAATGTGGCATCGGGAGGCAAGGATGCGTCCCGAGGCTCTACCTTGCTCCGCACACCCGGCAAGGGGCGGGTTAGTGACTGAGGAGGAGGTCCCGTAGAGGCATCTTCTGGACTCGTCAGAAACGGCTGGCCGGCCGGCCGGCCGGGGAAGAGTCATGGGGCTGAAGGCGAAAGGTCCGCGTCCAGCATACCAGGACTGTTGAGGTGTGGCGGTAGAGTGCCGTGAGAGTGACATTTGCCGGCCAGGCGACCCAGAAACAAAGGAAATTGCTCTTTTATTGAGAATGTGGGTACCACAGCCTCAAGGGTGTGCGGCAAATGAAATAAATTCAACAAAGGATTCTCTTCCTGGCCCTCCACCTGGGGATGGAGTGGTCTTCTTACCAGCTCCGGAGGGAACGTCTTGGTCTCTGTGTCGGGCATCTCAGGACCACTTGGGGGCCTTCCGGGTCCTTGAAGGGGTCCGAGAGACGGGGGCTGTAAACTTCCTTTGGGCTGAGATCTGGGCCCGGGTTGAGGCGGAGCTGCATGTTTCTTAGCCGCAGGAGGACGCCCTCGGCGAGCAGACGACCGGTGCGTCGAGGAATCTCAACAAGGTTCAGCCACAGGTATCGTTCCTGAACCACAAGTGTGGTCATCGCCTGAGTGACCTTCATGGCCCTGAGGGCGAGGTCAGTTGCTGAGCGCAGTTCCTGCAGCACGTTGGGATCAGGACTACCCAAGTGCAGATCTTTAAGTGCCTTGGCCTGGTGGATTTGCAGGAGGGCCATGGCATGCAGGGCAGAAGCAGCCTGTCCAGTGGCACTGTAGGCTCTAGAGGTCAGTGAAGACGTCATCCTACAGGCCTTGGAGGGGAGCACAGGGTGATCCCACCTTCCATGAACTCGTCAGCTCATCATTCACTTCCGGGAAGAAAGGAACCGGGGGGCGGCTTTGGGGCATGGCTGTGAGTGGCGCACAGACCGGAGGAACCAATCGTCCAGCCGCGAAGGCTGTGGGGAGGACGGAGGGTTTCAGTCCAGCCCCACGCTGGCAGCGCCCTGGGCAAGCATGTCAGACTGGGCATCAGCCTCAGACTCGGCATGCTGGCCCGAAGGCAGCAGCCTAGTCGAGTCATCTGCATCAGACGCCGGACCGCTCTCCGATGCAGCGGCGAGCTCATCCAGCCCGGGGGCCCGGACGGAAGTCAACAAGCATGCCGGGGGCAGGTGGTTCGCGGGGGCATACCCGGCGGAACCGAGCCCGCTGCCATCCCCAGATCGCCTCCATCGCCAGCTGGGTAATCCTCAATCCCGTGGGAAGAAGGAACGACGCAGGGGGCAGCTGGAGTGGCGTTCCTTCTATTGAAGGAAAGCCGTGACCTCAACATTGCCATGGTCATGTTCTTGCAGTGAGAACATGAGCCACCCACAAATGCTGCCTCGGTGTGATCGCAGCCCAGACACACGAGACAGCGTCTGTGGCCGTCAGAACCGGAGAGCACTCTACCGCATCCAGGAACTACACAGGGGCAGAAAAGGCATCTTTATAAAGATACATCCTAAAAGGACGTTCAACACCAGCTGTGTTATTGCTCTTTTAGCTAAATAACTCTTTTAGAGAAAATCAACTCTTTTAGTTGTGCTGTTGAAGCGCCGAGGGCTTCTCTGCTGTGCAGAGAAGGGAGAAAGCCACTGATATGCGAGGAACAGTGTGTGACTCGAAGCTCACTGCATACACAACCATCGGCTCAGAACATTTCTGAATGAAACAGATGCATTTACCCTCCTTTATACCCGTATGTCCAGGGGCGGGACATGCAAATTCTGTCTGCCAATTTCTCATTGGCCTTTTCTCATAGATCAGAGATGCAAAAGGCGCTCAAGAGATACCCCTAGTGTCTTTTTAAATTGTAAAGTATTTATACAGCATAATAGTTCTCACTTCGCACTGCCTATTTACTTTCATTAATTTTAATAAAGAAAATCAATCTACATCAGCAAATTTTTTATTGTAATACAGTGAAATAATGACTGTGTTACGGTAATGAGAATTCCTATTAAAAACTATGGGAATAGTAAAAGTAAAATGTCCGGAGTGTAACAGTAATGAGAATTGGGAGGCAACATGTTATTAGGTGTCCTAAAAACAATGTAAAAATGCCAAAAATCTCCTAAATGTACATTAGGCTTAATTTTATTTAAGCAAATTTTATTTTTATATTTTTTCTTATTGATTTGCAGTTTTATATGAAGTTTCTTGAGAATCACCCCAAAAGGTGCAACAATTTTACACAAACTTGGTTTCAAAATACAATATAACCATATTTATTTCTGATAAGATAACTGGGCACCCTTTTGATGAATTAAACACACAGCATAATTTTACAACAATGTAGCATACAACAAGTGTGCAATGTTTAGAATTGAATAGAGCATGCTGTTTAACATACTTAATATAGTAGGCAGTGGACAGAATATTAATTGAAGTAAGCACTACGTTATTATTTTCTTTCCAAACATTGCCAATAATGTGGGATATTTTGAGATAACACAGTAAAATAAAACTTAAAAACACCCTCTCAATTAGGCGATGATTTGGCTGTCAGAATAAAATGGATTTCACATGAAAATGTTTCAGGATCAGTCAAGGCCACGTTATGGCTCAGAATGGTTAACGGTCCTACGGATACTCTTATAGTCTTTCCCCATATGAGAATCAGTGCCCTTTTCAATTAGGATACCATTCCAAATAGCTACTCACATGGGTCCTCCAGGCCATCAAAGAAATATTGGGAGATCTTTAGAGTCTCTAATTAGGGCTGATTCTCGTTAATCCAGTTCAACCTGCTTGTTCCGAATGTCCCAGGGAAAAATGTGGTAGCTTGATGCAGGTGAAAGGACAATTAGAAATTCCTACCCCCTTATTCTTTTTCATTCAGCCTCTCTCTCTAGAAATACTTTTTCATGTCTACTTGGTTAAATTGGTAATCTCTGGTTTTGAATGGGAGAAGAGGAAAGGAGAGTAGACGGCTTGCCACGATCAGTGTCTTTTTCATTTCTTGGAATTCCCTTTGCCATATATTACCAATAGGCTAAGCTTCATCAGATTAGAGCAGTAATTCTTAAAGTGTGGTCGTGGTCCGCGAAAAGATGACCTAAACTAGGCAAGTGTTTATAAAATCGTCACTTATTTAAGTAGATTTTTAATGCACTTGCGAAACTGTGATAACAGTTCTTGCCATTCTGTTTTAATAACGTAAAAATGGATCGGTGGCTAAACCAAAGAGGTGTCAAAAGAAAAGATCAAGCGTCCACTGAAAGCAGCAAAACTACAGCACCACAAAGGCCCACTGAAGCCGGTACGGAAGATACCGAGTCACGGCCACTGGCCACCACACTCCCGCAGACCACGGTGCGCTAGCTCCGTGGTCTGCGGGAGTGTGGTGGCCAGTGGAAAAACCATGTGGAAAACCATGTGAGAAAGTTAAGCGCAAATATCACAATGAGTACATAAAGTTTGGATTTTCCTGGACTGGGGATATTGAGGATCCTAGACCTCACTGTGTTTTGTGTTATGATATATTGGCTAATGAAGCAATGAAACCATCTAAACTCAAGTGTCACTTTGAGTCTAAGCACAAAGATTGTACAGATAAACCAGTGTCATTTTTTGAGAGAAAACGTGATGAGCTTGAGCGACACATGAGTAAAAACACCTCAGTTTTTTATGCCCGGTGAAAATGCAAAGGCTACTGAGGCATCATACAAAGTGTCTCTACTCATTGCAAAAATGGGAAAACCCCATTCAATTGGAGAGACTCTAGTTAAGCCTGCTGCAGAAGTTATGGCAAACGTAATGCTAGGGAAGAAAGCAAGTGATGACATGCACAAAGTACCTCTGTCCAATGACACTGTCCAGCGGCGCATAACTTCAATGTCCGAAAATGTCCAAGAGCAGCTGATCACACGATTACACCAGAGTCCCTTCTTTTCTCTTCAGCTGGACGAGTCCACGGACATTGGTAACGAGGCAAATCTTCTGTGTTTTGTGAGATACATCCATGCGCACTCAGTCCACGAGGATTTTCTCTTCTGTAAATCCCTTCCAACGAACACCACAGGAGAAGCGATCTTTGATGCACTAAATGCCTTCATTGTGCATAATAACATTGACTGGAAATGTTGTGTTGGAGTTTGCACTGATGGTGCAACTGCGATGACAGCCAAACACAAGGGCCTGGTAGCGCGTGTGCGTAATGTTGCTCCATCCGCTGTGTCAACTCATTGCTGCATTCACAGAGAACAGCTTGCGGTGAAAAAGATACCAAGTTGCCTTAAAACTGTTTTGGACGAGGCAGTTAAAATAGTCAACTCAATCAAAGGCAAGGCCCTCAACTCGTGTCTTTTTAAAGTCCTGTGTGAAGAAATGGGGAGTGAACACACAAAACTTCTGTTCCACACTGAAGTGCGCTGGTTATCCCGTGGCAAGGTCCTGTCTCGTCTCTTTGAACTGCGCGATGAAGTAAAATTATTTCTGCACCAAGCTGATGAACTGTATGATCGACTTCATGACTTTATGTGGCTTTCAAAACTAGCCTATCTTGCAGATATTTTCAGCGCGCTCAATACGCTCAACTTAGCACTGCAAGGAAAAGCGGTCACAGTCTTCACTGTACAGGACAAAATTAAAGGGGCTCGCACCAAATTAAAGCTCTGGTGCGCACGTATCGATCGCCGTGAATTTGACTGTTTCCCCACTCTAGCGGACTTTCTTCTTGAAACTGAAGAGACCCTGGGTGATGACACCGTCACAGCCATAAAGGAACATCTACAAGGCCTTCACATGCAGCTGGGAAAATACTTTCCAGAGCTAGATGTGGACTTTGAGTGGATCAGAAATCCGTTTGGCGACATCATTGAGCAATGTATCAAGCTCTCAATACAAGAAGGCAATAGTCTTGTGGACATTGCATCAGATGGAGGTCTCAAAATGTCATTCAAACAACAGCCCTTAACAGACTTCTGGGCTCAGCTACTTCCTGAACATCCAAAGCTTGCAGAATCTGCCCTCAAAGTGCTCATGCCCTTCCCAACTACATACAACTGTGAAGTTGGGTTTTCCACACTGGTTGGTTTGAAAACAAAACAGCGCAACAGACTAAACGTGGAGCCTAGTATGAGACTGAAACTCTCCTCTTTGGAGCCAGACATTCAGAAAATGATGTGTGATAAGCAGCACCACTCATCTCATTAATATTCACGTTAAGTTTTAGATAGAAATCTCAAAATATAAAATCCACAGATCTATTAGTTTTGAAATGTACTAGTTTTTGTTTCATGTGTAAAATCCCACTAATTTCAGTGATATTGGACATTAAGGGGAAAACATTTTTCAGCATTTTATTGTTACCATAGTTAAAACCATAGACTTCCTATACCCACCACCTCAGTTTTAAACTAATGGCTCTTTGGAATGACATTAAGTGGGACCTAGGCTGTTACAGTATGTTTAATTGCAGTTTTTTTTTCACATGTGCAATTTGTTGTTCATATTAAGCTGCAGCTCATTTCACATTTACTTTTTCAAATGAAATAAAATTCATATAATAATTTCTGATCATATCATTGCATTTGTGTTTGAATAATTAGTTTTTGACTTGAAACAGTTGCATATTAAACTTAAATTTAGCTTCTCCTTCCTATTTTGTTGTTTTTTGGGGGCGTGTTAGAGTGGGATTCTGTTAGGTGGTCCTCAGAAAAAAATTGGAAGATAAAGTGATCCTTGGGCTGAAAAAGTTTGAGAAACACTGGATTAGAGGTAGTTACTTTATCACTCACTGTATCTGAGCACTTGGTTTAATGAGTATTTGGAGCTCTTTGGTTCTGAAATGAAAAGTTGACCACTATAGGATTTAATAAGAAGCAGAAATACCTTATGTTTTGTTGAAATCTTTTTGTATTACTTGAAAGCAGAGACTAAGCAACACGTGTATAAACAAGTTTATGTGCAGTTTAGTGCAATTAGTTTCATGTTTATCTTAGGTTCAAGGTTGTAAGGACTGCTGGTGCATTTGTTTTTCAGATTCTAATTTTGTATTGATTCATATATTAACAAATAAAAGCAAGAACATTTACAAACAGAATCAATTCTTAACCCCCTCTATTACTACCATACAGAGCATGTGACACAGCTGTAAATACCTATAATACTGAGATCTGGGAATCCCAGAATGATGACCCAAATTCTCAAAAGATCTTAACACTCCACTCTCATACAGGTCGCTGAGTGTAGCAGCCCCCCTCACAACCAACCAACAGAAAGGGGACTTATTGATACATAAGTTGGGGATCAGCCATATGCTTGAGGAAACATTTGAATAAATGTCTGAATTAAATACTCTTGTCCAAATCACGTGCAAATGTGAAATAACGGGGTGTGATTTAACTTTTCGGATTAGTTTAATAGAAAGGCTTTGCAATGGTGAAATAGGGGGAAGGACTTCCTGTTCAATAGAAAACCAGGGAGGTGCTCTCTCAGGTGGAAGCAACCAATGAGCCATTGGACTTCGCTATGCTATCAATTTGCTTAAAATAAGAGAGGGGGACATCTATAGGGAGTGACTGTAGCAGGTAGTTGAATTTTGGAATACAGTTCATTTTAATAACATTAATCTTCCCAATCATCGATAAATGATATGAAGCCCACCTGACCTGCGTCACCCATTCAGATTTATGCTGAGGAGCTGATAGAGAGTCCTGGCCATGTCAGGCAGGAGGGGCACAACGTCTCATTACCTTCATCAGGGAACAGGGGTTACTCCAGTAACCAAGACATTCCCTGTCTGTCAATCACTCGACGTTGTGTTGATGTAGTGACACTAGAGGTTCCTATAGGAAACCCGACATGTACTGAACCATGTCACGAGGTATGGAAAAGTGGGCACGGACAAGTTGCTGCATGCCTTACTGCGAGCGCTCGACCATGTCGTGACCTTCCAATGAGTTTAGGTAAGGCGTCTCCCTAGTCCCATTTAGGGGGGGAGGCACTTACCCAAGGAGGTTACAGCGGTGGCCTTTCCTGATATTTGCTGTTAAGCAATTTCCCGCCGAGCACCTTCTAGAATAATGCTGGGAAGTGCTCTTCCCTCTCCAGGAGGGAGGGCACTACGGAGACCGCATCCTACCCGAGGAATGTTAACATGTGGAGAACAGTGGAAATGCGTCACATGGAATTACCCAGAGGGGAATCACCACATATGAAGCACTGAGCCCAAGTACACGGGCTCACCTGAAAAGGGTCATACCACGAGTACTGGGCCTGGTGCCATAACTCCTCCACAGAGTGCGTACCCGAACGGTGCTTAAGAATTAAAGAGGCATCCAGTGTTCACTGGATACAGGGAACTGTTGTGGAAAAAAGGTGACACATTATCACCTTTGAAAAAGGGGAAAGGCGCTATGCATGCGGTACACCCAACCGGCCACACAGCCTACCTGCTGTTACCGCATAACACTCGGGTCGAAACCGGCTCTGTGTGTAGGTTGTAAAACCTCACAAAGTAATTGGGTGTAGCCCAACACGCAGCTCTGCATATGTCTGCTAGAGAGGCCCCCCTTGCCAGTGCCCAGGAGGACACAACACCTCTAGTGGAGTGTGCCCGGACTCCCAAGGGGCATGGCAAGTCCTGCGATTGGTATGCGAGGAAAATAGCATCCACAATCCAATAGGGCAGTCGGGCGGGCCCTTGATTACATTTATTTTTGTTTTATGTTCAGAATTAATTCTTTGTGTTTGTGGAAATCTGCTTAAAATTACGTTTCAAATGTAGAAAGCTCTTTATTCATTGTGAGTAAGTCTATAAACAAGTTCCTCATCTGTGTTGACTTTTTATCAGGATGTTTGTCTTAGATGTTTTAACATTGTCTTGATGGCATCTCAACAACAAACCTTGGATCAATCAGCTTCCAAAAACATGTAGGTCTGAAACGTTACCAGTTTGACTTACTTGGCACAACTTAAGCTATGCACATACTAGATGCTACATTGCCTTTAAAACAACCCTTTATGAAGTTATTTTCTGTGGCAAACAATTCACAGTTTGGGCACTATTTTTCAATGATCAACAAATTCAGCCTTCTCTGTCAAAGCCAGCTTTGATCTAGATATTACATTACTTTGGACAAGAATACTTGATGCCTTAGGGATCCTCTGTGACTTTAAAAGTGAAGTGTGTCATTTCTGTGCCATGATCAACACCAGATAATTACTGGGCTCTATTTTTGGCACTGCACTATATGCTACCACCGTGCACAAGATCTTATACAATTTTTGTTTGACCATTAATTCTAAGCACAATTTTTGTGCCAGCGGAAAACAGAAGTGGCCGTGATTGGGTGTGTTTGCACTATCTGTGCATGTATGCGTGCAAACTTTGAGTGTGGTAATGAAGTGGGGCAAAGCGCAGTTTGCTATTTTCATGAGACATTGATCATTGTGCTAAGATGTTTCAATACCAAGTCTGTTTTCAGTGCAAATTCAGTTCCTGTACACTTTGGAGATTCCACCAGCAGGTGGTAATAAACCTCATGTCCAAACTCTGAAAATACAGTGGAACATCAAATTATGTCCATGACAGTCACTGTTGAGATTGGTGTTAAACTATCTATAGGTCATGGTTTATTTTTCAATTATTATTATGTTTACATTTACAATTGTATTTATGGTCTAATTTGTATTGGTATTGGTACTTTCTACTTGTTGTCATAGAGTGATTTTTAAATCACAGCAAAATGGGCCAGTGGAAGAAGTTGGAGAGAGTAAAATATTTGGATTTGGTATGATTTTTTGACCACTTTGTTATTTTGATTATGTTATGTTTGATTATATTATGTTTCATATGAAGTGTAATTTTAATTTAGAAATATTTTTGGTTTAATCTTTAAATGTTTCAATAAATTAATTTAATTATTTTAATTAAAAATCGACTTCTAGGAGTGAAGTTCCTATTAATGCAATCACTGTTAATAATAATTAATAATACTTACATTCTCTATACTTTAATGGAGCCTATATCCATATCCTGAACCACATTTTCCATGTGTATAAAAGGAGCGTGTCGCATTTAACAAGGACGCAGTTACTGCAGATGCTGCAATACCCAGAGAAGAACCACAGAATTCAATTGCATTTGACCCAGCCCATTAGCACCTTGCATGCGTGATTTAGCCAAACCCATTTGAGCCTAGAATTAGCTGCACGAAAATAGCAAAGGGTCCTGGCCATGCCCATTGACTTTGTGCTTATGACATATGGAATGTTAAACAGGTTTTCTTGTCAGCCTATAAATTGTTTATTTACAGTTGTCTCTGCATATTAAGCTGGAATAGGGGAAAGTATCTAAACATCTAAAAAAAAGTATACTTCACCTTTAAGGCCTCAGACTTTTCATTTAATGTTATTTTTCCCCCCATCAGATTATATGAATATTCTTACATCTTACACCTGTCACCTGTAACAGTTTTTTAAAAAGGCATTGGAAGCATTTTATTTTATAATTAATTTTAAGTGCAAGAGGATTTTAGGTTTAAAGCTGTGGCCTAATGGTTAGCTCCAGGTGATTTGAGTTGTGCTGCTCAAGAGTTTGAATCTGGTCCGTGTCATTTCGAGATCCTGTTTCCCCATTGTTTTCTGGCATCTTTCCTTTGTCACTAATACTTAAAAATGGCAAAAGCCCCTCAAAAGAGAATTTTTAGTTTAAAGGTACCTTTAAAATTCTCAGTCTTCAACTTTCCCTTTGGTGGTGGAATTTAATTTTCCTTTAATTGGTTTGTCTATAAGTCTTTTATGATTTTGAGTAAATAAACATTTCAAATCTGACTCCTTTAAAGCACTTGCACACTATAAACAGAACTTTTAGATGGACTCTGGATTTAAAACACTTCCAATTCAACTATAAATGTTTATAGAGGTTTTGCTTAGGAAGTGTTGAGAACGGAGTGGCTTCACTTTGCTTTTTCGATTTGTCAAGTTGTTATAAAAACAAGCTCATTGGAAAGGACAATATTGAATTTATTCACGAAACACGAATTGCATGCAGTGTCACGCAAGAGTTCAATCAAAGTACAAAAACTAAATAACTTGTAAGAAAAAGCCGTAACTTCAGCAGTCATAGAGAAAGAGACTGGACTAAAACTGTGTCCATGGTGATGGTGTGAGGGGGGAGTCACGGTGGCCCAAGGTTAGTTTGTTTGCCCGGAGTAGTAACAAAACGTTTCCTGCATGCTGATTGGCTATAACAGCTCTTTGGCCAAGATAACCTGTATTAAAGGGGATTAGAATTGTTTTTACAGTTTTTACAGTTTTCTGCCCATGGTGATGTTCAGAATGCAATACTAGATTCTGCTAACTGCATAGTATGCATTATGTATTTTTTTAAATAGTATGTGAAACAACTCGGTATTTAATAATAAACATTTTAAACAGTAATATGCCACATTGCTGTCACGTAACCTCATATCATAGAAATAGTAAGAATATTATGATATAGTAATATCTTATTACTTTGTGTTATGTCTTACATTTACTATGAATCTTGTGCCAGGCTCTCAAAACTCAACTAAACAGGGATCGCAGTGCTAGTGGACTTAAGGATGATTGGATATAAAAAAACACTTTTGTCTTTGATGAACTCAGACACTGTTACTCTTATCATGTTAACACAGTGGGGCTGATGCTGGAATGGGCTGGAGAGAGATTGCATTGTAATTAAAGTCCAATTTTTTACCCACACACACTTCAGAACATCACATCACACACTCAAACAGAGATTGTAGGTGCTTTCCAAATTCCAATCAACTGATAGTGTTCTGCAAAGTGGGTCTCACAGGGTATTCAGGTTTTTTTTTAGCATTTTAATTAAGTTTAATTATTTTAATATATATTTTTTTATGATTAAAGTTTTTATTGATTCAAAGAAGACAAAGAAAGAAAACATATATACAATGAATCATCAACATTTAATTCTCACTATTAACCCTCCCCCTCCCCAATCAAGAACCCCAACCCAAACGAACAAACCTGTGGTCTTACATAAGTACACACACACACACACACACACACACACACACAAATAACTTAACAAAATAAATAAATAAAAAATACAATTAAATATAATAATACAGGTCTACTGTTGTAACCTCCGTTCCCTGATGGAGGGAACGAGACCTTGTGTCGAATGAAGCGACACTAGTGGACTTTCTTAAAGCCCTCGATTACCTCTGAACTTGAAAAAAGGCCAATCCTTCTCATCTTCTCATCGAGTGTGCTCGAACCTGCAAGGGGGCGGGCACGGCCTGGGTGTGATAGGCCAAAGCGATGGCGTCAACGACCCAGTGGTATTGCCTCTGTTTGGAGACAGCATTCCCTTTCCACTGTCCACCAAAGCAGACAAAGAGCTGCTCATAGCATCTAAAGCTCTGTGTGCAGTTTACATAGGTATGTAAAGCACGCACCGGACACAGCAAAGAAAAGGCTGGGTCTGCCTCCTCCCGGGGCTGCGCTTGCAGGTTCACTACCTGGTCCCTGAAGGGGGTCGTAGGACCCTTGGGCACATAGCCCGGTCGTGGTCTGAGGACGACATGGGTGTCTGCCGGACCGAACTCCAGGCAAGTGACAGAGAACGCTTGCAGGTCCCCAACCCTCTTGATGGAGGTGAGCGCGATCAGGAGGGCTGTCAAGGAGAGGGCTCTGAGTTGACTGATTCTAGCGGCTCAAAGGGGGGTCTCTGAAGGCCTGAAAGGACCATGGAGAGATCCCATGAGGGGAACAGGCATGGCCTGGGACGGTTTAGCCTTTCCAACATGAATCAAGAAACAATGGCAATGGAAAAGTGCTCGGTAGGGCAGGGTAAACTGGCAATGAACAATGGAACTGCATGGCTATATATACTTGTGATAAACAGGAAATGTGCAGTGAAGAAATGGGTTAAGATCAGTAATCGGGAGAGGGCTCACTCTGGTGGTTTGGTAGTATGGGTAACAACCACAGATGTTACAGGTAGGCCTAGCCCACCTTTGTCAATCGGCCTATGTAATTTGTTAAAAAGCAATCTGGGGCGTTTACCATTCCAAATAAAGGTCTTCATTATGCTATCAAATCGCTTGAAATAAGTGAGGGGGACATCAACAGGGAAAGACTGTAGCAAGTAGTTGAATTGTGGAATACAATTCATTTTAATAACATTAGCCTTCCCAATCATAAAAAATTCTTGAAACCCATCTACTCACATCACTCGAAAAACTTTTTATTAAGGGGTCAAAATGAACTCTAACTAAATCACACAAATTTTCTGGAAATAAAATGCCCAAATACTTAATTCCCTGTTTGGGCCATTGGAAGTTGCCCGGTTGACAATATATTACTGGCTGTACGCTGACAGAGCCAAACTTCGGATTTAGAGAAGGAGTTGATAATCCTGTGGAGGCAAGGCATATAACAAAATATCATCTGAGTAAAGCAAAAGTTTATGCACCACACCTCCCACCATCACCCCTGGAATATTGTCCTCCTTTCTTATCATGGCTGCTAATGGTTCCAGGGCAAGACAGAACAATAATGGGGAAAGAGGGCAACCCTGCTGGGGGCCCCTGTCCAGAGTAAAATAATCTGAAATGTATCTATTTGTTTCTACCGCTGCTACCAGGTTTCTATAAAGTATCTTAATCCATTAACTAAAAGTATTTTTGAACCTGTATATTTCCAAAACCTTAAAAAGATAATCCCATTCTACCATACCAAACGCATTTTTGGCTTAAAGTGAGATGGCAGCAACCAGAGTCTGATCATTGGCCACTGACCACATGATATTGATGAAACGCCTAATGTTATCAGAAGAGCTGCGACCCTGAATAAACCCCACCTGATCTATATGTATAAGAGATGTCATAATCGGTTAGCCAAAATATTTGACAAAATTTTTACAACTAGCTGAATCAAGGAAATTGGACAATAACTCTTACACTCACATGGATCTTTGTCCTTTTCAGTTTAGGGAGGTCTAATGGTTCCACAAGGTGTCTAATAACTTCATCAGTAGACGAAGACGTGGAACTATAAAGATCAAGATAGAATTCTTTAAAAGCATTATTAATATCAATGACCAAGGTCAATTTGTCATCATTAGCCATTTTCATTGAGGGAATGGTAGAAAAAGACTCTCTCTGCTTTATATATTTAGCCACAAGCTTACCTGCTTTGTCCCCCAACTCAAAGTTTGACTGTCTTGCCCTGAACAGCCAAAACTACACCTTCCACGACAAAATAGTATTATATACTGTATGTACTTCAATTGGGTCAATTCTCTGAGGCCATCAGACGATATTTGGCATTTCAGCTCCTCTTCAGCATTTTCAATATTCCCTTCTAACTCCACAAGTTTTTGTGCTTTGAATTTTTTGATGAATGAGACATACTGTATGATCCGACCCCTAAGAACTGCTTTAAGTGCCACACCCACAGGGGGGCTGTCTTCAAGGAGAGGGTTCTGAGTCGACTGATTCTAGCGGCTCAAAGGGGGGTCTCTGAAGGCCTGAAAGGACCATGGAGAGATCCCATGAGGGGAACAGGCATGGCCTGGGAGGGTTTAGCCTCCGGGCACCTCTAAGGAACCTGATGATCAAATCGTGCTTCCCTATGGACTTACCATCCACTGCTTCATGGTGCGCCGATATGGAGGCTACATTATGGTTTAGGGGAAGGCTACAAAAAGCTATTGCAGAGATTTAAGCTGTCAGTGTCCACTGTGAGGAACATAGTGAGGAAATGGAAGACCACAGGCACAGTTCTTGTTAAGGCCAGAAGTGGCAGGCCAAATAAAATATCGGAGAGGCAAATGTGAAGGATGGTGAGAATGGTCAAAAACAGCCCACAGACCACCTCCAAAGACCTACAACATCATCTTGCTGCAGATGGTGTCACTGTGCATCGTTCAACAATTCAGTGCACTTTGCACAAGGAGAAGCTGTACAGGAGAGTGATGCGGAAGAAGCATTTTCTACACACACGCCACAAATAGAGTCGCTTGAGGTATGCAAATGCACATTTGGACAAGCCAGCTTCATTTTGGAAGAAGGTGCTGTGGACTGATGAAACAAAGATGGAGTTATTTGGTCATAACAAGGGGCGTTATGCATGGTGGCAAAAGAACACCTCGTTCCAAGACAAACACTTGCTACCCACAGTAAAATTAGGTGGAGTTTCCATCATGCTGTGGGGCTGTGTGGCCAGTGCCGGTACTGGGAATCTTGTTAAAGTTGAGGGTCACATGGATTCCACTCAATATCAGCAGATACTTGAGAATAATGTAGAGGAATCAGTCACAAAGTTGAAGTTACGCTGGGGCTGGATATTTCAACGACCCAAAACACTGCTCAAAATCTACTACAAGTACAATGTTCTGGAATGGCCATCCCATTCCCCAGACCTGAATACCATTGAAAATCTGTGGGGTAATTTGAAGCGGGCTGTCCATGCTCAGCAACCATCAAACCTAACTGAACTGGAGAAGTTTTGCAAGGAGGAATCATCCAAAATATCTTCATCCAGTATCCAGACACTCATTACAGGCTATAGGAAGTGTCTAGAGGCTGTTATTTCTGCTAAAGGAGGCTCAACTAAATATTGATGTGATATTTCTGTTAGGGTGCCCAAATTTATGCACCTGTCTAATTTAGGCTCTAGGGGACATACTTTTGCTTCACTATGATCAAGGACTAATTCTATCAAAAGATTAAAGTCTCCTCCCAATATTATATAGTGAGGGGTGCCAGCGGCATGCAACATCCCTTCAAGATCTATAAAAAGGCCCCGATCAGCAGAGTTAGGTGCGTAAATATTAGCCAAAATCAACCTTTGCCCCTGAATTTCTGCTAAAACTATAAGTAGTAGTAGTAACCCTTTATTGTCACATAGTCACAAGTGAAAGTAACCAGTGAAATTGGCCATCATCCTGCCCATACGGCAGGTAATGACTCTTCCTAATTTAATCTGCTTGAGACATTTGAAGTGTAGCTGTTTCCTTATCAATGTAATGACTCCCCTGCCCTTACTTGAGCCAGCAGTAAAGAAAAAATGTTCACTCCATATCTTCCCAAATTTTTCAGCTTCCTGCGGAGAAAGTTTATAGAAACACTATATCATATTTCCTACGTTTAAGAAAATAAATAACCTTCCTTCTTTTTATGGGGTGCCCCAACCCATTCACATTCCATGAGGAGAGAGATAATCCACTCATATTAACATTTGACCTTTTGACATATTAGAAAAAATAGATTGTGTGTCAAAAACAAAATTATAAAGACCACATTCCAACATTGGAGCAACAAACAAACCTGAAATCCCCAACCCCCCCCCCCCCCCCCCCATCCTTCCCTAAACTCAAACAGTCCATGTATGCCTACGAGAGTCCCCACGACAACTTTGCTGTCGGATTGCTAAAGTCCGGTGCTCCTTTACAAATTTTGTGAGATAGAATTACACAACAGAATATAAGCTGTAGAACAAACTCCAGCCAATATGTGGGATAAACACAAAGATGTGTAGATTCCTCCACATAACTGTTCCGAATGTGTGTTCCTCCACAAAACAAACTCCAGCCGCTAGGCGGAGCCATCAAAAATAAAAAAGGCACTCAGTTCATCGGACAGTCAAGTTAATGTTAAGTGAGTCAGGCTCTCTTGGCTGTTACAGTGGAAAGAAAATGTCCTAATCACTTCAATGTTTTGCAAGGAATATTCCACAGAACACACTCCAACCAATAGAAGGCAACAAACAAAAGATGTGCAGATTCATCCACAACTGTCCTGAAGGAGTGTTTCTCCACAAAACAAACTCCGGCCACTAGGCGGAACCAGCACTAAAAGAAACAAAGAAGGCACCCAACTTCCTAGAACAGTTAAGTGAATGTTCAGTGAGTCAGGTCCACTCAGCTGCATCACACATTTACTTAATCACATTCCTTGAATCGATCACGTTTCTCTCTTTGCAAATTTGCAAAGTCTGGGAACAAGAAAACTTTGTGTTTCTTCCAAGAAAGACATCCTTTACACCTCTTATCGTGTAACACAAGATCTTTATCAGATGATCTCAGAAATTTGCCCAGAATTGATCAGGGCCTGTCTCCCTCAGTGGATCTCACATTATAACGTGAAGCCTCCACGCGCACTATGTCTCTGTGGTAACGCGCTCAACAAGTTACGTGATAAGATGCATGGATTGACTGTTTCAGACGTGGAGGAACCTGAAATGCGTCCTCCGCCACCCGGATTGAGGCGAGTCACTACACCACCACGAGGACCTAGAGCACATTGGGAATTGGACATTCCAAATTGGGGAGAAAATGGGAGAACAAAAAATGCATAAAATAACACTTCATTTCAACATTTCATTTTCATTTCAATAAATGGAAATCTTCTGCCTTGTTTCATCACTGCTATATTAACACCACAAAAAGTTTTTTATGTAGTCCCAACTCAAATGGATTAAACTTCCATTTTTTAAATTTAAATTGATAGAATTTAATGAAATCAAGTTAAGACAAAATGTTCTAGAATTGTGTAAATTGAAAAAGAAGCAAAAAATATTTTTCTATTGACTTAATTAAAATAAACTAAAGCAACACAATTCTAGAACATATAATCATAACTTGATTTCATTCCATTCTTTCCATCTTTCCAAATATTTATAATTTATAATGTGATTAGGTATAACTTAGTCAATTCTGTTACACATTATAATAAATAAATAAATAATAATAACAATAATATAAAATAATTTTTATGTTTTAAAATGTTTATAAAATAAAACTTCTGTGAAGACAGCCCCTTACACATGTGAGTTGAATGTTTACATCACACCATGCTGTGTGAAAATGTACAATCTAAAAAAGATTCTGAAGGCTTTTCCTTTTGTTTTACAGTTGTAACAGTGGTACCTATGGAATTTTGTCAGAAAATATGGTTTCTATGGTAGTTTTAGTTAGGGTAAACTATTAAACAAAATACACTTTATTGTTGTAAATTTTGCTGAATTTGCCCAGAAAAGGCTAAACCCTGGATAATAGAGCTATAAGTAGCATGCATGACCAAATGGAGCACTTTGATACACTGTAAAATATATAGAAGTTTGTATGGCCTAACAGGTGCACAGGCGGTCTTGAAAGGACTCAAACCCGATGTGTAGACACACACAAAGCTAATAGAAAGATGAGCCAGGAACATAATTCTATTGCTAGTGAAAAGGCTGTCAGTTTCTCTTAGAAAACTAATTCAGTGCAAGGGATCCTAGCTAAAGTTGTACAGGTGTTTAATGTCAAAGCCATTGTTGCTTATATTGTGTTCTTTTACCCAAGGGACAGAGGCCCTCTTTAGGGAGGTTTCTTTTATCTTTTAAAAGCATTAGCATGGTGTGGTTTAGCAGTAAGCTGCTGGCACAAGAGACAAAGTTGACTTAAAAGGAATGGTGGCAATGCAGAGTTCCATTTAGTTTAACTTGTATACAGCTTAATAGAGTTTCTTATAAGTCCTATAACCAAACAGAGACTATTGAAGAAAGAATTGTGAAATAACTGTCTAAGAGTTTTTAACTTAATTTAATATCCTGTACTTTTCTCACATCACAATTTAACAGTTCACTGCTTGCCTTGGTCTGTTTATCTGTCCCCAGATCTGTTCTATTTTTGTTTCTCGAGTTGAAGTAAAAGTGGTGTGGCTGACATGGCACAGATAGAGTGGCAGTTATGGATCAGAGGTCCGACCCACATGGAAACAATGTGCAGTAGGTTGGCATGCTAATCATGTGGTAATTAGAGCATCGCCTGAAAGCATTTTATAGTTTATTTCCTCACTGCATCTGCCTCTTTTTAAGCAGTTTTGAAGGGATTAAAGGATCAGTTCACCCAAAAATTTACATTCTGTCATAATTTATTCACCCTCATGTTGTTCCAAACTAAATATTTTTTTGCTCCCTGTGGAACAGAAAAGGAGATATTTTTTTTTTTGCATACAATCAAAATCAACGGATAAAAATGTAAAAAGCACCAAAAACAGTTCATATGACTTGTGCGCGATATTCCAAAACTTTTGAAGTCTTTCTTGTGTTTACTTTCAGTTTTTTGTGTGAGGAACAGACCAAACTTGTTTGGTGCATTTTTTTGTGTGTCATTTTTACAATTTTTGCAGAAATAGATTCATAATACACATTATCATAACACTACTTCAGCTCTATTAAGTTTGTCATAGCAGGCTTCATTAAGGAAGTGAGGGAATATAATATTTTTTTGTTACAACTTTTAAATGTTTATATTTGTATTTATTGTTTTTACATGTGTTTAGAGTAGGCCTACTGTTTGTAATTACAAAAACGCCATGATTTGTTATTTAACTTGATTTAAATAGATATGCCATAAACATCAACATTACAATTAATCTAAATTCTAAATAATAGCCAAACAAAAAACATGGCAAAGTCAAAGAACAATATCATTGTTTAGATGTATACTAAGGATGTTCACATCTCTAAATGAGATCCACTTTTTCATAATGTTTTTATAGCAAGAAAGATCTACCATACACAATATATACATAGTTGGTAGTGAAATTTGACAATTCTCTATACCTATTTTGATACAACAACAAACAATATTATTTTAATTATGTAAGAATTGTTTCAAGTTCAAGTAATTATTCAAGTCAACAGCCGGTAATCAAATAAGAACAAAGAAACACATGAATTAAAAATAAAAGCTATAAATAGAAGCAAATTAAAAACAACAGAACAAAAAAAAATCTAATTAAGAAAAGCATTCGAGGAAACATTCAGTATGATATTAAATATCACATAAAACTACTAGCTAATGGTCTTCACTGTTTGATTATATTCCATGAATACTTTTAAAGCTACTTAAAGTTTATTTAATCAAGAGCATTGAGTGGTTTATTGGTTTCCTTGTTAAGCAGCAGGTCTATTAGGTTACATTTATACATCAAGTCCGACATTTTGCATCTGCAGAACTGCCGCTCGTTGAATGTTTTTTGTTTTTGGCACCATTTTGAGTAAACGCTAGAGAACTGTTGTGCGTGAAAATCCCAGGAGATCAGCAGTTACAGAAATACTCAAACCAACCCATCTGGTACCAACAATCATGCCACGGTCAAAATCACAGAGATCAATTTTGTTCCCCATTCTGATGGTTGATGTGAACAGTAACTGAAGCGCCTGACCATATGCATTGCACTGCTGTCAAATGATTGGCTGATTAGGTAACTGCATGAATAAGTAGATGTACTGGAGTTCTTAATAAAGCATTCAGTGAGTGTATTTACACCGTTACAGAGTGAATATTTTTGGTCATGCTGGAATGAACTGATGGACATTTTCTGTTATTTTTCAGTGGATATATCAGAAGCATATGGATTCAGATCACAGAAGAAGCTCTCAGAGAATATAGACTGGTCATACGCGGGTGAGTATTCAAACAATACTTTGTTGTGCTTTATACTTCAGTGGTGTTATTATTGAAAAAAGTGGTGCTCACCATTATCTCTGCTTGGTGATTCTATCAGGGATCAGCCTGTATAAAAGGCCAGTTAGAATATACAAAGCTGCACAATTGAAACTGAAGCACTGGAGGCATTGTCCCCCTCGCAGCTCAGGTTTAGAGATGATCTTGTCTAAGCATGCAGAGCTTTACGCCACAGATTAAACTCATCCTTATCCCCTAAATGGGCTTTCAGGGTTAACATGGCTTAAATTATGGGTCCTGTCTGATCTAGCCCAGACAGTGGGTGTGTTTGGGTTTTTTTTCTTATTTTTGTATAGTTAGCTCATTTGTTTAGTTACCTTTGTAACATCAAAAACATCCTATCTCTTCCACTGCCTCTCTGAATTTGAAAGTAAGCCAGATATGAAATTCTACTTACACTCTGGATATTTTGATTCTGTTATTTGTGATTTGCTAATCTTTTTTTTCTTTTTTGGGGGGCTTTCTGCACACATCTGTTATGTTCACATATTGTCTTCGGTCCATGGCTCAAAGTTTGAAAGCAAAGTTGTTTAGTCCAGCTATGACTTTCTGTTGAGTTAAGACAATGAGTAATGACAAACAACTATCCCTCCTTCACTGTTTAACTTTGTTATTCTTTTTCTAAAATTGTTTTCTTATCGTTCTTAATAGTTCTCTCATTTTTGGTTTAGTTTATCTCTCTCTCCCTTTTTCTCTCGTTGGCGCTCTTGTCTTTGACCTGTCACAACAAACCAGATCTGGGTGTCATTGGAGGTAGGCACAACAAAGGGGGCATTATAGCATCCAGGCTGCATGCAGACAGGACATTGTTCATCAGCATTACCCAGAATGCCATGGCCCCTCCTCCTCATTGACCTCTTTTTCATATTACTCATAATGTCTAAATGTTACTGCTACAAGAATAATCAATCTCTGGGAGCTAATTGTGACATACTAAACCAGCAAAGAAGGCAGAGCAGAGATTGCCTGGAGAAGTGTGGATATTTGCCATGTACTTTGTGCACTTTAGTGGCTGATATAGGTTGTTTTGTCATTCTCAGGAAACAGTGCCAGTTATGTCTGAAAATTTTGGGGGAAAATGTCATATCTTCCCATATGCCCAAAGTAAGAGGATTGCGAGCGCAGTAGGCATTGGGGGACCATCATTGAGAAATACCTCACCCTAAATATATCAGATTATATATCAATTATGGGTTTTTCAATTGCTGATCCATAAACTATTCCCAATCCTAAAATTTGGTTACAGCCTTGCAGAGTAAACAATAGTTATTAACCTTTATTAACTAAAGTGCTGTCAATCCCATAACAGTAAGTTTGGAATTTATACATTTATATGTGATTAGGTATAACTTAGTCAATTCTGTTACACATTATAATAAATAAATAATAATAACAATAATATAAAACTTACCTTTGAATTTTTATTTTTAAAGGGATCATGACATACTCTTTTTTTTATTATAGTTTTATTATTTTCCCTAAGTTTCACTAATAATGTTAGTGAAGTTATTTTTTATTTTTTTTGGCAAAAAACAAAAAGATGATAATTTTCCACCCTGTCTCTGATCCTCTGTCTGAAATGCTCTGATTTGGCATAAGCACCTCCTTAAAATTCAATGTAATGACTGGCTCCACTGTTATGATTGTCTAACATCATGCAGCCCCTTGAATACAGCCATATTTGAAACTCAATCAAAAGAGGATGAACAAGCTTCACAACATTATAAAGCTAAATTTCAGAGTTCACACATAATGCTAGTGCATCTGAATGTATTAAACAGTTCACTTAATGTAAGCACAACAGCTTCATAAACTATCAAACAATCATTACATTTGAAATATTGTTTACTTATAGTTTTGTGATTGGGTCAGTGTGTTTTTAACTGCCTCATCCTTCAATAACATTTCTTTTGCAAAGCTTGAACAATATTATGACTTGTTCACAAGCAAACCATGCAGATATGAGTCGAAAACACACACCCAGTGCACTGAAGTGCATCAAAATGGTCAAATTAACACAGTAGGCTAGTCTGTCTTGCATATCACTGAAATAATTGTCTTTTAATTCTTCACCGGTGTCTGTCAGCACTAGACTATGCAAGCAGCAAACAAAAATATGTCCGCAGGCTACATGCGGTGTTTTAGAAAGAGGGGCATTTCTTATTCAATGGCTCCATGTCATGGAAGTTTCAGAATGACAAAAATCACTTGCAGCACCTTTATAAGGCTCTTGGCTGTCCTTGTATGACATCTCATGCATTAGCATTTTTTACCAACATTACACAGACCCATTCACAACATCAACTGTAATGCTTCTGCTGCAAATTAATGTCATTTATCCCTTTTCAGTCCATAAAAATGTGAGAGAATGCCATTATAAACTCATGATCATCTAAACAAAAATATTTCATTGTAAAGCCACAAAATGTTACTCTTTTGGCAGCCAATCAACTACATCCAGTGTTGGGCAAGCTACTCAAATATTTAGCTAGCTTAGCTACCAACTACTCAACAGAAATATTAGTTAATCTAAGCTAAAAGCTACACTTCAGAAAAAGAAGCAAGTTACACTACAAGCTACACGCCAAAAGTAGCTTGCTACTTTTAAAGTAATTTTTTTACACCGCAGATGCACAGAGCATACTGTCATAGACAAAGCACCTAAAATACATAATCACATGATGTTTGTCAAAGCCATGGTACAGTATATTACAGTTTAGTGCAATACGGTAAACAAGTATACAGTAGGTGCAATATGTATGTGCACGTAAAAAAAAACAAACATGTAAAGTCATATTTAGACACGCTAACTATACAAACATGTTCAACATGTAAAATCACAATTTTTACATTTTATTTTTCATATTAATACTTCTACCTTTACAAACACTTGTTCAAGATGAAAAATCGTCTAGGTTACGTATGTAACCCCCGTTCCCTGATGGAGGGAACGAGACGTTGTGTCAAAGAAGCGACACTAGGGGTCCAAATTAAATCACGCCATGTGCTGAGCCATGTATATGGTCTGCTGACACAGGAGCGGGCAGGTATTTCACGTGCAAAGGCGACCAGCTGTGTCAGACTGCACGTACCCTTCCCCAATGCCCCATAAAAGTTGTCGGAATCCTTCTGGTTACCCTAAAAAGGGGAACAAGGCGACAGGAACGGGCCGAGCTTAGCCGGGCCTCTCTTCTCTTGATGTTTCTCTGCATAGAGCAAGAAACGTCTGGGGCCCTTACACGCATCGAGGGAAGGGGGTCTTACCCAGTTTCCTATTCTTTCAGGGGGAAAAGACCCTACGGAGACCACACCTGCCCAGGAAGGGGGAGGTAAGAGTGGTGAATACATCACATGGGTTTTTAGGCGACATGTAGATCCAGCCTCAAGGAGGGGGGAGTAGCTACAACACGGCGACCGGAGGGCAGCTGGGACTGCCTAAGGAAACGACCAGTCCACTCGCAAGGGGACCGTACCACGGAAAATACATACAGGGGGAGTCCAAGCAGGAGTCCTGACCTGTGGAGCACCTATTCCAGTACAGGGTAGATTAAGTACCCGCAGTGGATCGGGTCGGCGAGTTTCTCCGCTGAACTGCGGACCCAAAGGGCTAGGGAGGAGTCCTCCAGGGATCCGAATGAGTGGGATCTCCTTGGAGAGAAAGCGCACAGTTTTACCGAGGGACAGGTAAAGGTGCTAGGTGCAAGCGATCCACCCGGCCAGTCCGTCAGCATGTACCGAGTTCTAAAGGCTTGGACCTGAGAGAACACGGGACGAAACTGACTCAACCCTGAGATTGTAAAATCTCGCAAAGGTATTATGTGTTGCCCAACCCGTGCTCTACATATGTCTGCCAGGGAGGTTCCTCTGGCCAGTGCCCACGAGGACGAAACACTCCTTGTTGAGTGTGCTCGGACGCGCAAGGGGAGGGGGGGGGGGGCACGGCCTGGGTGTGATAGGCCAATGAATTGGCGTCCACTCTGTTTGGAGACAGCCTTCCCTTTCCGCTGTCCACCAAAGCAGACAGAGAGCTGCTCAGAGCGTCTAAAGCTCTGCGTGCGGTCCAAGTAGGTACGCAAAGCATGTACCGGACACCGCCACGAAGGGGCTGGGTCTGCCTCCTCCCGGGGCAGCGCTTGCAGGTTCACTACTTGGTCTCAAAAGGGCGTGGTAGGAACCTTGGGTACGTAGCTCGGTCGCGGTCTTAGGATCACATATGTGTCCCGAACCCAGGCAAGTGTCACTGACAGAGAACGCTTCCAGGTCCTCAACCCTCTTGATGTAGGCGAGCGCGACCAGCAGGGCCATCTTTAGAGAGAGGGCCCTGAGTCCAACTGATTCTAGTGGCTCGAAGGGGGGGGGGGGGGGGGTCTCTGAAGGCCCGTGAGGACCAGCGAGAGATCCCAGGAGGGGAACAGGCCTGGCTGGGAAGGATTTAACCTCCAGGCGCCTCTTAGGAACCTGATGATTAAGTCGTGCTTCAGAGACTTGCCACCTACTGCGTCGTGGTGGGCCTCGATAGCAGTAACATACACCTTCAAGGTGGAAGGGGACAGCCTCCCCTCCAGCCTCTCCTACAGAAATAGGAGCACTGACCCAACTGCACACCTCTGTGGGTCTTCAGCCTGGGAAGAGCACCAATTTGCGAACAAGCGCCACTTCAGTGTGTAAAGTTGCCTGGTAGAGGGGGCTCTGGCTTGGTTGATCGAGTCTACGATGGCAGGTGGTAGACCAGCTAGATCTTCCGTGTCCCATCCAGGGGCCAGACGTGGAGGTTCCAGAGGTCTGGGTGCTGGTCTGAGGGTGAGGTCGGTCGTTGAGCACAGTTCCTGCAGCACATTGGGATCAGGGCTACCCTCGTACAGATATTTCAGTGCCTTGGCCTGGTGGACTTGCAGGAGGGCCATGGCATGCAGGGCAGAAGTGACATGTCCGGTGGCACTGTAGGCTTTAGCGGTGAGCGAAGATGTTGTCCTACAGGCCTTGAAGGGGAGTACAGGGCAACCCTGCCAGGTGGTAGGGTTCCCGGGGTACAGGTGGAGCGCAACAGCCCTGTCCACCTGGGGAATCACCATGTACCGGTGGGCCGCTCCGCCGTCAAGGGTAGCGAGAGCGGATGAGTGGGTGGCTTGGTGACGAGTGGAGAGCAGTGCCCTCTTGCCGTGCCGCTGTTGCCTCGAGCACTGACGGGAGGGCGGGTGGTCCGAGGGAGCGTACCCGGCGGAGCTGCACACGCTGCCGTCCCCAGATCACCTCCATCACCAGATGCATCATCCTCAAGCCCGTGGGAAGAAGGAGCAATGCGGGGGGCGGCTAGAGGGGCGTGCTTTCTATTGAAAGTGAGCTGCAACCGCAACGTTGCCATGGACATGCTCTCGCAGTGAGAACATGAACCATCCACAAACGCTGCCTCGTGTGTTCGCTGCCCAGACACACGAGACAACGCCTGTGGCCGTCTGAAGCGGAGAGCACTCTACCGCATCCAGGAACTACACAGGGGCGGAAAGGCATCTTTAAAAAGATGTGTCCCGAAAAGGACATTCAACGCCGCTATATGTTGCTCTTTTAGAGGAAAATAATCTTTTACAAGAAAATCACTCTTTTAATAACTCTTTTGAGTTTTCTCCACTGTCGATGCACCCAGGGGCAAACTGCACTGCCGTGCAGAGAAGGAGAAAGCCACTGAAGTGCGCCATTGATCCAACAGCAGAGAAGCATCAGAGGAACATGTGTGTGACTCGCAGCTGACTGCATACACGACCATCGGCTCCACAGAAAATTTCTGAATGTACTCGACGTATTTCCCCGCTTTTATACCCATTTGTCCGGGGGCGGGGTATGCAAACACTGTCTGCCAACTTCTCATTGGCCTTTTTTCATAGATTAGAGGCATATTCGGTGCTCAAGAGAGACCCCTAGTGTCGCTTCTTCGACAACGTCGAAGTGAGCGACAGACGGGGAACTATATTTTTACATTTTATTTTTTATATATATACTACTACCTCTAGAAACCCATACCCATTTAAACGTAATTTCATTTGCACATTTTTGTATAAAAATTCTGTGTACATACAGCATACTATTCGTCTTATCCTGTAATTCTGTGTCTAGCTGTTGTATATCTGTATGCACTGGAAGCTTTTAATAAGAGGCCAAATTCAGTGTGTGTGTGTGTGTGTGTGTGTGTGTGTGTGTGTGTGTGTGTGTGTGAGAGAGAGAGAGAGAGAGAGAGAGAGAAACAGACAACTGGGCAATAACAATGTGATTTCTGATGTTATCAGATGGTAATACCATGGTACTTTGATATACAACTATTTATGCACCATTCTGTTGTTGCATGGTGCTTCAAAGAATATCATGTTACTACCATGGTAAATTGATATGATTACTATATTCATATACTATTGTATTTACATGGTGCTTCAAGGATATAAAAAATACCATGGTACCTAGCTATCTTACCACATTCATATACCCTTGTATTAATATGGTGCTCCCAGGTAATGGTACATGTTAAAAAAAAAACATGGTAATGTCATAGTACTTTTTTGATACACTTTTGGTTGGAAAATGTCTTTACCTGCAGACGTCGTTTAGAAATTTTCTGAAACACCTTTACCATGTTTTATTACTGTGTGTGTGTGTGATCATAGTAATCATAAAGGGCTTTGTTGTTTTATGTTTTTATAATCATGTTTTGATTCAGAAGATTGATTAAAGTGTATGTTACAAAAAAAAGAGATGAAGAAAATGTGAGTGGTGCTTGTCTCTACAGCAGTCACTGCCATGATGCTAGGTTATTGTGGGTGGTTGCCAAGGCATTGCTAAGGTGGTCAGTTGTCAGTGCATTGCTATGTGATTGCTAGGGTTTTCTGGGTGTTTGCTTATTGACCAAAGTCAAAAGAGCCCACCTCTAACTCTCTATGATATCTGAAATGTTTGTATATGTTTAGAATTCTTGTTATACAGATAACCAATTGTTTTAATATCGATATCGCAGGTGCACGTAAATAAGATTTGGCTTTATATAATTGCTGTAGACTATCAGATATTTTAAAATGAATATTTATATGGATATTTGTCTCTAAAAAGTGATTGGATGAGCCAGCTGTAGTACAATAATTGGTATCCCTCAGCACATCTGTGTTCTATATTATAACACCAAGTAAATATTTGCAAGACTACAGTTTGTATAATGAAATATATTACTTGACTGAGGAATAATTTATTGTGATTGTTGTTTTTATTATTAATAAATGTAGCTATTTATTGAACATAGGTGCATGTTTTCATATGGCTGTTAAGCATTAAGCTACATTAAATCTAATAACACATTTTATTGCTTTATCCATTTATTGTGTTTGACTATGTTGTGCTGTATTTAACTCAACTGCACTGTATTTTACTGTATTGTACATATTGTACACTGTATTGTGTGTTTATGCCTCTGCTGGGCGTTGAAAACAGCTATAGACATGCTTATAACTGTGACCTAGAACTGCTGGTGACCTGGTTCATTTGCTTTGTTTTTGAGCTTTATGGACCTCCATAGCGAGGGCTGTTTGCATATCTATTGATCCACCTGTGTTGCTGTACGTGTGTTTTGTGTGTGTGTGTGTGTGTGTGTGTGTTCATAGTACTGATGCCTCAGTTTGGATTGCAGAAGATCATCCTTTAATGTATGTATAATGAATTTAAGAGGTTAATATGCCCAATAAATGTCTATTCTCCGCAGGAACTCTGAACCAAAACAACTGGGCCAAGAAATACCCATCATGCAACAATGCCAAACAGTCACCAATAAATATTGAGGAGAGCCTGACACAGGTCAAAGTTCAGTTCCAGAAGCTGAGATTAGAGGGCTGGGCGGAAAAGACGTCAGACTCCACTACAGTCAAGAATGATGGCAAAACTGGTGAGAATGGCATACTTTTAACATACTGTATTGGACTAGGTCTTACTGTCTTTCATTGTAAGTTTCATGAATCTTGCATTCATATCCACTTTGCAATTGATAAGACCAATTCAAGACAAAAGCAACTAAATGACAAAACTTTAAATACAAAACAAATTGTACTAAAACTATTGCACTAGTGCCAAATTTCATCATTATCTAAAATTATTTGGATAACTGAATGATGAATGATTGTAATGATCATCACAGTATAATATCAGTTTGAAATGTTTGTAAAAATGCATTAGGATGCCATTTTAAAATATAGTTGTGCATGTTTTTGTGCCAAAAGAAAATTCAAACTTGATGTACATACATATAACCCTTCATTTTTGTAATTTGTTGTTTATCTCCAGTGGCCATTGACGTGGGAGGAGAGTTCTACGTAACTGGAGGGGGGCTTAGGTCTAAGTTTAAGGTGGGACGCATCACTTTCCACTGGGGCCTGTGCAATGCCTCCTCTGATGGCTCCGAACACAGCATCAATGGAGAGAAATTCCCCTTGGAGGTAAGACATGGTCAGAACAATCAGTATGTTCTGTTCTTAGGCCTTATTACATGACTCTCTAGTACACTTAATTCTGTGGTAAAATAGTCTTGTATTATGATCGCTAAACATAAAACATAAAACACAAACAAAACAAGACCAACTCACCAAAAGAAACAACTACAACAAACAATGCTCGACAAAGACAAGGATAACAAAACTATAAAAACACAGGAACTAATGAGAGAACAAGTCACAGCTCGAGAACAATCAGGAAGGGAGACAAATAAAAGACAAAACAAGAACCAAGAATATACTAAATACTATAATTCACAACCTCTGAGCAACCTCTATTGGCCGCTAGGAAAGGTTCCATGCATTTTAAAGCCGTCCCAACCCCCCACCCCCTCTTTTAAAAAGCGGTTCCTGATTGCCAAATGGGAAAAAAATTTACGAGCTGGGGCTGGCAAAGTGCAGGAGACCACGGAGGAGGAGGCACCAGTGTTAAAGAACAATGGGGATCTAGAGAATCCGGCAGGTGACCAGGATATCAAGTGAGTGCCAGCAGGTGACCAGGAGACCAGAGCAGAGCCGACAGGAGACCAGAGCGGAGTCGGCAGATCAGCTGGGAACCACGGGTGGCCAGCGGACTGCCGAAAGACCACAGGGGATTTGCCAGACGACCAGGAGACCAAGGTGGCGCAGAGAGACCTGGAGACCACGGTGGTGGTGCCGGATGTCCAGGAGACTACAGGGCATTGGGTGGATGACCTGGAGATCACAGGGGATCCAGAGGACAAGCTTGGGATCAGGGTGGAGGCCACAGACAAGAAGACCAAGGTATTGCAGACAGACCTGGATTCTCAGGTGGTGGCCATGGACAAAGGAGACTCTAGCAAAGGGCAAGTTACCAGGGGAATCTGGTGAACAGAAGCCAAGTCAGCAGGGGACCCAAGCGAGGTCAAAGCAGATGGGGATTCAGTAGCAGGACACAGAGAGGCCTCCAACGTGGGGGACCTCCAAGACCACTGGAGCAGGGAGCGTGGAAGTTGTGCAGCCTCCGACATGGGGACCTCTGGGACTAGCAGTTCAGGGAGGGGCATCTTAGGGGCGGCAACAAGTGAGAGTGGAGAAGGCATGCCCACCATCCCGATGTACAGCAAATCCATCATTATCACAAAATGAATGCCTTCAAGTTGACACAAGACGCTCTACACTTTGTGTCAGGCTTTTGATCACACTGTCTGTGTTTATTTTCCAATAATGACCAGCTGTACATTATCAATAACTTTATGTTGACTTCATGTTGATTACATACTTTTTGTTTATGGTATAGATGCAGATATATTGTTATGAGGCAGATGTTTTCAGTGACATCGATGAGGCCCTCAGAGAAGGAGGAAAGATCACCGCATTGGCCATGTTATTTGAGGTAGGTGTGAGTGACAGCTAATGAAAAAAAGATCTTTGTGCTGGAGAGCTCATATCAATAGGTCATCTAGCGATGTCTTTGTTTACAGCGTGGTCTCATTGCAAGCTTGCTGTTTTCTCCCTTTCATACTTTCTCTCTTTAATATTGAATAGCCTCACCCCATCAAATTTGGGTTTGGTAGTACTCTAAGTTTGGAGCACCAGAAATTGTTAACCTTGTGTTAATTGTCATGTAACCATTTAGCTTTATTCTAAGCTAAAATGCTAGTTCTAACCCTTTTCAATGCACCTGTTACCGGACATGATTGTATTATTTTATATATATAATATAAGGAAAATCTGTTAGATAACATATTTTTTACTTTTCCTTTAATATTAGGGCAACGATGTACTGGACAAATCTTAGTCTTGTGATAATTATTGTATTGTTTTCCTGTAAAAATATTTTGTTGGTAGCATTTACTTTATCTTGTTTTAGAGGCAAAACTGCAAGATTTTTAGACTTTTATTTGTTTATTTGTTTATTTTTATCCCCTTTTCTCCTCAATTTGGAATCCCCAATTCCTACTGCTTACTAGGTCCTAGTGGTGGCATGGTTACTCACTTCAATTTGGGTGGTGGAGGACAAGTCTCAGTTGCCTCCGCTTCTAAAACAGTCAGTCCACGCATCTTATCACGTGGCTCACTGTGCATGACACCGCGGAGACTCACAGCATATGGAGGCTCACACACAATTTACCACGTGCCCCATTGAGAGCAAGAACCACTAATCGCTACCATGAGGAGGTTACCCCATGTGACTCTACCCTCCCTAGCAACTGGGCCAATTTGTTTGCTTAGGAGACCTGTCTGGAGTCACTCAGCACATCCTAGATTCGAACTCACAACTCCAGGGTGATAGTCAGCATCAATACTCGCTGAGCTACCCAGGCCCAATATTTAGACTTTTTTCTTTTGAGAATGTATTTTTAACGTACTGTAAGTGTATTCTGCCTTACTCTTCTGGCAGATTTTGTTTTACTTGTTATTAACTTGTTTATTGTTTCTGGTCTGATCTGTTACAACACATATTTATGGTGTTTGCAATGCCAAAATTGCTGGAGTAAGAACATTATTTAAGTGCCTTTTTTAGTTCACTCAGAAACAGACAAATAACGAGCAAAACACACACTTAAGATCATTTCAATTCTCATAATTTGATCCATTAAGGTTTTTACTTTACATTCAAGCAACATTATGTCAAAATTATACAAGCTTATTCTACTTAAATGCACGTGACATTAAATAAACAAGAATTAGGTCAGAAGAAATTCAAAAGTAAAAACATCAGATTAGATTAATTTAAAAGGATTATGTTACTGACTGCAATTTAAGACATGTCATTTGTTATCAGTACCAGATTACAAATCAGAAGTAATCTACTCAGCACTGCTAATAGTCTTGTCTGTCCAACAAACAGCGTGATTACAGGGCAGTTAGACATGGATTAGGGGTCAAAAGTTTACAAGCTTTACAGTGACATATTGTTTTAGAATATTTATGAAATAGTATAGCATATTTAATTTTAATGTCTTGAAAATCAAGTATCATGCAGCATCTGCTGAATATTTTCCTGTTTTTTTACTTTTCTCTTCACAGACACGTATTGAAGATAATGAAAACTATTTGGCCATCATTGACGGAGTCAACAGTGTCAGCCGTTATGGTATGGACAATTTTTATATCTTTATTTAAAAGGGCCATATTCTAAACTTTTGTAGCATTTTTTGTCTGCTATAATTTTTTCTGAAGTTTCAGCCCTAATTTAGTTTTACATGATAATGTATGTAAATGACTAATGTTATGATTAACATCTTGTGTTATGCTTGGCATGTGAAAACATCCCCACTTGTCATGTTCACCGTTGTCTTTTGTTTTTGTACTCTTATTTTGAAGTTCCTGTTTTGTTCCTGTTTCCCTTTTGGTTTTTGTAGTCCCTTGTAGTTTTATTTTACAATTGGTTTTCCCCTGATTAGTTCTCTTTCCTTGATTGTTTAACCAGGTGTTCCTTATTCCCTTATTAGTCCCTTTATGTATTTAAGTCCTTGGTTTCCCTGTCTCCTGTGTTAGTTATTTCATGTTTTATGTGGTTTTCCTCAATAGCCTGGTTTTCGTTTTTTCCTTGTTTTTCCTTGTTCCTTGTTTTTCCTTGTTCCTTGTTTTTCCTTGTTCCTTGTTTTTCCTTTTGAGTTAAATGAAAGCTGCACTTAGATCCTCTCTCGTTGCCTGTCGTCACACCACTAAGCTGCTGAAAACTCAAAAAAAAATTGTGACAAAGTTGATTGCCATAAAAATAATTGTAAATCCTCCCTAGTTTAAAAAAGAAATGAAGAAGCAAAAGTCACAGTTACAGTAAGACACTTACAATTGAGGTGAGTGGGGTCAGTCCATAAACATCAAAATACACATTGTTTTAAAGGGGTTTTGTCATTCATTTTTTTACTTTATTGTTTTCCTTTAGGTTCACTTATAATTTTAGTGAAGGTTTTTACACAATACCTTCATAATATAGTATTAAATTATCTTTTTCCACCCTGTCTCTGGCCTCCCACCATGCCCAATAAAAAAAAGTTCAAGAAAAAAAAAGTTCAAGAAAAACTGAAAGTATATTAATATTTATATTAATAGTTAAATAATACTTTTATTATCAGACATACAAGGTTTGGCAATACAATCATGCTATTTAAGATGAGAACATTGAAAACAGATTTACACAAGCTGCAAATGTGATGGCTTAATAAATCTGTATCCAGCTGCAATGGATGGTCCGCCTGGATGTTTGCCTCTGTAGTGTGGCTGCTTCAATACGTGTATCCCATGTAATGGATAATATGGGATGTTAACCTTGTGTCCTGGCTAATACGAGACAGTTAAGACAGCTGGCAACCTTACTAGCATATACTTCACCATTGTCTTTCGTTGCACTCCATACTACACATTCTTTTTACATAAAGAAATCATTTTCATCAATATTTTGTGAGCAATTATGTATTTCTTTGGTAAGTAACCATGGAATAAGCATGATCTGCTCCACATTGGAGTCCTGATCATTGCTTATTTTGTGACATTTAATACATGTTGAAATTATTATTAAATTTGTTACTCACCAGCATTACTGTCGCTTCAATGTAATTGGCAATGCTCCATCTCTCTCCAAGTTTCTTTGCAAATCTTGAATCATTATAGTTCTCAATAGAATTCATTTCATAGAGAAATGTGTTGAACAAATACTCCCACATTGATGTATTCAGGAACATTAAGTTTACAATGAGTTTAAATTAATTTAAGCCACTTATTCCTACTGTTGGGATCCTTCAGATGGCTATGCGGAAATGCAGTATTTCCACAACCAGGAACACAACAACATCTGGGGACCTTACTCTACATCTTAATTCTTTTGTTGGTAAAAAGCAAACTACAGTAACATTAGTTCCTCTTTCAGAGTTGGAGTTCATCAGCTGCTCTTTCTATCAGTTCAGTGTGATGATTCTGTATGTTATGAAGGTGGGGGTATCCAAATTAACACCCCGTTACTACATCACTATAGTGCTGATTTCAAATCGAGTCATTTTTGCATGGTGGAAAGACTAAATGAGGAAGTTTTGAGTTCTGAAGCTTATAATATTTTTTTTTATAGTACAATGACCTCTTGTATGTAAATATATCAAGGAAAATTGTATTACTCATGACATGACCCCTTTAAAGATTAGACACAAGATGTAAACATTGTAAGTGCAAATGCTCTCAGTCGAGCTTAACTAGTATTGAACCTGGAATATTCCTTTAAAATGTCAAACTCTTAAAAGCAAGGAAAATCCTGTTTGCCATGTGGCCCCTTTAAGCTCTACCATTACCAAAGGCTCTTAAAATTTCAACTTACTCAGAAGTTTCTTGTCTCTGTTTTACTGTGTCATCCTGAGACATTTCATATACATTTTATTTTGGTCAGGAAAGAGCGGCCCCATCTCTCCATTCACCCTTCAGGGTCTCCTCCCCAACTCCACAGAGAAGTACTTCATCTACAACGGCTCTCTCACCACCCCTCCCTGCTCTGAGACTGTGGAGTGGATCGTCTTTAAGAACACAGTGTCCATCTCAAATGTTCAGGTCAGTTAATTTGGCATTGATTGTAAAGCGCCTACTAACAGATTTTAAAGTCAAATTTACATACTTTCTTTATAGATTTCCTGTCTTATTGTGAACGATTTTTCAGTGCACATTATTCCAAACAAACAACAAACATTGTCTTTGAAATATTTCATCAAAATATAAAAACTTGCTCCGCGAAGGCTTTGACACAGCAGATGACACAAGCAAAAGACTCGTCTTCAATGCATCACAATCTTGAGACCTGTAATTAGACTGCATGTGCTGACAGATTGACAGGTGGGATCAAAATAAGCAAAACGTCTGCTGACAACAAGTGCCTTATATACACAAAAACTTTTCACCCATAAATAATGAAAATGACCTTGTTTTGTCTGGTCCAAGTTCAATAAATTATTCAGAACCTTTTCTGTGTTGCATTTTTTGTCATTTCTATTTTAAGCAACAAGAAAGAGTGCTTTCGAACCGAATATTCACTATAACAACACAGTTGCGAGAGTGCCATTACTTTTAAACAAGTGGTTTATAAACTATTAACTTACATTTTAGACACAATATAGCCAGCTATTTCATTTATTTTTGCTCTGCCAATAAAAATTGTTCCATAAGAAGGCATAGCAGAACAAACAATATGCTGCCTGTCCAATCAGACTGTTGTATAATTGTAAATATTGGTAATATGTGAACTTTTTGTATTAGAAGACTGATAAGGAATTCAGCTGTTTTCTTACCGGAAAAGCAACAGCAACCCTAAGGCTGTTTTCACATTGTCTGATCTTAGAACAGTAACATCTATTTGTTGTTCAGCTTCTATTCCATAACACTGACTCTATGTGACACACACACACACACACACACACACTCAGAAACTGAAAACAGTTAGATAGAAATGAAATACACATGCCCAAACAAGAAGGTAGAAACATCAATTAGCATTCCAAAGTGTTATTTTAGTTTGTCGTTATACCAGTAATATTTCTTGCGCCTTATGTAATACCCTTACATTTGATTTGACATTTTGCTTTCAAAGCACTCTATTAAATCTTATCCAATAATAATTATGCTGAGATTTTGAGGAAAACATATTTAAATTCACACAAAACAGGAAGCCTCTTCCCTCCAAAAGAGAAATCCAACAACAATTTACCATGATGCTACACATTTAAAAGCAAGCCATGATTAACCAGAGTTAGAGAGCACGAGCATAGGGTTACACGTCACAAAAGACTGTAAATTCATAAATATTCCCTTTGTAGTGTGCCATTCAGTATTAGGCAATTGCCCTCAAGTGCCTAGCAAGTAAATACAAGCTCAAGGTGAAACATATGTTGAAAGCAGGAGCTTTACCGTAAAGGTCACAAACCCACATGATGTCACAATGGGACTGACATTGACTCACACACACATTAAAGATCGGCTTTGATGTTTGAAACACAATGGGGAACATCTCACTGCTAGGGTATTCTGTATGTTTGGATTTAAAGTTAAATAAAAACTGGTTGGAAAGTTACATAAAAACATTAAGTATTGTGATTCAGTTGTAGTAATACATAAAAGTAAGTCAGAATAATACAGTATAAGGTTTTAAAAGGGATGATAGCAGTTTATCATATCCTGTAAGTGATAATACATTTATTAACACTTGCACTTATTGTATAGATCATTGTTTCCCATCCACTGTGCCGTGAAAGTTGTGCCATGGAAAATGATAAAATTACACAAAATAAATACCTTTATGAAAACAAATAATTTCAGTGATCCAAACTCCTCACCTTTCGGAGAAATTCACCATTTTAAAACCATAATCGGTCATTTTTGTGATTGTGAAGAGCAATGATTAATGTGCAAATGTGAGTGATATTTATACTCTTTAAGGGTCTTTCACATGACTCACGTCAGCGCTGCAGAATACATTGAAGACTATGAAGTCACGTCACGTAAATATAAATATATCTAATTTTCTAACTGTGTGTTATGCAAGTATAACTTGTTTAAAATGACTTGTTTTTGTGAAACGTCAATGCTCCAATTTAGATATCTATGCTACAGGGTGTACTGGTGCCTCTGGCATAGGAGCCTTGTTTTTACAGAGGCCATCGGCAATGGAAATTTTCCCATTTGTGGCCATTCAAACATGCATGCACTCTAACCTGTCTTAGCTTAAATCAGTGGCTAGGGAATGTCATTTTTAACCTTCCCTATGCTGCATTATTACGTGTTTTTCACACACGTTTTTGCTTCACCAATAATGTATTTGAGAGTACTAAGCAACAAGAAATATTTAAAAACTGTCCAAATTTGTGAAGAGACATTGAATGTATCATAATTTCTTTTAATGAAATATGACCTTATCGTTTACGGTTATCAGAGACCCCAGTTATTGAACTCATTTAAATTCACCAAGAAAACGCTTCGACCTAAACATAAACGAGTCCTTTTATTACTTTCTGCTATCAAAGCAACAGCAAGCTTTTTTTCTCTCTTCCAAATACATATTTTCAATGTTTATTGTGCACACTTCCCGCTTTTTTTATGTGGCAAACTCATAAAATCGCCCCTCTGTGATGCTTTCTGCAACTCGATGTGCCGCTTGACACTGGGATTGAACGGAGCATTGACGCCTCGACTCAACTCATGTTAAATGTGCTTTACAACAAAATAACATTTTTTAAACTCAAAATTATTATTATTTGTCTGTTATTGTGGTCTTTTCTGATAAAAGCCATGCTCAGGAAAAGGAAAATGATACTGTAGATCTGTGTTGTGTTTATAATTCTTATACTGAAGTCAGTAGATTTGTAGCCATGCAAGTTTTAATAAAGGAGAAGGTGAGGACATTATTGAAACTCACTATTATTACACTATTATTGTTGTCTTTTTGGATAAAATATAATGCTCAGACTGAAGGAAGACTGTAGATCTGTTTTGTTCTTTTAATGCTTAAGCACTATAAAGTCTCTTTGTAGATTTCGGTCATGAATGACTCAAAATGATTCACTGACTCACTCGTAGCACATAAGATGCTCATTTGTCGCCACCTAGTGACATTTCCAGAAGGGGTCGCTGAACTAATCAGTTAATAGAATTTAACACATTTTTGAAACAGAAGTAAGCCTCACCACAATACTCTTTATTTTGCAGCTAATTCTAATTGTAAACTTGAATAAACTTCAATCATTAAAATTGCTTGAATTGGTGCTTTTATCTTATTCTTTTAAAAAAAATATATCCCCAGAAAAAATATTTGTGGACCAGTGATTGTCTTACCTTTTTCACCCCTCATGAGTTTGCATCCCTGTACTTTGTTGTGGCATTGCAAGAACAAATCTAAAAAGTTTGAAAAGAAGGGAATTTTTTTTTTATTACCTATTTAGCACTCTTGCCACCTGTGACCTCACACAGCATAGCCTACCTATGTGACTTGTTGTTTTTGTTTTTTTGCATATCCGAATTTCAAACATTACAAGTAAACGCTACTAAGAAGGACAGAAAACACGGACAAGTTCTTAAAAAGGAAAACATTTTTATGGGATAGTGGTGTGCCGTATAATTTTTTAGTCGTAAAAAGTGTGCCATGGCAGAAAAAAGGTTGGGAAACACTGGTCTAGATCACTAGGTACAATAAGGTACTATTTTTAACATTAGTAAGGACATTAGGGATAATGAACTAAAAATTAACAGCATTTATTAATCTTGGTTAATATTAATTTATGAAAATACAATTGTTCATGATGCATAAACTAATGTTAATATACAGTTTTTGATGTTGAAACTGTACTAGGATAAGTCAAATTTAACATTAAAGGAAATTCCAGGTTCAATAAAAGTTAAGCTTAGTCAACAGCATCTGTAGCATAATATTGATTGCCACAAAAATTTATTCCGACTTGTTTGAAAACTATTTAAACAACTTTACAGCTAAAATAAATAATACACAAGTCTTAACAGAAGAATTAATGTAAATGCTTTTATGAAATAAGCTTCACATTTCTGCCTTTAAACCCTCCTAAAATTGGCTTCATTCACTTCCATTGTAAGTGCCTCACTGTAACCTCCATTGTTTTCTTCTTTTTTAAAGAAAAGGGCAAGGCATTCTGAAAGGTTTAAAAGCAGAAATGTGCTGCTTGTGTCTGCCATAGTCATGACAAGAGTTGATAGATTGGATATGACTTTACACAGACAGTAGTCTCATGTTAATATAATGTTTACATCTTTTTGCTATTCTTTCAAAAATGGTACATTTTAACGTTTATTATGCTAACATGCTGTTAATACAAAATGACACGTATTGAATGCAAAACATTCCTTAAGACCACATCCACACTAATCATTTTTCGTTTGAAAATCTCAGTTTTAAGTTTCTTAACATCATCCAAAGTATGCTGTACTAGAGAGCATTTTCAAACATTTCCGGTGTAAGAAAACACAGTTCAAGTGTGGAACATAGCAAAATCAATGCATTTTCAAATAAATATATATTAGTGTGGGTGGAGATTAAGTTACTTTTATTTATTTATTTAGTTTTATCCACTTTTCTTCCAATTTGGAATGCCAAATTCCTGCAACTTAGTAAGTCCTTGTGGTGGTGTTTACTCACCTCAATCTGGGTAGTGGTGGACAAGTCTCAGTTGCCTCCACTTCTGAGACAGTCAGTCCACTCATCTTATCACGTGGCTTACTGTGCATGACACCGCAGAGACTCACAGCACTGGAGGCTCATGCTACTCACCATGATCCATGCACAACATACCATGTGTTCCACTGAGTTAACCCCTAATTGTGACCATGAGGAGGTTTCCCCATGTGACTCTACCCTCCCTAGCAACCGGGCCAATTTGGTTGCTTAGGAGACCTGGCTGGAGTCACTCAGCATGCCCTGATGCGAACTTGCGACTCCAGATGTAGTTGTCAGCGGCAATACTCGCTGAGCCTCCCAGGGCCCCGCTTAAGTTACTTTTGTAATAAAGCAACCCTGAGCTATAATTGGAAAGGATGATGTTTGTTTTCCAAACTTTTTGTCACCAAGTTTGTGTGTGTGCAGTTGGAGATGTTCTGTGAGGTGATGACCATGCAACAAGCCGGATACGTCATGCTTATGGACTACCTGCAGAATAACTACAGAGAGCAGCAGGAGCAGTTTATGGGACAGGTCTTCTCATCCTACACTGGCATTGAAGAGGTCCACACTCCTAGTACGTACATCACAAGCACAAACACACATACATGGATACTGGGTGCACATAAGCATATGTCTGGAATCGCTCGTTCTTGAGGTTTTAAAGCAGCCTGGCTGTTTGAGGATCATGGATCCAATTAGCCTTCAACATGATTTTAATCCCAAATAACTGCTTCTCAATTAAATAAGGTTTCTATTTTTATGTGGTGAAGGCCTCCAGGCATTTTCCTACTTGCTATTTATGAATATAGACAGCCATTTGTCCCATTTTTTGACATATGCAATGCTTTTATGACCCTTTATGGATGATTATTACTAATTTCATGTTTAATCTGGGTATTTTATATGGCTCATTACTAATAAATAGGCCTGAGCTTGTTTTACAGAAACAGCCTGTCAATTGTTTATGTTATTTTAATATTGTAAATATATATGCAGATATATAATGTAATCAGAAGTGTCATGCCCATTTAAACCTGATATTATGAGCCAAAGTGATTTCAAGTGCATGCAACAACCCAAAAACTAAATATTAACCATGAATATCTTAATAATGAAGATAATTACATTGAAGAAATATTGTAAGTAAAACATTTCTAAAATGCTGTAACAGCAATCCCCCAATCACATGTTAAAATCAGTCCAAATGAGCTGAACATTCCAATAATCATTTACTTTAATGGATAGTTCACCCACTACTTAATATTTTATATACAATGAAAGTGCATGATGATCACTGACTTGTATAAAAAAAAGGTTTATATAAACTCTTATATAATAAATATAAATATATCTAATTTTCTAACTGTGTGTTATGCAAGTATAACTTGTTTAAAATGACTTGTTTTTGTGAAACGTCAATGCTCCAATTTAGATATCTATGCTACAGGGTGTACTGGTGCCTCTGGCACAGGAGCCTTGTTTTTACAGAGGCCATCGGCAATGGAAATTTTCCCATTTGTGGCCATTCAAACATGCATGCACTCTAACCTGTCTTAGCTTAAATCAGTGGCTAGGGAATGTCATTTTTAACCTTCCCTATGCTGCATTATTACTTTGTTTAGACTGACAGATTATTGAAGATTTCAGTTCCGAGATTTACACCAATCAGTTTGGATTATTGATTCCATGTCTGTTGGATTTGCAACTGCATGTGCATGTGTTTATGTAATTCTGATGGGTGTTCTTTGACCAGTTAAAATCACAGAGAACATAAAGCCAAAACCAGCCAGACAAAGCAGCTAGTTACTTCACCTCCCCTTCACTGTACACACAGTATTAACACTGTTTACTCATCACTATTCGGATACATTCATCTTTCTCTCTCTCTTTGGCTCACACATCAAAACACATTTGTGTTGCTAGGAAACTTCTTTCTCTGGATGCCCCCTCACTTGCACAGGTTGATTTCAATTCAAACTGTTCCCACCTAATTCACCAAAAGTGTAAACCAGATCTATTTTCAGAAATCTTAACATATTCTAAATGCAGTGCTGATGCATAGAGAAGCTATATGTTTAGATGTTGTACCATTTTATGTGATGATTTAACTTGTTTAATATTTAAAAGTTGTCTGTGCTCACATTTGTTAATGAGTCTTTACGGATGTCATAATGCTATAGAACTCTTATCTCTTTAGACAAATAATTTAATCTGTGGGTGTTTCCTGCCCTCTTGTGTTAGAAACTAGTGTCTGTTTTGTGTTATTTACACCTCTATGGGTGTTAAATATCAAGTGGACTTGCTATAGAACTGTAACCAACAACATATGTGTTACAGAAACGTGTGTATTCCATCTATTCCAACTTTTCGTCAAGCAGCATTTTGTGTTGCCTGTTCACTGTAAGCAAAGCTCCTGTATAAGTGCTTGTTTTCAATTGTACTGCATGTGATTGTGTTTTTGCTGTTGTAGTTTGTAGTTCAGAGCCGGAGAATGTGCAAGCCAGCCCTCATAATTATACCAGCATGCTTGTGATTTGGGAGAGACCACGTGCTGTTTATGACGCAAATATAGAGAGATACTCCGTCACCTACCGCCCAGTCCTGGGAGATGATGAATCTGCATTAGAATACTTGACTGATGGTGACCAAGATGTGGTAATTATTGATGATTGATTATTAAAACAGTTTGTGAAACATTTTATTTCTGTATTCAATTTTCATATAATCTGCTTTTCATAAGAGCTGCCAAACTTTGATGTGCTATTTCTTTTACTTAAGTAATTTTTCACCCCCAAAATAAATTCTGTCATAATTTAATCACCCTAAACTGTTCTACACCCTTATGTCACAAAAGGATGTTAATGGGATAGTTCACCCTAAAATTATGGTGACTAGAACTCAGAACGTCCAAAAATCGGATAAAGGTAATCCATAAATCACCAGTGAGTAAATTTTCTCCCCTTTTCTCCCCAATTTGGAATGCCTAATTCCCAGTGCGCTCAAAGTCCTCGTGGTGGGGTTGTGACTCACCTAAATCCGGGTGGCAGAGGGCAAATCTCAGCTGCTTCCGTGTTTGAGACGTCAGTCCATGCATCTTATCACATGGCTTGTTGAGCGTGTTACCGGGGAGACCGGTACCGTGTGTGGAGGCTTCACGTTATTCTCCACGGCATCCACGCACAACTCACCACGCTTCCCACCGAGAGTGAGAACCACATTATAGCGACCACAAGGAGGTTACCCCATGTTACTCTACCCTTCCTCGCAACCAGGGCCAATTTAGTTGCTTAGGAGACCTGGCTGGAGTCACTCAGCAAACCCTGGATTCGAACTCGCGACTCCAGGGGTGGTAGTCAGTGTCAATACTCGCCAAGCTACCCGGGCCCCCTAAGTCCGTTTTTATTGTAAATTACAATTTATACAATCTAAACAAGTCATACTTGCGTAACACACAGTTACACAAACTGTTTCTCACCCAAACCTATCATATCACTTCTGAAGAAATGGACTTAACCACTGGAGGCATATGGATTACTTTAATCTGCCTTTATGTCCTTTTTGGACCTTCTTAATAAACTATCCCTTTAAGCAGGATATTTTTCATAAAACTAAAAAGAATGTTGACCAGGGGTTGTTACGCTCCAAAAATTACCACCCCAAAAAGGTATCATGAATGGAGTCCATATAACTTGTGTGCTGTATTCCAAGTCTTCTGAAGCAATATAATAGCTTTGTATTAGTAACAGACAGAAATGTTACATTGTTATTTACTGATAATCTTCCTTTCTGCCATAGCTCTCAAATATTATTAATGTGTAAATTAAATATAAAAATGTGTATTTTTATTTTGGTGAATTGTGATCGATTATGAGACACGTCAAACCTAATGTGATACGTTTTGACACGCCATATCTAAATATATGCAAACGGAAATGAGATTTGAGAGCTTTGACGGATGAGAAGATTATCAATGAATAATGACTTCCTCACACAAAGCTATTGAATGGCCTCAGAAGAGTTGGAATAAAGCACACAACTCATGTTGACTACTTATAGTGTTTTCTTTTTCTTTCTTTTTTTCATTCTTGGAGCTTGACAGCCTCTGGTCATCATTCATTTTCATTGAATGAAAAAGACTGTCAGGATTAAAAAATTTTTTTGTGAATTATTCCTTTAAGGCACAGTAAGAATTTGATGTGTGGAAGGCATTATTCATTATGATTCCTTTTTTGTTGTTTGTTTTTTTACCACCAGGGGGCGATCATTCATGACCTGGTGGCCAACACCAGTTACAAGGTGCAGGTGGTTGCCGTGTGCACCAATGGACTATATGGCAGAGTGAGTGACCAGCTGACGATGGACTTGCCCCTGGATGATCCTGGTAAGACCAAACGCGCCCACCACCCTCGCATCCGTGGAGAATGAATTAATAACATTTATGTCCCATGTAGTTTTGCAGCAAATATTAGATAAAAGCCAAATGCTGTAGACTTTAGACGTATCCTTTGCAAGCCAGTTAGCTTATCTAGAAAATTAGTTGTGTTGATGAAGGCACATCACAATGAGGACAGAAGTGTATAATTCACGCTTTTATTATAGAGACGTCCAATTTATTGCAATGTGATACTGTGGACTAAATCCTTCAGTGATTTAATGCTTTTGTTTCAGATCAAATCCGAATCAGTACTTAAATTAATTATTAAAGAGAAGTCTAACAGCCACTTTTAGTGGAAATTTCTAACTTAATATTTATGTTTTAATTAATATTTTATTTATTAAATTTTTATATTTTACCTAAAGGGATAGTTCATGATAATCTTGTTCCCAGCTTGAATGACTTTCTTCTGTGGAACACAAAAAGATATGTTAGTAGTTTCAGTCACCATTCACTTTCATTGTATGGAGGAAACAAAATACAATGAAATTGAATAGTGACTAAAGGGTTTCAGTCTGCCAACACCTTCTGTGTTCCATGCAAGAAAGAAAGTGATAGAGATTTGAAATAACATGAAGGTGAGTAAATGATGATAATTTTCATTTTGGGGTGAACTAACCCCCTGAATTAACTTAAATAAAGCTTAAAAAGGCACTTAAAACAGTCCTGCAATGTTTGATTTTTTTAGTTGCTCTGTATCTCTTGAATCTTTTTGGTCAAATGAACTGACCTACAGTATATTTATGGCTTAGAGCCTCTGGTTTTTGAATTTGTCTCTTTGTCAATGTTAATTGGGTGTTAAACATACTTGTCTCTTTTTCTCTGTCTTTCCATCTTACACTAACTGTTTGTGTTCTTTCTGTATTTTAAATTTCTTTATGTTTCAAGTGCACATGTTTACCTAACTTTAAAATGTGTTCTTTGGTAGTCTCTTTCACACTTACTGTATGTTTTCAATGGACCATTTGTGCTTTTGTGTTCTTAGATTTTTTACTTAGAGTGAAAAAATGTTTTTGTATTTGTTCCATAAGCACCAATACTTTTTACAGATATGGTGTGATTATTCACAGCAGATTTCTTGGCTTGTTAATTCACTGGAATGTTGGGATATTTGTATTTTGCTTACTGATTTTATAATAAACTAATCTGTCTTGCTGAAAATCGCTGGCATCCTATTTCAGTGTCCATAGATAAGTGTGTTGTCATTTTACAGTTGTCACAAATGTCCCATGTCCCAAGACATTTCTAGTACCATAAGTATATCAAAATATATTTGAGAGTAGATTTGTTGTGCAACAGTGTCATTATTTATAGCAATGAAATAGAACTCATCTGATAAAATCATACATTTTCTACTTTTAAAGTTCCCATGTTTCACAAACTGATCTTGTCCACATATCATGAAATATCTGGGGTCTTTTCCACCATTATGTCACAGAGTTTGATCCCATGCAACAGGTAAGAGCCTGCAAGAGATTGTAAGCTCTCTCTATTTATGTGGGCTGGAAGCCATTAGATTGCATGAAGATATTCAGCCAATGTTTCCTAATGTATTTGGTCAAAAACTGACCGTCTGACCAAGAGACTTCCTTTTTTGCACTCTTTGTATTGAAAGTGACCTTATCAAATGTCCTACTTGGTGCCGTGGTTTACTTTTCCTTCCTTCTCAACCTCCGCCTTTCTTACCTGATGTTTGAACAAACAGCAACATATTCACAAAGAACATCCAACACTTTGTTGCAATTTTTTCCCAACAAGGCATGTGTTTTGTGATAGTACACTTTGAAAAGTGGTTTGTGAAGTTAAGAGTTTCATTCCCCAAACCTCTCAAGTTTCTTTGGCCATACTGGATGGTACTATAAACATTTATTGGTTTTCAAGTGTATCTAAAATGTGTGTTTGTGTGTACAATGTGTACATTGTCTTATAAAACATCTGCTGTAAATTTTTATTATTTTATTTATGTAAAGATTGTTATATCACCTCTGGATCGGTTCACGTGAAATTTCAAGAGATCAACACTGTTGTTATAAAGAGCAATGCATTTACAAAATATAAAGCCATAAATCTGCAGCTTAGATGTGAATATATCATTTATATAGTCATTTAACTCTTTCATGTTTGATTTATTTTCAGAAACAGACCCTGAGACAGTATCATTTGACTATGATGAGGTAACAATGTCTGTCCTACATTTGTATATTCTGTAGTAAGTTCACTTGTTTTATAATCATTTTGCAATAGAAATAGTTGACTCTTAACACCTTGCTTTCACTCTTTCTCTTTTCTACTTCAGGAAGACTATCATTTCAATCCGTTTTTGGTCAGACCGGACACAAATCAGCCTCTATATCCTGTCCGAACCACCACAGCCCGAACAAGAGTTACTACAACAGAGCGCCCAATCTATCGATTCTTTGGTATTCAGACAACAACACCAAAGACTCATGAAAGAAGACTTCCAGTAGATGACTCCCAGAAGACTCATGATCATTATGCTCCGGTGACATACACAGATAAACCTACAGTGAAATACACAGAGAAACATACCACCCCCACACCCATAACCACCACTTTTAATGTAGATGTACACACCAATAGACCAGATACTAGCCCCAGAGTTGAATCAGGTGTATACTCAGAGTCTGATGATATAAGCAGAAGCACAGGTTCTCCAACAACAAGTGTCACCCCTGAAATAACATTAACATCAGCATCAATAGATATTTTGGGGGTTGAGGGAGTGTCCCGACCTGTAAACCACTCAGACAGGTATGGGAAGAGCTCAGTGACTGTATCTCCACTACCTGAAACCCCATTGGAATCAACTACTTCTCCTTTTCCCTCGGAGGTGCCTCTGCGGCCTACAACTCCTAGCTTGCCTTTTCCAACCATTTCCGCTTTGAGCACTGTTCTGTTGCAGACCACCCAGTCAGTATTTAATGGTGAGAGTGCCCCCTACGTCCCCTCTATATCTGACACCTTGTCCTATGTGCATGCAAGTCCTGTGTCTCCCCATTCCTTCAGCAGTCTGTTGTCTGAGCCCTTTTCTGACCTGGACATCCCGTACACTGTTTCCGTGCTGGTGTCTGATGGTGCACAGCCTGTCAGCCCCTCCCTGTCCTACCCTACCCTATTCCTCACCAATTCTGTGTCCTGTTTGGACATGGAGCCTGTCTCTAGTGGTGGTTGTAATGATGATGATGGTGATGATGATGTTTTGTCTGGGTCTATCTCGTCTTACCCCCAAAGTAAAAGTACTTTTCCCCTTCAAAATTTACCAGAAGCAACTGGTTCTGTGTTCTCGGTGCATCCCAGCTCTGAACACGACCCACACTTCACTGAGCCCCCCAGTACTGGCTTGTCACTGAACATTCTTACATATCTCCAGCCTTCAGTTCCTGTCTCTAGCGACTACTCTCTGAGGACGATGACCCTTGACTCAACCGATTGTCTCTCAGGTAGCATTGGGGATTCCAGCTTGTTGGCTGAGTGGGTAGATTCCTCTCTGGCAGCTCCTACTTTTAGCCAAGATGGTGGTTCGTCTAGTGAAATCTCTCTGCATGCCCCTTCTCTCTTCCTGTTTCCCTCCACTTCTTGGGGACCTTTCCCCCCTTATGGTGGTCTCTCAGGGGACCTTTCTAGTCTGTTAGAGCTCCATTCTTTTTCCTCAACCTCCAGCACCAGTACTCCTCTGTGCAGCAATGCAGACGTGGTCCTCCACACAGAGGCTCTTTTATCTTCTCTCCATATTACCACCAAGCACTTTAGTGACACCAGCATTTCTGTTGCAGCCACTGTCAGCGGCTTTGTGCAAAGGGTAGTCGGACAGTCTCAAGGGGTACCTACTCCCGTAGAGTCCCCAACTATTGCACCCACATCTACTCAAGAATCCAGTACAACTGCAATTCTCATGGTGCCTCCAACGGTTGCACCAACCTCTGCACTGGAAAAAAGCTCCATGCTTACTCCTGCAATGCCCCAAATGGTTGCACCAACCTTGGATCTAGAATCCAGCTCCATCATTGCTCACATTGAGTCCCCATCCATTGCACCAACCTTTGCTCTGGAGTCCAGCTCCATACCTACTCAATCTGCTGATGGACAGCTGGAGAGCAGTGCCTCGGGCTGGGCCCTGGATTTAGATTGGATTCAGAGCTCGGCATCAGGAGACGAGAGTACCACCCCATACATCCCTACTGCCTCTCCTACAGATGTACCTCCTGATGAGACAGATGATGGTGGTGAGGAACATTCATCTTCCTTCTATTTTGATGGTGAAAATGGTACCAAAAGTGAAGCTATTGAGTCCAGGGTTGCCATGCTCCCCAGTCCGTCTTGGACTCTGCAAGGAGGTGGGGAAGATGAGAGCGGATCAGGTGAAAGCCTCACAGATAATGAGACATCTTCAGACTTCAGTATCCCAGAGTGCAATGAGAGGGATTCAGAGAAGGAACCAGTGGAAGGTAAAGCTCTAGATTGCTGACGTCAACACCTGAAGGTTGTTCTTGAGTTAGCTATGCTCAATGAAGCTTGGTGGTCCATTTCAACAACTCATTTATCATCAGTGAAGATTCTTGAAATATCTGAAAGCTCTTGGTAAAAGAATGACGAATCCATGCTAAATTCTGAATGTCATAACTCACCATAAATTTCAACTAAACAACTAAAATCTCAATCAAAAAGTGCTCTGTAGAAGTTATTGCATCATGGGGAAGGTAAGATATCCAGAGCCTTCTTAAGCATTCTTCATTAACAAGCATAAAAAGCTTAAGCTTCTGACAAGTTTAAGGAATAGTTCACCCAAAAATTAAGGACTTTCTTTCTTCTGTGGAGCAAAAGAACGGGAGATATTAGGCAGAAGGATAGCCTCAGTTACCATCTGGAAAAAGTATGCAATGAAACTGAATGGTGACTGAGACTAACACGCTGCCTACCACCTTCTTTTGTGTTCCATGTAAGAAAGAAAGTCATACAGGTTTGAAACTATATGAGGGTGAGTAAATGATGACAGCATTTTCATTTTTGAAACTGTCTTCTAGTGAACTATGCCTTTAACGGTTGCTGTAAAGTTATAAAATGTGCCATAATCTTAACCAGAATATCCCATCATCATAATATGTGTTTGATCCCTAGTCTTCTGTGTTCTGTGTTGTGTTGCATGTTGTTCATGTAATGTGTTGCTTAAATATCTGTCCACTAGCATACTCGCATCACATCAGAAACATAACAGAAGCATGATCTTCATTTCATATTGTATCCAAGATAACTGATACACATTAACCATTACTGTGGAGTTTGTTTACATGCTTAATTTGTATATTAATTAAAGTTAAATAATAGAATCTCAACTGAACCATCATGGACGTGTAACATTTGAGCTAAGATTAAGCCACATGAGCTTGTGTCTCATCAGACAAAAGAACAAACCTTAAGAACCCAGCTGTAGTGCAGTGTTATCAGACTGTGTTTCATCAATATTTTAATTTCATGATGTAAAAATACAATCACAGGATAATTCACAAGTCCAGCTCATGTCAGTGCCTGTCCAGCAGAGGGCAGCAGAACTCTTATATTTACTCACCAGTAAGCGACAGCTGGCATTAGCAGCATTGTGTTTTGTCTGGCATGGCGAGGTTATCTCAGACAGTCCTAGGTCAGATTTTAATCTCTCAAATGTGTTTGTCTGCATTGAATTGTGACCTTTGAACTCTTTAGCCTCTTAGTGTCAAACCAGCTCAAAACACATTTCTGATGGAATAGATTAAATAGTGCTATACGTCAATGCTTATAATCATAGATGACAAACTGATTATTGGCACCATTAGGGGTTTCGAGGTCAAAGAGAAACTGAGTAAATATCCTGTGGTAATATTTATGAGCTTGAACTCAATCTCATGTCAAAGAAAAAAATATTATAGAACGTTTGAAGTTTACATCTCACCAAATGTATTGATAATTCCTTTATTTTGTCTACATAGACATTAATTCATTGTTTAATAATTTGTGTAGATTTAAGTACAAGGCCACAATGGTAGTTTGTGTATATACATATATAAACATGCAAGTCATTTGTTTTTCATCAGTTCTCCATGTCCTTAGGCTTACTGGTTTGCAAATAATGTTACTATATTTAGATACATACCATAAGAATACAATAGCATATTAAAATTATTTGACTGTACTTTGTGTTAGAGTTATGTCAGCTTGTGTGGCTGGTGTAACTGAATTAATGTTATGAGACATCCAAATTCTGCATGAGTTTTTCAGAGGTGTGAAAATGGCGTATTCTATAAGGTAAGTTTGATTGCAGTGCGTGTCAGAATAATTGTTTAATTAGCTCATTAAGCATTTAACTTTGGGACTTTGATAGTATACTGCATGAAAGAACATTGATGTCTGTAGATGTGATCTGAGAGGTTTGTCATTAAACCCATAGATGCCATTAACAGCAGTCATGAGTCGCGGGTCGGCCTGGTGAACAATATTGAGCGGCAGAAGAAAGCTGTTGTTCCTCTGGCTGTGGTCTCCACTCTCACCTTCCTGGGACTCGTCTTTCTGATTGGCATTTTTATCTACTGGAGGTATGTATTGATGGCAGCACCTCACACAAGTGTCTATTTTACACATATTACTTTTTGCTAAAATTAGTAAATATAGTGATAACAGGTTCCTCAAACGATATAACTACACATTAATACGTACTGTAAATAACAAGCATTACGAACAAAATAATATAATATAATATAATATAATATAATATATAGAAATAAACTGGTTTCATTCAATACAAAAATATGAAATATGAAAGAATCAAACTAAATTAATTACGATACAACATTAAAAAGTAATTTTAAGGATCGGGTCAAGTAAAAATAGTTCCTAAAGTAACTATTTATTATGTAATATAAGACACCCTTATGAAGGCCTGATTGTTGTTTTTCACCGTATTTTTAACAAAAATGTACTTGTAAAATGACTTGTATTCTCTTGTTAAACATAATATACATTTTTACCATTAATTATTTGGTTAAATTATATTTTAATTTTTTTTTTACTTTACTGTACTGTAAAATTACATGTATTGTCTTGTTAAATATATTATAATTTTTCAGTATATGTTTACGTAACTACATGTTAACCAATTTATGTTTTTTTTACTGTAGCATTTTTATATTATTTTACCCTTACAATTACTGACATTTTTACAGTGTAGCTAAATGTATTATATTTAATTATATTTAATCTAAAGGGTCATAATCCAGGGTCCGTGGAGTCACAGTTCAGGGGTCCAAGTAGTTAACTTCAAGATTTTAACTCTATTGTTGGCATTTTTTATGCATAGTTGACTCAGTCATGATAGATGTAAATCAAAAATTAATTTCCCCTGAGACAGCTGCGCATGATTTCCATCATATTGTTACTAATCCATAATCATAACAATCGTTGATAAGAAGGAGAATGAGGGGAGTGCTTTTGCACCATGAGGAGCATGTTGTCTGTCTGTGATGAAGGTCTAATCTTGGGCACAGACCCAATCTCACACCCACCGGGTGAGGGACCACCTCAAAGGGAGACATGATAAACAGCAAAATATGGTGTTCTGTGGGTGAGAGAAATTGAACAGCATTCACACCAGAGTGAATAAAGCAATTAGCCATTAGAGTTTGTGCGTTACAGTGATTTTAACATACATTTTATTTATTGATAAAAGACACCAATGTTCAAAAACAGTTACATTTATTATTTATAGTAATACAGTTCATTAATCAGAAGTAATATAGTTCACTATCCTAACCGTAGGCTGTTTGTGGTTGCCAAGTAGTGTAGCAAATTGGTGCAATAATAGAATTTGTGGGTTTGCATTTTACAAGAGCTTTAAAGGCACCTAGTCCTGTAAGAATTTCGGGTCAGAGATGTCCCTTTAATATACAGTATATAGTTATTGTATTCAAATATGTATATATATTTATATATATATATATATATATATATATATACACACACACACACACTACCAGCCAAAAGTTTTGAAACACTTGACTGAAATATTTCTCATGATCTTAAAAATCATCTGATCTGAAGGTGTATGCTTAAATGTTTAAAATTAGTTTTGTAGACAAAAATAGAATTGTGCCACCATTTTAATTTATTTCATTATAAAACTATAATATCAGCCAATAAGTGCCCAACATAGATGTTAGAATACTGTATAGATAGAATACTGTAAAAAAAAGCATCCCAGTGTGATACCTCAAGAAGTTGGTTGTGAAAATGTCAAGAGTACATGTCTGCAAATTCTAGGCAAAGTGTAACTACTTCTAAGATGCTAAAATATAACAACATTTTGAATTATTTTGGATTTTGATTAGTCACAAGATAACTTCCATAGTTCTATTTATTTTATTCCATAGTTTTGATGACTTTACTATTGTTCTAAAATGTAAAAAAAAATGTAAAATAATTGTTATATATATATATATATATATATATAACTATTATTAGTTATAAAATAATAAATGTAAAATAATTGTTATATATATATATATATATATATATATATATATATATAAAATAAAGAATGAGTGTTTCAAAACATTCTGTTGTTTGTGGGGCTGCAGGGAGTGCGCTGTCAGGCTGCAGAAAGAACCTCCACATGATTATGTTCAACACGACCAAGTCATGTTCATGTCTTGTTAGTGCATCCGTGGGTGGTTCAATCTAAGCAGAACACATACTTGTACGACCGCTTGCCCATCTGTAGCTACATGGTGCTCATTTGGAGAGCAGACAGATGCGCACTTGATGGGACGTTTTGGAACGTTTGTATTTAATCTGTAGGGGACATCATTGTGGTTTGTTGTCACCACTAATCCCACCCAAGAAGTTGCAATTTTAGACAAAACAGCTTCAGGTTAAAGAAGTCCACTCTGGGGATCCCGTTAAAATGTGTTTGTGGATTAGATTGAATATGTTTTTGGTGCTATTTTTTAAAGCTTGGGGTTCAGTCTCAGGTATATGTGTGGATGGAAAAATAACACACAAGCACAAATATTGTCTGATATATACGGTGAATCATGTATTTTTTCATGCATTTTTATTAACTTGTTGTGTGAAGGATTTGCGCAGTACATATCTTCTTACATGGAAATCAGTTAACAGTACTTATGTTACATAAAGTACTGGTGTAGTAAAAGTGTTTTAATACCTTTACAGGAAATGTTTCCAGACTGCTCATTTCTACCTAGAAGACAGTACATCACCCAGGGTGATCTCATCCTCACCAGTGCTGAGCCCTACAGGTATTTACCATATATTTCTATTGTTTTTATAAACAGCTATTTATCATTACTATAGTCTAACCCTAAAAGAAAACATTAAGAATTTTTTGAATTTTCAAATGTATGTTTACATAAATAGGTTGTTTTACATAAGATTTTTAGTACCTCATAACTACAGTGGAGTCCAATGTCTGAGACCCCATTGAAAATTCGGGATGGTTTCAATACAACTTTATTAATCCCTAAAAGGCAATTTGGTTTTGGGCATACAGGGTTCAAGAAGTGTGTTTGAATATATAGTATACAATGTACAACATTTTACAAAATGTACAAAAATTAAGAAAAATATATCTTTACAAATGTGTATAATACATATAAATATAATTAAGTAATATGCATCTCTGAATTAATATAAGAATGTTAATAACATTAAAATTAATTTTTACTAAATATATAAAAAATACATTAAATGAGTATATTATAGTATATGAATAATACAATATATATTATTATTTTATAATATAAGAATTAATATAATTAGTTTAAATAATATCTAGACCTGGAAATCATATTTATCCCTGGAAATAAAAAAGTTTTAGTAGAAAATTTCAAAAGGAAGAAAAGTTTTAGAAGAAATATTTAATATTCAGCATTATTTATAAAGGGTTAGTTCACCCAGAAATGAAAATTCTCTCATCATTTACTCACCCTCATGCCATTCAAGATGTGTATGATTTTTTGTATTCTGCTGAACACAAAAAAAGATTTTTAGAAGAATATTTCAGCTCTGTAGGTCCATACAGAGCAAGTGAATGTTGACTAGACCTTTCAAGCTCCAGAAATCACACAAAGGAAACATAAAAGTAATACACACGACTCCGGTGGTTTAATAAATGTATTCTGAAGTGATGCAATCAGTTTGGGTGAGAAACAGAACAATATTTAATTCCCTTTTTACTATAAATCTCCACTTTCAGTTTCACTTTCAGAATGTGAAAATGAAAGTGGATATTTATAGTAAAAAAGGAGTATATTGATCTGTTTCTCACCCACACTTATCAGATCAGTTCTGAAGGCTGATTTAACCACTGGAGACATATAGATTACTTTTATGTTTCCTTTATGTGATTTTTGGAGCTTCAAAGTTCTGGTCACCATTCACTTGCATTGTATGTTCCTACAGAGCTCTGGACAATTATCACATTTGTTACATTGTTGTTAACTAGTTTGTACAAAAGGTAAGATTTCCTTGCATTTCCTTGCATTCATTCAAGCACACAAGATGCGCTTTGAAACATTCTTAAATCATGCTCGGATAACATGATCATCAGGCTTTGCACAAACCCATGGAGTTCATTTCAGTTCAAATGCATGCTGTCATTAAAGCAAAAGGGGACATTCCAAATTCAGAAATTCATATCATTTTTTCAACACTACTTTTCACTCAAATACTTATGATTATAATATATAATGTAACATTTGGTTTCAAATTGAAAGCATTTTTATTAGTTCTCTTAGAATCTTGGACCCCACTCTACACTCATAATCAACCTGTGAAAGTGGTCACTGCTATTGTATGTCATAAATCAGTGACTGTCTTCAATCTTTCCAGGTGTTCATGAACCCCAGTCAGTGAAACAATTTGTCAAACATGTGGCTGAGCTTCACACCACCAACTCGTTTTCCCAAGAGTTTGAGGTATGTATCCCATCATCCCCCTCTTTTGTCACTCTTTAATGCTCATACAACTTGATGTTGCAAATCAAAAAGTCATTAAGGCATCTGATAAAAACTGAGATTCATTCAGGCATGTGCTCAGTCTATATGCGTTCCTGTATGAACGTAGGTTGTTTATAATATATTTCAGCAATAATTAGGTCACTAACATGTACCCAAGTCTACGCAGAGGCAATATTCCAATTAGGTGCTCAAAAAGATCCAATTACAGCTTAATTAACATCAATCAATGTTAAATCGTAATCTTCTCACCATAACATTCATTTATTCACGCTTGATTATACAATTGAAAATGAATGAAGCAAGCATTAATTGGACACAAATGAGGCAGAAAATCTTAATTATGAGTTCTTGCCTTAAGATCAATCTACTGAATTAAAAAGTAATGGAAGTCTTTCTTGAGTTTCTGTTTATATATGATTGTGTGTGTGTGTGTGTGTGTGTCTGTGTGTGTCTCTCTGTGTGTGTGTGTGTGTGTTCTGGTGTTCTTGTTGAGTTATTAATACTGTATATATAAAGTTCTTGAGTATTCTCCACAAACCTATTAGTTTTAAATGTGGCATGCTAGTTACGGTAAACCCACACAGACGTAAACTTTATAGTTTGAATGCATGATATTTCCAATCTCTGACAGCATGGCCTTGGATGCTATCCATTTGGTCTGTAGATAATTGATATCTGTGGATATGTTCATCCATTCACTGATAAAGACGATATTAGAAAATCTAGTGGTATTCTTTAAAAATTAGACTATACGTAGTTGTTTCTAGACACTGTTTAATGTCTTTTAATCTGAGCCCCCTAAAATCTGTGATTCACTTTACTTAAAGGAATTTCCTGGCTTCAATAAAAGATAAGCTCAATTAACAGCATTTGTGGCATAATGTTGATTACCACATAAATAATTTCGACTCGTCCCCCTTTTATTTGACAAAAAGCTAAAATCTCAGGTTACAGTGAGGCACTTACAATGGAAGTGAATGGGGCCAATTCATCAACATTAAAATTCACTTGTTTCAGAAGTATAGCCACAAGACATAAACATTATACAGGATAACAATATTTGAGTGCTATATGATTGTTTATTAACCGTATCTGTGTAAAGTAATGTTCAATATTTCATCTTCGTTTTCACGACAACATAACTTGTAAACATTTTAATCTGGTAAATGCTGTAATGTTGGCAAATCCCTGATTTGATGACATTTCATGATTTTATCAAGTTAAGACACAATGTTTTGTAACAGTCTTTATTTGAATGTTGGGCACTACAACTGCTTTCTTTGTGACACTTTTATTAGTAAAGTCATTGGCCAGCGCATGTGCAGACGGCACACACAGACGAGGACCACGTCCGCTGGTCAAGAAAATCTAGGTAGTGGCTGTGCTGATGACCGCGACACGGTTACCCGAATGATATTTTGGCCTTAACTGTGAACACTTTTTTTTTTTAAATAAACAAGGGATGAGCCATAATAAAATTTTATGCCACAAATGCTGTCAATTTAGCTTTTCTTTAATCATCAATGTGGTTAACATAATTTAAAATGACAGAATCCAACCCATGCCATCACTGCTTTTGCTTTGTGCTGTATGTTATTTTTCCACATTGCTGTTGCACCGTTTGTTACGGTATTTCATCGCTGTGCTTTCTGCATTTTCATCCCCCCATTAGATATTGAAAGAATATTTTGAGGTAAGCCACATTTCCAATTGATTTGCTTTTGATATCTTTAGCATGTATTTTTGATGCTCACTAGTCTGCACTTGTTGGAATTTTCGGTGCCATTGGTGTTGTCAGTAAACTAAATGTTTTGTGGAACTTTGTTTTATGGCAGAATGTTCATGTCAAGGCATGAACAAATGTTGTTTTTTTTTTGGTAGGAGGTTCAGACTTGCACCGTGGATATTGCAACAACAATGGACAGATCCAGTCATCCGGACAACAAGAATAAAAACCGATACATCAACATTTTAGCTTGTGAGACCCCCTTCAGTTCATACTTTAATTAAGCTCATACAAAAAAATGTTGAGCACTTTGTCTCATAATGTATAAATGTTAGATTATTTATGAATATAAAATGGTTTAACTACATTTATTGACTGATCTGTTACGTCTTCTAGATGACCACAGTAGAGTGCGACTCGCACCCCTGACAGACAAAGATGGAAAGAGTGAAGGGGACTACATAAACGCCAACTACGTGGATGTAAGACACTTAAATTATTTTTTGTGTCTTTTTAGATCAGGGTTCTCGCTGAAGTGTTGCCAGGCAAATTGTGATAATTTTAGTCTTAACTAATCAATGAGGCATGACTACCTCGAAGCGTAACCAATTAGCTTGCATGAGAAATAATTAAAACCCTTAAAAAGTATGGCTGATTTGTTGTTGATTTAACCCTTGAAAGGTCCAGCTATGGTGGTACCTTTATTATAAGAAACTTTCCACTGGGGCCTTTTTGTAAAGGTTTGTTGTGCTGTTGCGAACTCACTAGCTAACCACTACACAAATGCTATGGCCGCATTATCTAGGTAAATAGAAAGGCTGACTACCTGGGATTCCTAACATAAAGACTGTGTTGCCAGTAATCAATGTGGAAGTGAGATGTATGAAGCTTTTGTGGTTGTGTATTTTTGTGAAATGAGTAAGTTGTTCCTCATACTTTAGCATCTTTGTCGAGCCCAAGCATTGAGTCTGTTGTCGGATGAGCCCAAGTGTCAGGTTCAGTTTAAACCAGAGGAAGATTAAGTCCCAAAATATGCATTTATCAATCCGTCCATAAAACTGACAAAAGGGGGAAGAGAGTAAAACAAATGGCTTTTATGAAGGCACAGGGGCGTCCGCATCTCTATTTGGCGTCTCCATCGGATTAGCATCACCTGGATCAGCCTCCACCTGGTCAGAGTCCTATCTCAAATAGGCACTTCCCCTTGTGGTACAGGTAATTGCAATTGAATACAGAGGTACTCCCCCTAGTGGATGGAGTGTATTGTGAAAATGTAGTGTCTATCTAAGCGCCTAATCTATTTCTAACAGTTGTAGTGTTCCTTTCCAATCCTCTAACACCCAATATATTTGTCCTTCTAAAGTTTAAGTTAAATATCTTTACTCTTTATCACTTTATGTGCCACTTTTTGTTTCACACAAGGGTTTTAACAAAAAGCAAGCCTACATCGCTGCACAGGGCCCTCTGAAGTCCAGCACAGTGGATTTCTGGAGGATGGTCTGGGAGCAAAATGTGGGAGTGATCGTCATGATCACAAACCTGGTGGAGAAAGGAAGGGTGAGCCATTACACAGCAAAATATAGCTAATGTGATCAGTGTAACATCTGCTCAACCTAATTTTTGATTAAAAAATGCTCAGCCTGCTTCTTTTACAAATCTATCTTATGGCTTCAGAACACTTGTATATAGCAAAATATAGATAAATTATAGTGTACAAGTCATATGGACTACTTTTATGGTACTTTTACGCCTTTTATGGAGCTTAATAGCCCCAGTCCCTATTAACTTTCATTGTATGGAAAATAGCAGCTTGGACTTTTTGCTAAATATCTTCTTTTGTTCTTTTGATTGATTGATTGATTGATTGATTGATTGATTGATTGATTGATTGATTTGTCTGTTCATCTCTCAGAGAAAGTGTGATCAGTACTGGCCCCTGGAGAATCAGGAAGAATATGGCAGTTTTTTGGTTACTGTAAAGAGCACTAAAGTCCTCGCTTACCACACCCTGAGAACCTTCACCATAAGAAACACTAGCATAAAGAAGGTATACTATAATAGCGACACATGGCACCAACTTTTCACCTGTTTTATAGGTCTTTGGGTTGTTAAATGGCTCAGAATCTTGCTTTAACTATTGCTTGTTAAAAGATCACATGCATACTTGCCATGTATGCAACAAGAACCTTCACTTTTCCCTATTTTAGGGTTCCCAGAATGCTCGTAGTAACGAGAGGACAGTAATACAGTACCACTACACACAGTGGCCAGACATGGGCGTTCCTGAGTACATCCTGCCTGTACTGTCGTTTGTCTACAAGTCCTCAAGAGCCTGTACAGATGACATGGGTCCAATGATCGTACACTGCAGGTGGTCTTACACTTATTCTGCTTTTTATTTTATTGTCGTTTAAGGCTTAACCAAATTGTAGCAAGTGTAGTATTATACATTTTACTCTTCTGATTTGTGTTTGTGTATGTTTAGTGCTGGTGTGGGCAGAACAGGGACCTACATAGTGCTTGACAGCATGTTAAAACAGATTAAAGAACAGAGGACCGTCGACATTATGGGCTACCTCAAACACATACGTACACAACGCAACTATCTTGTTCAAACAGAGGTGAGTAAACATAATTAATTATTATTAATTTACACTCACTGAGCAGTTTATTAGTAACACTATGGTCCTAATAAAGTGCCCGACATGGTCTTCTATTGTTGTAGCTCATCTGCCTGAAGGTTTGACATGCTCTCTACAATTGTACAGAGTGGTTATCTGAGTTTGTTTTTTGTTTTGTTTTTTGCTTTTATTTTGTTTAATTTGTTTTGGTTTCATCCTTATTCTTTAATAATCTTAAACCTTGTTGATGATCAAGTTTCCTTTTCAAAATCAGTTTAACACCTCTGATTTTCTTACTATGGTCTGGTACCCTTACAGGAGCAGTACATCTTCACCCATGATGCTCTAGTACAGGCCATTTTGAGTCAAGAGACAGAGGTGCCATCAAGAAATATTCACAGATATGTGAATGACCTCCTGACACCAGGGGCCTCGTGCAAGACACGCCTGGAAAAACAGTTCAAAGTAAGACAAGTCAATCGTGACAGTGAAACTTTTAGTTTTAAGTTGGAGTGGTACAACACAACATCTATATGAAAATGTCTCGACATTGCAGTTGCTGTGCCAGATGAATACCAGGCAGAATGACTTTAGCAGTGCTCTGAAAGAATGCAACAGAACAAAGAACAGAAGCTGCTCCTTGATACCTGGTGAGTTCACAAAACATCTGCTTTTATTATTTTCCTTTATCATTTGTTCAGAACAAGAAAGATTTTTTTTCTGTCTGTTTTGCAGTGGAGAAATCCAGAGTGTGTCTGTCCACATCAACAGAAGAGATGTCAGATTACATCAACGCCTCCTATGTCATGGTGAAATACCTTTACATTCAACTTTAAACATAAAGTCAGTTTATTCAAATGTCATTTCGATTAACATTAAAGCTTGATCTTCAATTTGTATCAGGGCTACCGACAGAGCAAAGAGTTCATCATTACCCAGAATCCTCTGTTCAGGACAGTGAAGGACTTCTGGAGGATGGTATGGGATCACAATGCGCAGGTCATTGTTTCATTACCAGAGATGAGTAGCACGGTCAGTTGCCTTACGTGTCTTTTATTCATTTTCTACTTCATACTTTTTATATTAATCTGTTTAAACTATCAATTATTTTTTAATCTTTGTTAAAACTATTAAACAGAAATTATGACTTAAAAAGTATTAGGGATGTCTAAAGATATTTATAAACCAATTAAAATAATTAAAAACAATTAATCTGGTAATTTTATTTTCTTGTAACTAACGGCCTAACACATTCAGTTTCTTTTTAAAGAAAGAAAGGAAAATAATATGTGAAAGATTTGTAAATTTGTTCGGATGACACTTGATTTTTATTATTTTTTTTAATGGGCATTTTATCATAATGGTAAATTATGGTGCTGCCTAAGTGGGTACCTGAGACAAAAAGTTTAGGAAACAATGGTTTACAGATACCAATTTACACTTGTAGACAATTAATGCGTTTCATCTAAATCTTTCAGTCCTTAATAAAAAAGATTCTCCTCATTCATCTCTCTTTGTCACTCCCTATCTCTCTTTACTCCTTTCTCAGATAGAAGATAGCGAGTCAGTCACATTCTGGCCTGTGAGAGATCAGCCAATCAGCTATGAAACCTTCTCAGTATCGTTAAGAGGGGAGGGCAATGTTTGCCTGTCCAATGAAGATATGTTGACAGTGCAGGATTACATCTTAGAGGCGACACAGGTAACAGCTACCATACTAATATCTGCTGACCAAACAATCAGATTTAACAGCTAATAATAGCAACAGAAAGAGGATCATTGAAATAAGTAATTTGATTTTACCTACAACGCACCCAGTGGAAGTTATCATACTAACGCAGAAATAATTGATTCAGGGAAAATGTAAATGAGAGAATTTTGTGCTTCATTTCTCCAAAACACATGAATGCGGGCATCTGTTTTTAACATCACAGCTGGTGCGTGTCATCTATTTGCACTGCACGATTGTGGAAATTACTAGGAGAAGCAAATGGCTGCTGACGAAAGTGAGAATGGAGTCTGTTAAACAACATGCGTTAACAACACATCTGGTGCATCTTACACACTTAGCACTTGTGGTTTTACCACACACTCCTGCTCATAAACACACACATACACTAGAGCTGGGCAATATATTGAACAGTCTCAATATATTCAGAAATATAATTCTCAATATTTGATCATAAAGTTTCTTGACAAGTGTGTGATAAGAGTCATTTCGCAACAAATACTTGTCTCGCAACATTTTAAGAAAAATACGTCATTAATATTCCTGTTTATTATTATGCATTGTTATATTGGTGCGCTTAGTGAAAACAGTGTGGAAGCAATCTAAACAATTCGACTTTTACTGTATTTTAATTTTTGCATTACAAATCTTGAATCTACTTTGGGAGACTCCTGTGAAACCTGTCTTTCTTGGTCATATTTAGCCCAAAATAATGTATTTTTTGGCATAAAGAAAAGCCTAGATGTAGGACCGTTAAGGTTTTTCGCATTGTGACATAATTTTCTGGACACTTATGTAAATTTACTCATTAATTAGATGTAATACATCTGTAGAGGCACAAAAAAAACTTTTAGGGGCGCCACACAAAGGGAGATGCTGAATCAATCTCAAGGGGGCTGGTCAGACAAATAAATGTTCAAGGGTGCACCAACTTTGATGTTACACACCCCTCGTAAATGGGTAGTGTATATGTATACTTTTTAGATGTATCGCCCAGCCCAGCCCCGACACACAAACATACACACACACACACACACACACACACACACACACAGACAGACTGTCCAAATAATCACCATTCTCTGTTTTCAGGATGACTATGTTCTAGAAGTGAAGCATTACCGGGCTCCACGCTGGCCAAATCCAGACAGTCCTATCAGTAACATCTTTGAGCTGATCAACATCATCCGAAAAGAGTCCAGCTCCAAAGATGGACCCATGGTCGTGCACGATGTGTGAGTTCTCCTTACAAGTTTGCCTGGGAGGAAACAAATAAATGTTTAATTTTATCCAATCATCAACGCTCTTCGACTAGCTGAGTCCTCTTATGTCAAGAATTTCAGATATGTGCGTGAACAGGAGCAATATCACCAAACAAACATTTTAGCAGAACGAAAACGTCAATCTAAATGGCAAACTATAATTTAAAGCAATGTTTTGGGTTCAATAGAAGTTAAGCTCAGACGGCAACATTTGTGGCATAATGTTGACTACCACGACTCTTCCCTCCATTTAAAGAAAAGAAGAAAAATTCAAGGTTTACAGTGAGGCACTTGCAATGGAAGTGTGCAGAATTGTGACGCTTATAATTTTATAAAAGCACTTATTAATTCTTCTGTTAAAACTAGTGTGTTCAACTGCTGAAAAGTTGTTTGAAATGTTTTGGGGGGTTTACAGCATTAAGTCATCATGGCAATGAAGTGGTCAAATTGGATATAACTTATAGAATTTAGTAAGCAATTTTATCACACTGAAATCATGTTAACACACATATTGTTTTTATCTTGTGGCTATTCTTTTGAAACAGTGAGTGTTTTTATGTTTTCATATTGATCTCATTTACTTCCAATGTAAGTGCCTCACTGTAACCCAGATGAGGGAAGAGTTAAGTTAAATAAAATATTAATTTCACAACAAATGTTGTCAATTGAGCTTAACTTACATTGATCCCGAAATATTCATTTAAGTAAATGTTTATGAGATCATGTGTTGTACGTAGCGTAGCAATATTTCTAAGGTGGAATAATGATGTTCTAGATGTTCAGGACAAATTGCTGTTAAGCGTAACACCCAGGTACCCAAGTGTAGATTGGTCACAATGACTTTTTGATATTGACAACAGAACTATACAAATAAATGTTAGCAATCCACAATTAATGTAATTTTGTTAAACCTTAATAAAAAGGTTTAATTTTTTTTAACATTATTTAATGCATTAGGTATCATGAACAAACAATGAACAATACATTTTTAGGATTTTATTTATTTAAGAGTAGACATAGTTTGTCATTTCAAAGCACACTATTTACTATTTGTTCTTAGTCTCTACATCTTGATGATTGCACGTAGATTTCTTATGTTTTCAGTTGTTTTTCCCTGTAAATCTGCAGACATGGTGGCGTAACTGCTGGAACGTTCTGTGCACTGTCCTCACTAGTGCAGCAGCTTGAGTGTGAAAGTTTGGTAGATGTCTATATGGTGGCCAAGATGATCAACCTCATGAGACCTGGTGTCTTCACTGATATTGTGAGTGTTTACCTGGGTGCTTTCATTCAACACAACTTTATTGTTGTTTCTAGAGATGTTTGTTGATTCAAATTATGAATTGAATCAATTACTTCAATTAATCATAATTAATGGCATGTACTGTATCAATATTTGCTGGGAAAGGCAGAATGCTAAATGATGCAGGATTAATTGCATACATTTTATATGTGCTATTTTTCATTATTAATCAAATTAAATCAACAACTTAAATTTTCAGCCTTAATTTGTTTTTTCTTTTATTACTGTATTTATCACAACTACAGTCTCACATCCAGAGTCTCACATCCAGACCTTTAACTAACGTCATAAGTTCTTGACCGACATGTAAATCAACCAACCGCAGTTAATTTTTTCCACTAGCTGTTCAGGGGTGGATTTATCAGAATTGGACTATACCATAATTATAGACCAATGTGAAAAAAGTATGAAATTCAAGGACCTACATAATCAAAAAAGGTCTCCATATCTTGCAATACATAGCAAGTTTTGGACTTGGTCTCATAGAAACACATTACTGTACAGCACCTATGTTTTTGTTATATACATTTTTCGTGGCTCAGAACTGAAGGCTTTAAATACATTTAAGGAACCACGTAATGCCATTTTGCAAAAATGTTGCCACAGTCAGGTTATTGATGAGAAAAAGTTTACCCTTTGATATTCCAATGAAGAAATTCTAAAATCCCTTTTTGCCACACAATTTACACCAGGAGTACCTTTCACCTTGGTGTCAGGAACACCCAATAGACCAAAGTGGATTCAAGTCAAACTCATATTTTGATTTAGTCCGACTTCGCATTATTGACCTTCAGATGCTGTAGCGTAATTTTAAAGGACATTTATCTAGGTTTATTTTTACTGTAGCTAGTTCTAGCTGGTGTTGGCAGCAAGAGCTGATGAGAAAAAGTCAGTCATTAATAATCCTGCCCTGAGATGGAATTCACAATCCACAAGGGACAATTTAATATTTCTAAAGTGTTGTAGTCAAAACTAAAAGCATGTTTTTGTTTTTTTGTTGTTGGATAGGATCAGTATCAGTTCCTTTATAAAGCTGTCCTGAGTTTGGTTGGCACCCAAGAAGATGAGCGAGCGCTTCAGTCCACCGACAACAACGGCACGGCCCCAGGAGACGTCTCGAGCATGGCCGAGAGTCTAGAATCCTTGGTGTAACCATAGTGATGAGCCTGCACAAGAAAAAAAAGACACTTTTTCTATCAAAGAATGCTCTTCTGTTTTTCAACAGTCTGATTTTTATTTCCATCTTTGAACTGATAGCACACTGCTGGATGCAGTGCATTAATATACATGTGTGGATTTGTACACCACCAAACGTTTTTAAGCTTAAAGGGATAGTTCACCCAAAAATGAGATTTCTGTCATCATTTACTCACCCTCATCTTGTTTTAAATGTGCATGACTTTCTTTCTTCCATGAAACACAAAAGGAGCTGTTTGGGACAATGTTTGCCTAAGTCACCATTTACTTTTATTGCATTTTTTTCCATACAGTGAAGGTGAATGGTGACTGAGACTGAATATTTTCTCAAACATGATCTCTTTTGTGTTACGCAAAAGAAAGAAAGTAATATGGGTTTAAAACAACATGCTTTTGAGTAAATTATGAATTATATTTTTTTTCTGTGAACTATCCATTTAACTAATTGTGTCTTTCTTATACCGTCACCTTGTGCTAACATCTTACTAATGTCTTCTCGTAGAGTCTTATATTTATTTGCTTAAAAGCTTGTTTAAAGAGAAAACAAGACCTTTTTTTAATAAGACAGTTTTTTTATTAGTCTATTTTTTGTAGTTGCCAAGAATTTTAGCCACGCCTTTTTTTATACAAATATAAATACAAAGAAAGTGGCAACATTTTTCAGTCATGGATAAAGGGCAGGAAATAATATTCTAATGTAAATAATATTATAGCAACCTCGTCGATGGACCAAATTCCTATTTATGTCTAGAATTTTATATTTTACCATCGAGGCAATAGTGCTTTACAAGATACGGCTGAAGTAATTTAGTCAACACATTTATAATAATGTTTAATATTGTTGACGTCTCTATGTTTTGAATTGTTACTGACATAATATGCATTATATACTGACACTGTTTAGCTGTACAAGATGTTTATGTCTGTTTATAGGATTAAATGAAAGAAGCACACAAATAGAGTGATCTATTTATGCTGGGGTACTTCTTGTGTTTAGAGATGAACATAGCAAGGCTTTTTGTCATAACTCCTGGTTTTGGATAATATTATGCAAGAGCTTGGAAAAGGTAATGGTTTTGTTAACATTTGCTAAATTATTGACACATATTATGCGATTTTATTGTGCAAGTTTCTTGCTTAATGCAGTTACTAATTTACACCACATGTAAATGGTACTTGCCCTAAATAGTCTGAAGAAAAAAATTATTTATATATATATATATTATACCGATCTGACACAATATTAAAACCACCTGCCTAATATTGTAAGTCCCCCTTGTGCTGCCACAATAGCACCAACCTGCATCTCAGAATAGAATTCTTAGATGATATTCTTCTCACCACAATTTTACAGAGCAGTTATCTGAGTTACTGTAGACTTTGTCGGTTCGAACCAGTCTGGCCATTCTCTGTTGACCTCTCTCATCAAGAAGGCCAGTATATCACCAGTTACAGAAATACTCAAACCAGTCTGTCTGGCACTAACAATCAAACCACACTCCAAATCACTGAGATCGCATATTTTCCCCATTCTCATGGTTGATGTGAACATTAACTGAAGCTCCTGACCCGTATCTGAATGATTTTAAAAAGTAAGAAACCTCATGAAGTTTTTATATTAAACCCTGTAAGTGTCAAAAGAGTAGACTCTCGTGTTTCATCTGATATGCCATTTTTAAAATTTCATTAATTTATTGCGAAACTGCAGTGTTAAACACAATGACCATGCACCTGGACTATAGGCTAATTTTCCTTAAAATATCCTATATTCTCTGAATTATAACATTCAGTATCAATGGATGCATCCAAAAGCTGAAAATGTTGCTTTCAGAGGCTGTCTATGGAGTTATGATGAACATAAGGTGCATTTCAAACTGTTCTTAGATCAGTGCAGACAGTGTAATGTCTGTAACATCTCAAAAACATGAATGGTCTAAATACTCTTTATTTTCACATGTTTCTTAGGGGCTACTAGTTACAAATCAAAAAGGGGAATTGAAATTACACACAGCAGTCACGCTCAGGTCTCAGTGGGATAAATAATATTCATTATCACACTAAATATTGGATTGGTTGATTTCACTCCTTGCTTAGATTATCATAGTTGCATGCATGTCATAATTTGTATTTTTGTAATGGATTTTCGTAGATTAATATTGAAAGTTTGGTACTGGGACAAGGCTAAAACAATAAAATCTCTATATAAACAGCATTTGAAAAATACCAAGAATAAAATTCCATGTCAGTTTTAATGTGAAAGAAGTTAAAATCTGTTTGTATTAATAAAAATCAACCACTGTAACTTTAAATTGCCCGAAGTTAAAGAAACACCCATATATATATAAAATGTATTATAAACTATTTTATAATAGTACATAGGCAAAATGCACATATAGTATATCAGTATTAACAATAGGGTGTAAATAGCATCTACCTCCCTTTACTCTTGAGCCTCTGCCTTTTTTTGTACCAGTCTAGATGCATATAATTTAAATCCTCATACATTGTGATGATAGTCATTATTCTCTAATATTCTCATTTTTCATCTGCCAGACTCATGCCGGACAGACTCATCTTGATTAGTCTCCAGACTGCAGCCGCATGGCTCGAGTGGGCTGCTAATTCAGAAGATGCGTCTCTTGTTACCTCAGTATCTCGATTCCTATCAAGGAGGTCAGGTCTTTATGAGTAATAGTTATTTAGTCTTCTCCATCTGGCTCAGAAGGACAGTAAGTGGGAACAAAGACATTTGGAAAACAAGGCTGTTTTTCAATTAACTCCTCCACTGCCCTTCTCAAATTTGTCATGGCTTAACCCAGTGAGACGGTGTCTCTTGTAATGATCAGGACACTTCTTATGAGGTTCTAAGCCATTGCTGAGATCATGCTTAAAAGCTGGAGGAAGCATCTTCAAGGAGCTGATTACAGTAAGTCCATGGCTTAAGTCCATGGTTTTGGTGACAAAGATGACAGCTACACAGTTATGAATTAATCCCTTTGAAGAATTGTTGTCTTGTAATTATTCCCCAATTCTAATCCAGCCTTAAGAGCAAAAGGTTACACTCATTTGCTGAAAAATATGGGTCAAATGGCCAGACACCGTCTTGAGCAGCAAGTATGTTGTTACATTCATTTGCATTTTTGACTTCTATTAATTACAGACCCAATTATCCTGCGCTTGGTGGCCTACTTTATAGTGACCAGCAGTCTGACTGGCCCACACCAGGGACAATGCAGATTGCTTTTATGGCCTCCACTGGGCAGTCAACACAAGGCAGATGCACAGGGTGGGTTGGGGGGATAATTAATTTCGACTAATTTGTATCTTCATTGTCAATTCAAGACAACAATCAACATTCTACACATCTTTATTGAAGGAAAACGTGACATATGAAACCATAACGTCAAGAAAATACAAATGTTTGGACAAATATTACTTTTAAAAATAATCCTCTCTGGATATACTTTTTGTAAAAATGTGATGAAAGGTGTCCAAAAAAAAAAAGGAGCTTTGCCTCACATTGCAGTGGAGATTTTGTATGTGTCTATATGAGAAAAGACCAAGACAACTGATTTAAAATGAATCCAGTACAATGGCAGGTCTCACAAGAAAAATATATTCAATAGTAGAGATGGTGCCTAATGGTAAACTTCCAACCTAAAAAAAGGATTTTAACCAGAAGTATTTAACACGAGCATTTCAAGATACTTTCACCCTTTTAGAACATCAGTGCAACATCCAGCAACAAATTTAGCTCATTTAAAAACAAACCCTTTAAATGCAACTGAACTATCAATACTATTACTCTAATTTAGACGGATACTTGGGTTTGAACCCCTTCAGTATGATAAGGGTGATACAATTGCAGCTACAATGGACGGTTAAATATCTTAAATGATACAACAAATATCTTAATGATCATTTAAAGAGGTCTTAAATTTGGGGGTGGAAAGACAGGTATCGTGATATGACCTAATGTGATTGTCAAACTTCAAAAGAATACAATTTAATTAAATAAATTCATGCCCTGCGTCCTTCAAAGTGAAAATGTGGCACTTTGTATTTTCTCCAAGAACGCAGGAGTTTATGAGTGTTTCCTGATGTTAGGCCATATCAGAAATTTATGACAAGTGATCACTAATGATCAACTGTTGATGTTATACTGTAGTGTTAATGAAATATGTTTGTTTATTTGTAATTATTTATATTGTATTACGTTGTAGATTATTGTGGGAGAGCACATTTTATTTCCCTTTTCTGTTTGAATGAGCAGCTGGAAAATGTGAAGCACATACATTCCAAAATAAGAGTCCCCATTGTTTTTCAGCCTTTAAAGTTGTAAGTTCTGCGCCATGAATCAAATCTTTTTTTTTTTTTTTGCTTACACCATAAACTGCATCATTCAATTTGGACTCTTGTAGCCTCTGTCTGGCCCTTCCCATCACAGGAAGGAAAGACTAAGAACATTTTATATAGGATTCCAAATGTATAAACAATATGCAGATTATCAGCAAAATTCAACATTGGTCGACATCTAATTTATATTTATTTATATAATGGTACATAAACCAATTTTATAGGGATATGGGGTCTGAAACCATGCTCATGTACTGGTACTCATAAAAATGCTCAGATACCATAAACCGATACCATCTCACATACGAATGTCATAACGTAAACATTCAGCCCACAAATTAAAATCAAGTTATTTCCTAGTGAGATTATTTAAAATGCAAAAGCTGTGATTTAATGAGATAAATATATAGTTTGCATGTAATTCTAATGTGAGCAATTGTGAACGTGTGGAGATAGTGTTGTTTCGATGCCAGCTGCTCATTCCCTTTTAAAGCTCCTCGACTCATACAGGGTAAACACTGTCATGAGCATTGTGCGCTCACATTGTAGCATGAGGCACATACAAAGTACATTCTTATTTAATGCAACAGCAGCCTTTTATGGTATAATAATCACTTTGGGTTGCTACGTGACTGGCTTTCCAGAGTGTAACTGCCATGTCAGAGCTCCTTGGTCAAAACAACAAAGAAACACTTCAAAATAAAAGCGCTCTCATAGGAAAAAAGTATGACAGAAAATATCAGTACTGTAAATTTATGTCGAATTCAATGTAATACTACTACTAATAATAAATCTGCAGTAAATGTATTATACTTAAGCAATATCTAACATCTGTGATGCCCTGTTATGCAGCACTTTATTTCATGATTTTATTTTAAAAATTATTATATTTTGGATTGTGCTGTGGGTTCTGTATGTATGTATGTAAGTAATATATATATATATATATATATATATATATATTTATTTAAAAACAGGTATCGGACTCAGCATTGGCAGTACCAAAAATGAAGTATCCATTATCGTATTCATTCTCAAAAAAAGGATATCGGGAAATCCCTTGAATTTTAATGTGATATATATATGTGGAAACATGTTGAGTATTTCAAACTTGCCTACTTTGTTTTACTTATATGTCAATTTAAGGCCATGTTCAATGTGTGCCTCTGCTTGTTTATGTCAGAGTCTGTGATAGATTATTTATTTTGAGATTGTTTTGGATTGGTTTGGGAATACGGTTCATTTTATTTGTTCTGGTCTTGAAAAATGTCTTAAAGTCTTGAATTTGATTTCCAAAACTCTAAAGCAATCCTGTGAAAGTGCTTTGTAGAGCGTATTTACACTGCTGCAACGTATAAAACACCCATTTATGATGACATTGATAAAATAAATGATCATTGTCATTCAATACAATTGTCTACAAATCTCCCACCTTCTCAGTGTATCCAAGTCTACTAAAAGTAAAAAGTCTATAAGTAAAAAAAAAAAAGAACCATTATCCATTAGATTACTTAATTCCACCATCCTTAACTTTCCTGCCTCCAGAAAGAAGAATTGTTCGAAACTGTTCATTACAAATTCAGAGAACATAATAGTTATACCGTGGCACAAATATTAGCTAGTTTTCTTTGTATTAGCTTTTTGAGATCTTTGTGTGATCTATGCTTGAAACCAGATGCTGGGTTATTCTGATACAGTGCTCTTGGTGATGTACTGAAGACCCTCTTCCTGCAGTCTCTTCAGAACTGGACTGTAAATGTTCTTCGTCATTGGAACCACAAGTCCTTTAGTGGTAAGTTCACCTGTGGTGGGACACATTACACACTCACATTAAATAAAAGTGGCTTAAAGATCCCATGAAATGAATTTCTGTTTTATTTTAGGAAGTATTTCCTTTTGACACTGTAACATTAGGGGAAGACACATTCAATGTCAACCATGATTAACTACTTGCGATTGCTTGTCAGAGGTAGATTATATTACAGACAGAGAAATTCACATTCTAGAGAGCATTTTTACTGGACAAAAATGTATGTCTGTGAATGCAAGATGGAGTCATCAATATTTTGGGTTTACGTTTTCAGAAGAGAAAGGCTGTACATTTAAAACAAGTACTGTATATAGTCCAAAATTATGTTTTGTCAACTTTTAGGAGTACACTAGCATCTAGATGGCCTCAAAACTAACAGTCAAATACCAAATCCTGCACAAATTCAATATGATTTCATGGTAAAACACATAATGTGTAATTACAGTGATAATGCATTTATTACATAGTAATAAAGGCATTATAAACAGAATTAATAAAAATCCAATATTCACTCAAATTAAGGTGCCTTCCATTTTTATAAGCATAATTAAATCCTGAAAACAAGCTAAAATGTAAAAATTATACCAGAACACATGTACAATGGTACAAAATAATACGTTTTAAAAACATTTCCTGTTAAATGAGCACTCATAATTCATGGAACATCCCAAGATGCTTTGTTCTGTATACTAAGTTTGGACCAGCACTGACCGTTGAGTACCATACGGGCTGCAATTGCTGCTGGGTAGCCCACAGTTTTGGCCATGGCTGAATATCCATTTGGATCCCCATAGACCACCAGGCTGATGTGTTTGGTCTCCAGCTCGCCTGTAGGGTGTCTGATCCCAACATCGTTCCTCATAATAATCATATCTCGCTCACCCTTAGCTACAGGGCATGAAAGAGAATGACCCCATTAAGAATGCAAATACATGCCTGGCAAAGTTCATTTACTGGTATTTTTAACTTGATTTTCATTAGTTGAAGACATTTCTCCACCATATTTAACCTCATGACATACCACAAGATCAAAGAACTACAGAAGCCACTCAGATGAGTGGAGAAACATCTTCAGTTAATAAAAGTTACAGTTGAATGGATTTTCAATGGACTTAACAATCTACAATGACCCGAACAGCTTTTACACACAAGCTCTTAGAAACTCTCTTGTGAAATTTGACAATAGCAGAATATTGAAAAAGAATGAAAAAGAGTGAAGAGAGTGGAACTGGGTCTTTACCGAAGGACAGTTTTGCCTCCAGGTGCTTGGCGACCGCTGCTAGAATGTTGTCAGCATGGGGTACAGGCTCCTCGCTGAGCATCCCGAGGCTGATGGAATTAATCAAGTCAATTATCTCTGCACAAAGCTGCACAATTTTAATTGATTTATTTTAAGTAACACTTTTCAATAGAGCTTTGGTATGCAGTTGCTAAGTCTGATAGTGGGGGCGTGGTTGAGCGCCGGTTTGTGAATGGAGAGCGAGAACGAGAGATGAGCACAGCAAGTATTATCATCGGTCTCCAACACCTATTTCTCATTTGCAGTGAGGGCGTGAGAAGGATTTAAGAGCGACCCAGCCGCCAAAGAAGAAGAGAGAGTCGAAGCCAGACAGCAGAGTGTTCGGGGTGTTTTCGTGTTGGATGCTGAGAAGAGTTTTTTGTTATAATACAATAAAAACTTACATGGGCTGTTGAACTGACCTGAACTGAACTGTTCCTCCTCAGACAGTAAATCTTGTCATACTAAGGTATTCTGAAAGCTTTATACAGTACATTGGAGTGGTGGCATAGTGGGCTAAAGCACATAACTGTTAATCAGAAGGTCACTGGTTTGATCCCCACAGCCACCATTGTGTCCTTGAGCAAGGCACGTTGCTCCGGGGGGATTGTCCCTGTAATAAGTGCACTGTAAGTCGCTTTGGATAAAAGCGTCTGCCAAATGCATAAATGTACATTACTATGTGGTTGCTACAAGCTCACCCTGTCACCCCTCCAAGTTAAGCCTATGGAATTTTTTGGCCTTTTATCATCCATCATATAATCATAGTTTGAGTCACTTAGAAAAGTAATAGCACACCTCTCCTCAACAAGCTGCACGATTATAAGTATCATTCATGTCCGTAGTTAAACAGGTGTGCGATGTGCTTAATACACAACCTGCATATCAGAAGAACTGACAATAAAACTGTACATGCAAGTTATTGTTTATCTATTAAGCTCCAAACTACCCACTTTGCTTATCAGCAGGCATTGTGATTTTTCCACCCACCATCTAAGACTTTGCATTCTGAAGTCGTCCTTGCCTATCCGCTCATAAATGGCATCCTCAAAAGCACTGCAGCTCACAGTTGTGGGCAATCCAATCTGCTTACACAGCAGCTCTTTCTGTGTGCGAGAGAAAATTATATTATCATACCCAAAAAAGAAGACTAAAAAAGAAAAACTTTTGGTTAAAGTGATTAGAGATCATCTCATGACTCTGATGTCTTGTATTGTCTATTCTTCAAATAAGATTACTGTGTATTTTCACCATCACTGAAAGGAAAAGGTGAGTTTCATAGATCAATGCTATATTTTAAAATCAGTCAATGTTTGTGCCATCTAAACACATACCCAAAATCAATTCATACAGAAATGTGTAATGTCTTAAAATATAAGCAGTACCCATGAAACAGGAGAAGCTGTATGATCCAATAGAGGACACGGCTTAGTGTCGATCAATCCCAGTTTTACAAAGCCATTCATTGCAGAGGAGAATCCCTGTGGACAAATACATGTAATTAAAATCCTATATTTTGGACAAACATGGACACTATTTATAGGCATGATAATCTGGTCACAATGGTGACATGAAATCTAACCTACCATATTAAACATATCAAATCAGTATAACGCAACTTTATTTATGCAATATTCCCAATATATAGTTTATTACTCTTCTTGCACAAAAAACATAGAAATACTTGCATTTACTGTAACATTGTGGCAGATAATTTCAATGTAACCTTTATCCTTACTGTTTAAACGGCCTTTTTAAGATCTTTAAAAAAACGTAATGAAGTATTCTAAAACATGACTACTATCACACATCTAAAACTAGATCATATGTAGACAAACTTTCTTCTGTTTTTCTTAGGTTTTTTCCCTTGCTAGTCACCTTTGGCTTGCCCTTTAGGGACTTGACGACTTTTGTGACCCCCATGGACATTATATATAGGATTCTCTGTACGCTACGCATATTTTAAATTAATTTAAACTGACTGATCTCAGTTCAAAAGATTCTGGGCTGTCAGGAAAGGGATAAACTGTTGACGCAAGTGATCAAACAACATGGCGTGGAGTTTTTAGTACTCTTATTTTGGTTATGAAGACTAATCTTTACAATTTGTACAAAAGTAGCCTGAATACCTTGAAGCGTAGAGTTCCTCTGATCAGTGTGTGTGCTGACTCAATACCATATGGCTCCGCGTACTTGGTGCTGTCTCGGTTGGGGAAGCCCTCCAGGTTGAATCCAGGCAGGAAGTCCATAGGCTTTGTGACATCCAAGAGAGCACCACCAGGTGGAACACTAACAATCTACTCAGTGAAAAGGGAAGGACAAATGTATAAATAGTGATTATAGGAAGCTGACATGAAATATATTTGGAAAGTTGATATGTCCTGTGGTGTGACATGCTATACTCCATCTAAAACTATTTTAACAGCATTTTGCCAATTCTTTAATAATTATTATAAATGAACTTTTAAAAGACTTAATTGAGACTGCATGGTTATTTATACTTTTAAAAATTATTCTGTCACACTGTAGGACCTGTTAAAAAAGCACATGGTAATTTTGCATCAACATCAACTATTGCTACATAACTGTCATGTTTTTTTGTTGTTGTTGTTGTTTATTTTTGGCCCTGAGTTTGCATCACCTGGTTATCCTTTAGATATATGGTCGGGCTGATTGTGTTGAGCAGGACGCCATATGGACTCCAACTAAACTTGTAACGCAGTGGATTGTCTGAGAACTCTGGAGCTGGAAGACCTCCACAAAAAGAGCTGTAAGACTCCACCTGTCATGGACCACAAATTCAAGAATCAGACCATTAAAGCTGAAATATGTCATTACTCCAATGTGAAAGGCTTAGTTCACCCAAAAAACATTTTCTCACCCTCATGGCATCCCAGATGTATATGAATTTCATTCTTCTTCTGAACACAAATTAAGATTTTTTAGAAGAATATTTCAGCTCTGTAGGTTCATACAATGCAAGTGAATGGTGGCCAGAACTTTGCAGCTCAAAAAAGCAAATAAAGGCAGAATAAAAGTAATCCATAAGACTCCAGTGGTTTAATCTATATTTAAAGTCTTTAAAGTCTTTTAAAGTCTATATTTTGCCCAGTAGGTGGCGATATGTTCTAACAATGCGATTCGGCAAAAAAAGAAGAATGTGAAAGTTGAGACTGATCATAAAAAAAAATAAAAAATGTATCTGTTTCTCAGCCACACCTATCATTTCACTTCTGAAGACATATTTATAACCACTTGAGTCATATGGATTACTTTTATGCTGCCTTTCTGCGCTTTTTGGAGCTTCAAATTTCTGGCTAAAATCCACATTTTGAGGACATACAGAGCTAAAACATTCTTCTAAAATCTTTGGGTTCTGCAGAAAAAAGAAAGTCATACACATCTGGGATGGCATGAGCGTGAGTAAATGATGAGAGAATTTTTATTTGTGGATGAACTATCCCTTTAAAATCTAGCTCGAATCTCAGGTTAATATGCTGAGACAACTAGAGTCCATGAAGGGTTCTTGAGGTCTGTCAATATGTCTAGGAGTCATGCTGATAAGTCCACCAATGCTTCGACAGTATGTCACTCTATTCCAAATACCCATAAACATACAACTAGTAAACAAAAACACGAGTGCCTAGTGCAATACCTACAGTGCAACCGTCTGCCTTGGCCTGGTCGATGCACTCCATGGCCAACATGTGATCAATGCCAGGGTCCAGACCCATCTCATTGACGATGATGATGCCAGCCTCCTCGGCACTGTGGAAACAACCACCAATCATGTGAAGCAACATGCATATATTAACAACTTAAACCAATGAATCACTTCTAAGTTACTTGAGGGTCTTCAAAATGTATTTCCGATAATCTTGATTCATTTAAGGAATTTAATAGCAATAAATTCTTCTATCAGAAACCGTAAATTCTCTACCTCCTCTGCAGTTCCTTCATGGCGGGACTCAAGTAACTGGCCGTCACCATGTTGACCTTCATTTTGATACAATGTTTGGCTACTTGTGGATGAAACGCATACGGCAACATGCTAGATACAAAATGAAAACAAATAAATAAGATGCAAATTAGCTTATGGTCTTTTAAAGTGCACATCAAGGGGTTTTAACAAAGAGTTCAACAATTTTTTGTTTGAGATATATTATCATCAACTAATATGCGTCAAAATTTGTCAAACTTTACGATACGGTGTATTTTTAGTAAAGAACATTAACATGAACAACAATGCACAACATAATACAATAAAAGTGATGTTATAAAATAAATAATTAATTATATGTTAACATTAGATCATGCATTATGGACTAATGTGAAATTCGAACGAACAACATTATTTTCATAAATTAACTTTAACCAGGATAAATAAATGCTTTTGAAAAATATTACTCATTGATAGTTTGTTACAGAGCCATTAAAGGTCATTCCATTCCCTTTCAATAAATTTATTATGATTTTTATACAGTAACCATATTTTAACCATGACATTCCTAATTGTAGTGAAACCATAGTGCTATAACAGGAAAACGAAAATTATAATTTTGTGGTTATTACAGTTTTACTATACAAAATTCCATAGTTTAACTATTGTTTTACTATAGAAGTATTGCAGACTTTAGTAACTATAGTTTTTGGCAGAGGTCTTAGTTTTACTATAGTAATATTGTAGTAACTATGAAAAGTAACCATGTTTTTTTGAGGTTTTACTATAGATTAAACATGGTAATTCTTGTTTTTACTATGGTTTTACTACAAATAATTTGTAGTAAAACCATAGTATCCAAAAGACTCCAGGTGTACATTAAAGTGAACTTTCCAATAGCAAAGCATAAAATAAGTTCATGATTCATGCCTGATGACGATGTCATGGTCTTTGATCAGAGCATCAAAATGACCCTCTTGGCTGGTGATGTCCACCATAACTGCGATGGTGTTGGGGTACTTGACTGCCATTTCCTCAGCCTGATGCAACAGATTTGATGCTGCAATGCAAAGTAGATGGCACACTACTGTAGATACACATTCATTCAAGGCATCTTCAGTTACTTAAAAATGAAAGCTGAAGTGTGCCATTTTCTGATGTTAAAATAATTTCTCCTTGCTTTATATGCAGAGACAACTTTAAGTAAGCCATTCATTGTAAATATAGGTGTTTTTTTTTTAGCATCCCAACCAGACAAACACGGCAAAACTGGCTCAAACAATAAGAGTTTGTGGTCGGACTAATTTTTTTTTAGGGTGGAGTGTTCAGGAAACAATTGCATTTGGTGATGTTAGTGGCAAAGAAATGACACAATTCAGCTTTACAGGACTGTGATTCTAATTTTTGTATCATAGTAAAACTGCATTCCAGATGGATTTGTGACCGGAACATACCAACTGTGACTTGAATCCCAGTGTCCCTTGTGAGATACTCGATAACTGGCCCAGACACATAGCCTGAGCCCAGCAAAAGCACCCGCTTCATTCCGCTTTTCTTTAGGATCTGCTCTGACTCCCTGTGTGCCAGATGGTACAGCCATTACTACTATATCACACGCGCAACACACACACACGCACACACGCCCAGCAATCTGTGAAATCACAAAACATATCCTTCTGGATCAGATCTTAAACTGATTGAAAGAGAAGCGACACACAAACAACTGAGATGAAGAATGGATGCAAGAAGATCTCACAAAATGGTCCAAGAGATCAAGTATTCTTTCTGATGATCAAAAATTAAGCAAATTTAAAGACAGACCAAAGATTCAGTTTAATTTAATGCAGACGGTGTGTGCAAAGAACATAAAACAAACGAATACAAAATCATCAATGGCACTTCAAGAGTACCAATATACATGTAAGTTTTATAAATTAAAGATTCATATATCTTAAATTAAGTTTATTTTCCTTAGACCATTGGATAGTTTTTTTCTTGTTTCAAGCATAAATAATAATAAAAAAAAAGAAAACAGTGTGTATGTATATATATATATATATATATATATATATATATATATATATATATATAGAGAGAGAGAGAGAGAGAGAGAGAGAGAGAGAGAGAGAGAGAGAGAGAGAGAGAGAGAGAGAGAGAGAGAGAGAGAGAGAGAGAGAGAGAGAGAGAGAGTATACTATACTATATGGACAAAAGTATTGGGACACCTATACATTACGCCTACAGGAGCTTTTATGTCATCCCATTCTAAATCCATAGGCATTCATATCGAGTTGGTCCCCCCTTTGAAGCTATAATAGCTTCCACTCTTCTGGGAAGGCTTTCTACAAGATTTTGGTGTGCCCGTTTTTTTGCCTATTCTTCCAGAAGAGCATTTGTGAGGTCAGACACTGATGTTGGATGATAGGGTCTGGCTCGCAATCTCCTTTCTATTTCATCCCAAAGGTGTTCGATAGGGTTGAGGTCAGGGCTCTGTGCGGGCCAGTCAAGTTCTTCCACACCAACTCTTCCAACCATGCCTTTATGGACCTTGTTTTGTGCACTGGGGCACAGTCATGTTGGAACACAAAAGGGCCTTCCCCAAACTGTTTCCACAAAGTTGGGAGCATAGAATTTTCCAAAATGTCTTGGTAAACTGAGGCATTAACATTTCCCTTCAGTGGAACTAAGGGGCCTATGCCAACCCCAGAAAAACAACCCTATAGCATTATCCCTCCTCCACCAAACTTTACAGTTGGCACAATGCAGTCAGGCAGGAAATGTTCTCCTGGCATTCACCAAACCCAGACTCGTCCCTCAGACTGCCAGATAGACAAGCGTGATTCGTCACTCCACAGAACATGTTTCCACTGCTCCAGAGTCCAGTGGTGGCGTGCTTTACACCACTCCATCCAATGCTTGGCATTGTGCTTGGTGATGTAAGGCTTGCATACAGCTGCTCGACCGCGGAAACCCATGCCAAGAAGCTCCCATCGCACAGTTTTTGTGCTGATGTTAATGCCAGAGGATGTTTGAAACTCTGCAGTTATTGAGTCAGAAAAGCGTTGGCGACTTTTACGCACTATGCGCCTCAGCACTCGGCGACCCCGCTCTGTAACTTTATGTGGTCTACCACTTCGTGGTGGAGTTGCTGTGGTTCCTAAACGCTTCCACTTTGCAATAATACCACTAACATTTGTTCGTGGAATATCTAGGAGGGAAGAAATTTCATGAACTGACGTGTTGCAATGGTGGCATCCTATTACAGTACCACGCTCAAATTCAGTGAGCTCTTTAGAATGACATTCAATGATTAAGATGTGTAGCCCAATACTTTTGTCCATATAGTGTATATTTGAGGTTTATGCTTTAAAAACAGTTTGGCAATGGGTTAAGAGAAATAAACTTAATTCAAGATTTATCTGAGAACATGTTTTAATATCCTGCAGGATTTAAATTGAAGTAAATCTGTCTTTAAATTAAGAATATTTAGATATTAATACTGGAAAAATGGGTAGATAGATCTATGTTCTGAAAAAGAAATTTGCAGTGCAGAGGGTTTCTAAAATCAGCAGGCAAAGGAAACTGACAAGGGAAGGAAGGATTTGATTCTAGATCATCTAGTTTTCCATTCAGAATATAATCCACACAGTTCAGTTAAGACACTGTGAAATCAACTTGAAATCAAATAGTGCTCCGACAGGCCCTCTGGGAGACACACGTGATACAACCTTCCCCTGTCGCTCTGCTTAATTGGATCTGATGATGCAGATGAGCAAATATTTGACACTTAACCCCCAACCACCTGCATATATATCTCAAAAAATATTAAACTACAAACTCACCACATAATGTTTTAGATACAACTAGTTTAAGTACTACTTTGAAAAGCTCTACAAATTAGTTGCATTGGGTCTTATAAATTGAATAGTGGTTCATATTAAGCGGGAAAGGTGGTTTAATAATGAAAAAGATAATAAAGCGGTTTAATTATATATTGAACATTGGTGTCTTTTATCATATTGCGGTTGCTGTCAATTGTTTAAAAAAAGGCATAAGAGGCCAGGAGTAACAGCGGGTTTACAATGGTTAAAGGAATATTGTGGGTTCAAAACAAGTTAAGCTCAATCAACAGCATTTATGGCATAATACTGATTACCACAAAAATACATTTTGACTCATCCCTCCTTTAAAAAAAAAAAAAAAAAAAAAAAAAAAAAAGCAAAAATCTGTGTTCCAGTGAGGTACTTACAATGGAAGTGAATAGGGCCAAACCATTAATGTTATACTCACCATTTCAACAGTATAGCCATAAACAATATGTGTAAACATGATTCAAGTGTGTTAAAATCACTTACTAACCTTTTCTGTGTAAAGTTATAGCCAATATTACAACTTTGTTGCCATAACTATGTAATGTCAACAAACCCTAAAACCTTAAAACGACAAAAAAATAATAATAAATATTTAAACATTACAGCTCAAATAATACATGAGTTTTAACAGAAGAATTTATGTAGGTACATTTATAAAATAATACGTTTCACATTTCTACGTTTAAACCCTCCAAAAAATGTGCCCATTCACTTCCATTGTAATTGCCTCACTGTAACACTGATTTTAGCTTCTTTTATTTTTATAAAGAAAAGGACGGATGTGTCGATTGCGTTTAATTTGTATTTAACCTAGAATATTCCTTTAAGGGAATGATACAAATCCCATTAACTGTTTTAAAAAATATATTAAAAATCACTGTAACCCACAGGCTTTATAAACAGCTTTTATAAATGTCAGCACCATCAATATGATAACAAGAAAACTTCTCATGACAAGTCGTAATAGTAGTACGAGATGGCGAAATTGACAGAAATCGTACAAGTTTGACTCCCATAGCAAAAAATAAAGGAACCAATGAGAGATGTCATTACTATTTTTCCTAATTTGTTCCAAGCCAAACAAAAAGTAACTATGAAGTCTAACCCATTACCACAACTCTAGGCCTAACCAATGTGATTTTAATGGGAAAATCACTGTTGTGTACAACAGTAGAAAGAGAAATATTGGACAATAAAGAAAATAAAGTGTTGCATAGGAGGCCAGTAAAAATGTGATGCCTGCATTTTATCGATTTGAAATAGTTTCTTCATCGGTGGGCCTCAACACTGAAAATCCTAATAAGTTAATTGCACTCATTTGACTGAGTAAACTCATTCCCTCAATTCCATTGAGAAATGGGGTCTCCCAAAACTTGAGTATTTCAGTTTAATTAACAAGGGGGTTCAAGTAGAGTGAACATAACTATTTAAGTTAATTAGATGCAAGTAGACAACACAGATTTTCATTTAAATATTGTTGTTTCTACTTTTGTTATTAATTTTAATTGAACTGATTCAAATTTAGATCAAACAATAGCACAGCTTAAATAAAGATAATAACTGATTCTAGAAATGCACATACTGTACACTCACCACTTTATTATGTAGCAGTGCAATGCATAAAATCATGCAGATATGGATCAGGAGTTACAGTTAATGTTCACATCAACCATTAGAATGGGGAAAAAATGTGAACTCCATGATTTCGACCGTGGCATGATTGTTGGTGTCAGACGGGCTGGTTTGAGTATTTCTGTAACTGCTGATCTCCTGGAATTTTCACACACAACAGTCTCTAGAATTTACTCAGAATGGTGCCACAAAAAAAAACATCCAGCGTGCGGCAGTTCTGACAATGACTATTGTCTTGACTGTTGACTCTCTATTGGTATTGCAAGATGGAACCGTTGGTTGTGGCATGCCATCAGCTACATGGTTTGCTCCCGCTTTTACTTAGTACCTTAAGGCAATGAGTTCTTAGTATATGATCGACAAGCACATCTGGACATTAAAGCCATGACCGAATTTTGGTTTATAGACCAAGGATCACATCACGCTCCCGCACACCTACTTGTATCTATACCTGCACTTTTTCCATCGCAGGCTGTGTGCTATCACCGGGTGGAGGCGTCGAAGGCGGTGTGGAAAGCGAGGTGTCAAAGCCATCAAACTTAAATCGATCCCTGCGGCCCAGCGGGAGTGAAATTCCATTGCACAAGAAATTGCCAGAAATCGGACTGTCTGCTGACATTCGCTGGAACCATCGTATGGTTGGAATATCCCTGCCAGTCAGGGTACAACAGCCCAGCCCTCTTTGTATCGACTGCCCCACTTTTGCAGTGGCGGTGTGGATGTGCGACACCTGTGATCATTGTGTCAAGCACCACAAGAGACTGATAATTCAGTGAAGCTGAAAATTGCTTTGATCAGCATCAGATCAGTGGTAATTAAGTATTTTATCCTAAATTACTTTTATGCCTTGTGAGGACTGGATGGACTATATATAACTGAAACATGGTTTACGATTGGAGATTCGAGCCTGATTCTGAACTTCTACCACCTGAATATAAGTCCTTAAAAACTCATCATGTGCATGAGGTCAGGCAGGTTTATTTTAATTTTTAAAGACAAGCTCATGTGTAATACTCTAATGACGGTTGATTTTAAAAGCTTTGAACTGCAATTGCTGAAATTAAAAATGGACACGCCGGTGGCGATCGCGGCGATTTACCTTCCTCCGAAATTGAAAAGGACTTCATAAATTAATTTTCAGATTATCTTGGGAGAATTATTAAGAATTTTGATAAACTGTTAATTCTCAGAGAATTCAACCTTCATATGTGCTGCCCATCAAACTCATTAGCAAACGAATTCACCAGTCTCATTGAGTCCTTTGATTTAGTACAGTGGGTGAAAGGCCCGACCCATCTACACGGACATACACTGGACCTGGTGTTAACCCATGGATTATCCATTAATGACATGGAATTGGGAGAGTTGGGCATTTCCGACCATAAGGCTATCATGTTTTCGGTGCCTTTTACATCGTATATGGACAACACTGTTAAACCCAGTTGCCCACAACCAGTGAAGAATTTTCTGCTGCTTTCGATGAGGTGGTTAAAGCCTCAGAGATACATCTACACAATTTAAATGCAGTTGAGCAACTCAGCTAGTTTACCACTGCCTGCACTATGATTTTAGATGAAGTGGCATCTCCAAAGCTAAACATCAAAAACCTAATCCTGAACTGTGGTTAAATGAGACCATACGGGATCTAAGACAGGCCTGTCGATGAGCAGAAAGGAAATGGAAGATAGGTAAACTTCAGGTTTCCTATGAAATATTAAGGAACTCACTTTCTAAATTCCAGCGGGCGATGAGAGCATCTAAGTCAAAATACTTTGTGGATCTCAACGAAAGAACTGCAATAACCCTAGAACTCTCTTCAAAACCATAAATGCGGTAGTAATCCCAGCTGTTAAAATATTTCCTCAGCTTGAGTCGGCAGCATTGTGTGATCGTTTTCTGCAATTCTTTATTAACAAAATAAGAGACATATGACAGAACATCACACCCTCCACATATGTTCTGGCAGGTTTGCCTACACGTCATGTGGTTTTTAATCAATTCACAGTGATTTCTCTCTCTTCTCTGCAGGAAATTGTAAATAAGCTGAAGTCTACTGGCTCTTCATTTGATGTAATTCCTCCCCGGATTTTTAAAGATGTTTTTAAGTTAATCAGGCCTAATCTTTTAGATTATAATCTACAAAAATCTTGAATTATGAACTGTACCTGATCATTTGAAACTCTGTTCTGCCCCTGCTTAAACGGACAAATTTAGACCCAACGACAGGAGAATACAGGAGAAGGCAGTTTTTCAGCAATTTTACAATTTCTAGGAAGAAAATTATATATATGAAATGTTTCAATCAGGCTTCAGATGACACCACTCTACTGACACACACTGGTTAAGGTGTTAAATGATGTACTGTTGACTGTGGACTCTGGTAATTGTTCAATGCTTGTGCTCCTCGATCTAAGTGCTGTCTTTGACACAACTGATCACATCATTCTGCTCTCATTTAAAACATTGTGTAGGCATCCAAGGGAATGCTTTGAAGTGGTTTCAGTCCTATTTTAAAAAACAGATGATGGTGAATTGGTGAATTCTCATCTAGCGTAGCCCCTATTACTTATGGAATTCCACAGGGCTCAATTTACATGCTCCCACTAGGCACGGTTTTTAAGAAATATGACATTTCGTTCCACTGTTATGCGGACGATACTCAAATCAATCTTCCGCTAAAGCAAAACAGAAACTGCTTAGATACTTTCCTGGCTTGACCTCAAACTTTCTACATTTAAATGAAAGACTAAGGTGATACTATTTGGCCCCTCTGAGACCCCCAAAAAACATCTAACATTTATTTTGGGCCTCTATCTCAATATGTAAAACTGTGTGTAAAAATGGATAGTGGCCAGAAATTTGACAAACAAGTCAGATCGGTGGTCAAATCCATCTTTTCCATCTAAGTTTGCTGGCAAAGGTGAAGTCCTTCCTATCTTTTAAGAACTTTGAGAGGGCTAATTGTGCTTTTATCATGTCTCGGCTCGATTATTGTAACTCACTTTATACAGGTATTAGTCAAGATTCCTTTTCTAGGCTCCAAATAGTGCAAAATGCAGCAGCCAGACTCCTATCTGGAATTAAGAAATACAAACATAATCACACTTATGTTAATATCACTACACTGTCTGACGGTATGCTATAGAATTGCATTTAATGTTCTATTAATGGTCTTTAAATCTCTCAATGCTCTAGCGCCATCCTATCTCACAGATCTCTTGTCAGAACATCTCAAATCAGAGACTTTTAGTAGTGCCAAGGATCAGATTAAAACTTAGAGGGGACCAAGCCTTTTAGTAACAGCCTTCTTGTGTGTATTAGAACCGCCTCGACTATATCCAATTTTAAATCAAAACCTATCCGTTTTCGATAGCTTTTAATCAGTGAGGTGATTGTTCTTTTTTGCCGTTCTTTATATGCGAGTTTTAACTTTTATTTTACTATGTACAGCACATTGGTCAACAGCTGTTGTTTTAATTGTGCTTTATAAATAAAATGACATTGACAAACGTCTTATTGATGAGAGAGGTCAACAGAGAATGGCCAGACTAGTTCGAGCTGACAGAAAGGCTACGGTAACTCCGATATCCACTCTGTAGCAGAATTACATATCAGAATATACAATATGTTGAACTTTGAGAAGGATGGGCTACAACAGCAGAAGACTACTTCAGGTTCCCCTTCTATCAGCCAAGAACAAAAAGCTGAGGCTGCAGTGGGCCTACCATTTGTGTAACTCAGCAGAAATCGAGATTCATCAGACAAGACTATGATTTTCCAGTCTTTAACTGTCCAGTTTTGGCGAGCCTATGCCTACTGCAACCTCAAAATCACTGAGATCACAATTTTTCCCCATTTCTATGGTTGATGTGAACATTAACTGAAGCACTTGACCAGTATCTGCTTGATTGTATGCACTGCACTGCTGCCACACGATTGGCTGATTTTGTACTGAATAAAGTGGTCGTGCATGTACATGCACAAAGAGAATTAGGAGTCAACAGGGTCCAACTTGAGCAAAAGGGACACAGATCACCCTTATGGTGACATCATACAAAAAATTATTTGCAACAAAACAACAAATAATACAACAAAAAACAAATATTTATAAAAATCTATGAATTCTTAACAACTATTTATTTGCCCCCATATGTTCCCTCTGACCAAGGTATTCCCAATAGCCTAAAAAAATATTTTGTACTCAACACTTAATATATTAAGTTGTCAATGAACATAAATATTTGAGTTATGAGCCCAAAACTTGACATTTCAAGTAATAATTAATACAGCTTGATATTTCCAGTAATGTCAACGAGGGTTTAAAATATATGGTAATAAAAGTCTTACATTTTTATACAAGTAATTTGATATCTTATGATTTCACCATCTTGAACAAATTGTTATGGGAGTATGATGACAAAAAGGCACCAGTGTTCAATACATATAATTAGTATTATTAATAATATTCACAATAAACTATACACCTGCAATGTAATATAGTTCATTAGCCTATGGAGGTGATATTGGTGAAATCAATATATATATATTTTAAAGATATGCTTTGAAATAATCCCCTACAATATACTGCATTTACATCCTTATTTAGATATTTATATCACCACTATATCCTATATTTCAAGGCTATATATATATCTTATGTGCACAAAATGTTTCATAATCTGACAATCATACTATAGATTGGATGGAATGGATCCCTTAAAAGATTTTCCAGGATAAGAACGAACAAATAAATGAAGAAGCAAGTCAAATGGAGAGTCTTTAATTCTTTCCATTGATTAATTGGAGGTCAATATTGGTTGTGGGCAGCTCCATTAAGTTTAGCCCACAATGGATACAAGCGTTTTGACAGCCTGGTTCTTCACCCTTGAATGAGAAAGAGGCGACATAAAAGAGATCTATTCGAATGTTTTGAGAAAGAACTGTTGACTGCAGGAGGAAAAAGAAGGGTTGATTATGGCTTGAATGAGATGAAAAAAAAAAATGAAAAGGATTGTGCAGTTATTCCATTTTGTGAAAATGATTCATAAAACGTGATATAATCCAGTAATGAATTTCAAAAGACATTTGACTAGTGAAAAGTGAAGCTTACCTTGGGAGAAATATTTCACTTAAGAAATTAAAAAGGAATTGACGCATTGATTCTTTTATGGCATGCTAAAAATTCCAAAGAAAAAGAGTGAGTGGGAGAGACTATGGGTGGGTGGGTGACTATGGTGGGAGAGTGAAATGGACTACCCATGAGAGAATGCTCTCTGTGGATGTGTACTCTAGCCATGCAATGTGTTAAGGCAGTGTAGATTGTACAGCAAGCACACCGTGAGTTCACCGTTTCTGAACAAAACAAACAAGGCTTTAAGTTAGTTGAGGAACCACTGGGATCTGGAGCACCCAGAGACAAAAAAAACTCTTTAGATCACCATTAAACCAACAGAGACTTTTTTTTCCTAATTTTGCAGTCTTTAACGAAATAGTTCAGAATATCTGGATGCTGAATGCTAGCCTCAGTCACTATTCACATTCATTATTTGTCAAAAAGTGTGAAAAAAGCCACAGAAAATCTTAACATGTCGGCCTAGGCCTTACTTTGTTGACTGTTGAAACTGCACCTGTTTGTGCGGTTGGTCTAGCTACTACAGCAGAAATTCAAATAGGAAACTACTTGCATCCAAATTATCAATGTATCTATCAGGCATAGAGAGAGCCACTGGCTAACCAAAAGCAATTTAGTCTATATGTATAAAAGCTGGGGTAAAGCAAGCCTAAATCCTGTTTAAAGAGAGGATATGTGAATAGATATGGAGGCAATGGTTTTACCTGTCTTTCAACCTTTGAAGAAATCTTCAGAATGAGGCCACCATCCTCAGTGGGTAAGCATATCAGCCAAAGCAATTTCACAAGTATTTCTGTGTCTTATAAATGCATCATGGCCACTGCCCATTAATTCCACAGATCGGAGCCCTTTCAGAAAGACTGAAAGAACACCAAACGCACTTAAGGTATTTATAAAAAGAAGAAAAAAAAGATTCCCTTACCTCCTTTCTCTGAGTTTCTGAATGTATTCAAACTTAGGTGTCAACTTCCCGTTGGAAGTGATTACAGCCTGGATGATCGTAAACAATGGCATGAATTATATAACTGCATTTTGCAACAAATAGTAATAAAATAGTGTAATACTTTATCCAAACTCAAGGTCTCTAAAAATCACACTAACAAAAAATGACCAAAATATACATGTGAACCCTTTGGAATTACCTGCATTTACTGTATGCATACATACATTTGTCTTAAAATTTGGTTTGATCTTTTTACGTTACAATAATGAACAAACACAATCTACAATGATTATTTTTTTGTATGTATTGAATAGATCTTTCAAACATTCACAGTGTTGGCAAAAGCTATTTAGAGTTAAATGTTGGCAAACCTGGCATCCAATTTATAAAACAAGATTGGAGGTGTGGGTTAGAGCTACTTTATAAAAAGCACTCAAACATTTTGAGTTTGCTATTCATAAAAAGCATCTGCTGACGTGAACCATGCCTTGCAAAAAAGAGATCTCAGAAGACCTATTATCAAGAACTGTTGCTTTGCATAAGACTGAAAACGGTAATAAAGTTATCTCGAAGAGCTTAGATATTCATCTGTCCACAGTTACAGACAAATAGTCTATAAATGGAGACCATTTAGTACTATGGCTAGTCTCCCTAGAAGTGGCCGTCCAGCCAAGATGACTCAAAGGGCACACTGCAGAATGCTCAATAAGGTAGAAACGAACCCTAGAGTGACAGCTTAAGACTTGATGGGATCATTGGAACTGGTTAACATCTCTATTCATGAGTCTACAATATGAAAAACATTAAACAGTCATGGTGTCCATGGCAGGACTCTATGAAGGAAGCCGCTGCTTTCCAACAAAAACATTGCTGCGCACCTGAAGTCTGCCAAAGACCACCTTGACACTCCACAACACTACTGGGAAAATGTTTTGTGGACTGATGAATCTAAGGTTGAATTGTTTGGGATGAACATGCAGAACTACGTATGGCATAAAAAAACATCATTGTGAAACATCATCACAAAAGTGAAGTACGGAAGAGGGAGCATTATGATTTAGAGCTGCTTTGCTGCTTCGGGGCCTGGACCGCTTGCGATCAAAGGGAAATATGAATTACCAAGTTTATCTCCTACAGGACGTCAGGGTGGCTGTGCACCAGCTGAAGCTCAAAATAAGTTGCGTGATACGGCAGGACAACGGCCCTAAATATTAAAGTAAAACCACTAGAGAACTGCTTAAAAAAATATTTACATTATAAATTATATTATAGTGGCCCAGTCAGAGCCCAGACCTTAACCCAACAGAGATGTTGTGGAATGATGTCAACAGAGCTGTTTACAGCAGACATCCTAAGAATATGTCTGAGCTGAAGGTGTTCTGAATGGTCCAAATTCAGTTGTACAGGTCTAAATCGCAGCTGCCGGAAACACTTGGTTGATGTTATTGCTGCCAAATGAGGATCGACCAGTTATGGGATGTGTTCAATAAAGACATGCAATATTATAACTGTTTGAGTGTTGTTAGCTTAAGCACATTGTGTTTGTCTATACTTGTGACTTTGAAGATGAGATCACATTTTATGACCAATTAATGCAGAAAACCATCTAATTCCTAAGGGTTCACATACTTTTTCACACCACTGTACAATACAAATGGTACATAAATATAGTAATCATTCAGTATCATAATATATATCAAAGTACATACATCAAGTTTAAAATCTAGTACAAACTGCACTCAGAACAGTCTGTATGGACTGTAGGGGATAATGTACAGTTAGTCATTATGGCAAATACAAAAATAAATGGCCATGAAATATTGATTTGATTTTGCTTTATGAAAGAGCCTTCGGAATGATACGAGAGACATGAAACTAGCATGTAAGAAATGGGACTGCAAGGGACAATGGTCAATTATACGGTTTAGCAGTCATTATCGAAATTTACAAAAGCAGAATGTGTGATCGACCAATCAGAATAAAGTATTCCATAGAGTATATGAGGTATTCATTGAATATTTAAATGTCTATGAACAGCATCTTAATTAACCTACTTCTCTGACTTGCGGAGAGAAGTCCTCTTCTTCTAGCAATCTGTTGGCGTCTGACGGCAGCTGTGGGATAAAGGCTAACATCACTAATCTGATCCAATTGTTAACATCAGGGAAACACGACTACCATTGTTTTGGTGTTGACTAGTACAGCCCATTATTTGAGTTTAATTCGACTAGTTGTAAAGTTATTCAACTGTAACATCACCAAAGTTTCTAAACAATTTCTACAATTTCTTAATGTGAGTCTGACAGAATATTGCAGCTTATATTTGAGGCACTGCACCTTTTCAGTGCATAGCCACCGGACTTCACACCCATTGTATTTTCTACAGATGGGTTTTATAAACTTTTCGTTGACTAGTCAATTTCAGGCTGGTGTTGACTACACTAGTCTCTGCAACACCTAGTATACATCACATTTTAACCAGCTAAGACAAAAAGAGGCTAAAGCAAGTTAATCAGAAACTGACCTAAACTCGTTCAGAGCAATCATCTCCAACGCAAACCAAATTCCAGAAGTTTAATAACAGCACAAGAGACTTATTACTTCTTATTATTACCCACAACCCTGTTACATCTTACCATCTCCCAGATATAAGGGAACAGTCTGTCCCCAAAATACTCAGTGGCTTCAATGGGGAGCTGGGCAGGTAGGTTATCAATAGAGCACATTAGAATGCCATTACCTTCCACACTGCAGGAAGACAGACACAGAAATAAAGAGGATATCAGGAGGAATCAGAAGATGACATTTATTTTATTGTATTTTATTTGATTCCATTTTATTGTGTTTACACTGGAACCATATTGTTTTATTTTGTTTAATATAATATATAGTTATATAATTTAAATTACTGGAATGCAACTGTTTTATTTTTTATTGTTTTATTAACATTACTTGCACCTAACTTTAAAAAAAAAAAAAATTCTGATTTACATTGTATATTATAATTGTATTAATATTACAAGAACCTTATTGTTTTATTTTATATAGTGTACATATATACATTATATATATATTATATATATATATATATATATATATACACACACACACACACACACACACACACACACACACATTTATAAAAATATATAATATTCCTTGAGAGATATATATATATATATATATATATATATACATATACATATACACACACACACACACACACACACACACACACACACACACGCTCGCACACAGTACTGTGCAAAGGTTTTACGCACTTCTGAAAATTGTTGCATAGTGAGGATGTCTTCGAATGCCATAAATAGTTTTCATTTATCACTTAATGTCATACAAAGTCCAGTAAACATAAAAAGTTAAATCAATATTTGGTGTGGCCACCTTTGCCTTTATAACAACCCCAATTCTCCTAGGCACACCTGGACACAGTTTTTCTTGATTGTTGGCAGATAGGTTGTTCCAAGCTGCTTGGAGAATTCACCACAGTTCTTCTATCTATTTAGGCTGTCTCAATTGCTTCTGTCTCTTCATGTATTCTCAGACTGACACAATGTTCAGTGGTGGGCTCTGTGGGGGCAATGCCATCTCTTACAGAGCACCCTGTTCTTCTATTCTAATCTTTTGTATTTGCAAATGTAACGTATTTCTTACCAGTCACTTTTGTTGGCATTGCATCAGTAGGAGCGCATCAAGAAAATTGACGACATGTTGTTGTGCCACGTGACTCGATGCGGCAGAAATGAACTCTTTAACATGACAGTCTACAGTCTTGCAAACTGTATTCAGTTGGTTTTTATTCATTTAAATTGTGCATTGAGTATAGCAAAGCTAAAATATAATGTCAATGCATGTGGACGCAGGGTCGCACGAGGTTAAAACTCCACCCCATTAAAGTGGCTGCCATCTTGGATTATGACATATACAGTTTAAACTTAGACTTTGTCTGATTTGCCCAAACAATGGCTCAAAATAATCTTCAGACAAAGCTTCACAGATCTGACCAGAATCTATTTTAACTTATGCAAACCGTTCAGAAATTATGCCAACGCATATTTAACAAGGTCCACGTAAAACTGGAAGTAAGACATATCTCAGCAATGCTTTGTCCTATTGAAACAAAATTGGTATGCTTTATCAGGAACATGATCTGAGAGAACATGCAAAGTTTGTTGATAGTGCCACCTATGGGTCAATACATTTAAAAATTGGCTATTTTGGACAATAACTATCTTTGGATTGTTTGGGTCATGAGGATTTCAATTATTTTCAAACATCGGTTAAGCAACCTCTCCATCATTATGAATTTTATGAAAAAGTTATTTATATTTTAAATGCTTTGTCCGATTTGAATGGAAATCAGAAGGGGTCTTCGACATATGTACGGGGGGGGGGGGGGGGGGGAGGGGGGTAATATACCTGAGCAGTTTGGAGACAAGGCCACATAGCAGTCGAAACGCTTTTAATGTTTCATTGATTCCTTATTCCAAGTCTTCTGAAAATGTCAGAGAAATCTCTCAATTTCTTTATTTGTTTTTCATTTTAAACCTGCTGACTCTTAGTTGGTATGTCTCATTGGCACCAGTACAATTTGTGGCAGTGTAGCATAAGGGTTAGTTCACTATACCTGTAAGTCATAGAGTTTGAAAGGGTACCGGTTCGAGCCCAGCTCCGGGCAGCTTGTAAACTACAAAGAAGTTGCAATGAACATCATATATGGACTGGGCTTTCTTTCAATTGTGTTTGATATCAGCCATATTCGCATTCTGGCAATTTTATTTTTTTTTATAAAGTAATGTATATTTTGTATGCTTGGTCGGATTTGAAAGAGAATTGTATGTGTCTTTGACATCATGTCCTAAGGGTACTGGAGCCGTTTGGAGATAGCGCCACATGGTAGTCAAAAGTTGTAGTCAATTTAAACAACTTATATATTATTCCTTATTCTTTAAGTTTTCAGTAAATGGCAAAGATACATTTTTTGTTGTTGTTTTTTCTTTCAAAACCTTTGGAAATTTTGAGCTGTGACAACTGAATGGCCTAGTTGTTAAGACATTGGAATACGGCTGAAAAGGTTGAGAGGTTAAGTCCAGGAAAAAGCCATTTTAAAAATTGTACTTCTCTTGATCGCTGAGTCTTCATGTTGTGCTTAATATGATGCCGATTGTACTTTATTGCATAATTCCTGCTTCAATTAAAAAATAAAATAAAAGCTGTAACAATATTTTCCCAGCTATAGTTCTGTACTCTCAACCTAGAATGTCTCTTTGATATCAGTCAGACTTGTCAATTATGTGGTGCAGAGGTTAGAGCTCTGGGCTTCAGTTCAGATGACTGGGTAAAGCCATCTCTGCCTCAACGTTGTGCCTATGTTGTGCTGGAGCTCTTTGCATTGTGCTTGGTGAATGGATTCAGGGCTTGGCCCAGATCATTGCTGCTTGCAGCTATATTATTGTATATTGCTATAATTTTTATTTACATTACTGGAACCCAATTGTTTTGTTTTATTTTATATTATATATTGTTATTATTTTTTTATTACTGTTGTTATTAACATTAAAAAAATTATAATATCTAAAATTATATACTGATTTTATTTTTATTATAATTCATGGCATCTTATTGCTTTATTTAATTTTGTTTTATACTGTATATTGCTTTTTCACAACACTGATACCTTAAATAAATTTTTATTCATATAATGCTAATAAATTACTTTAAAATTGAACTGCATATCATGTCTCTGAATGATTATTCAGGGAAATTATTATGGAAAACAGTATTAGGATATCATCAGCAGTAGGAAGTTGTGACATACCTGTCATTATCGATATGCTGGTTTGCATCATACATACAGAAAGGTTTCTCAATAGTGGTGCACTCTGTCATGAACTCAATGGAGCCACTGGTGTCAGCAGAGATGTCGCAAATAGCCAAAAGCCTGTATATGCCAATATTGAAGATTAGAGGTAACGCCCAGTATTTTAAAAATGACAGTATCGAACTGATCTGATATCATCTATAAATACGGGAGACAACTGCTATTAAATATTAAATATAACAGAAAATCTTCCACTTGATTACACTGAAAAATAGAAACAAACCAATCAATATTACCAACCTCTTGTTCCTATCAATGAAACAACTGTAAATATAAAAGTGGGAGCTCACTTGTGGGGAAGAGCAGGGCAGCCAAGATCAGGTGATGATGACGCAGGTATAACAGGTCTAATCAGTCGCTGGGCGTCCAGTCGCCTGAGCAGTCTGGGTGTGTGAGGGTCCCAATATATGCCATTTATCAGACAGGTTGTGTAAGGGGCCACCTGTGCAAATAAACCAAAGCTTGCTGAAAACCTTTGCTCATGCATTTCATGTAATTTACTCATTCATAACAAATAATAAACTACCATCACACAATAAGAATACTGTACAAGCATACCTACTTTATGAGAAGTGGTCAGTGTATTTGTAAAATTGTTTCCTAAACAAATGTTGTCTTAATAGAGTGACACAATTAAAAGGTATTACTTCCATTCTGTTGATCACTTGGTTTCTATTATGCGCCGTTGTGCAAGTAGCCCCCCTCACTGAGAACCGTTCTTGGTACAAAATCCAGCATCTCATTTCTTTTCTATTATTAATTCTCCTCCCTGCCCAGAAGGTGGCGATATGCATGAAGAATGCAAACCAACAAAAACTAATGAAGAAGAAAGTGAAATATTGATCTGTTTCTCACCAACACCTATCATATCACTTCTAAAGATATGGATTTAACCCCTGGAATCTTATGGATTACTTCTATGCTGCCTTTATGTGCTTTTTCGACTTTCAAATGTTGGCGCCCATTCACTTGCATTGTATGGACTGACAGAGCTGAAATTTTCTTCTAAAAATCTTTGTTTGTGTTCAGCAGAAGAAAGTAAGTCATACACATCTGGGATGGCATGAGGGTGAGCAAATGATTAGTACACGGTCTTGTACTTTTGTCTTTTGGTCAGATTTTCAAAACATGTTTTGATTCAAATAAAATTTTGTAATGTGATTCACCTCAGATCTGGTCGGTTTGGTTCATAGCTTAAAATAGTTTTAGAAAGGATTATATGAAGTCCCAATGGAAAATGTATGGAAAAAGTGGCTGCCTTTAGGTTTACAAAGAGCAGTTAACCAATTCTTATCTTTTGTTCACTTAGAACTCACAGTCTTTCTGAAGTGTGATGTGTAAAGCTCAGGATGGTTCTCATACTCCAGGGGGTCATACAGTCCATCACTCTTTCTTATCAGGTGGTGATGTCTGCTGATCACTGTAGCGTATACTTTGGTCATGTCTGCCATGCAGAAAACCATGTGTCATTTTGACATGTGTTAAGAAAGAGCAAGCATTAAGTATTACATGATGTCATAGTGACCGTAAGTTGTAAACACTAGAACAAGCCACCAGAGAATGGGAGCAGTACCTCCACTCTCAGAAACTTCTTTCAGTTCATGTGGTTCCACATATTCACAGGGGAGCTCACTGAAAATTTCTTGGGCACCCTAAAGAAATACAATTGGAGAAGATATTCAAGTATTTCATTGTATTATTACATTTTGTCTACACTCCAACATCTCATGAACACATTTACACAATAATAAGCCCAAACCTTGGTTAAAGATTACAGCAGTGTTTGGATTTCTCACTTACCTTAGACACATTACCAGTGCCAGTGAACACAAATGTAAGAGGACCTATGGACTTGGGCATCAGACCTAAGGATATTTCATACCCACAATCCCTTACTGCCTGAATGGCCTGGCTGACATTTCTGTAGTTGTGTGCCATGCCAATGTGCTGCCAAAGGATGAGAAAATTTTAAACATACAGTACATTGAGTGGTGACTTTACCTAAATCGATAAAATTTGTAATGAAAATGAGACTACCAGTATTCCAGATGTGGATGATTGAGACTTGGAGGTTAAAGGTCAGGGCTGGCCACCCCAAGGTTGTGACATTGTTGTTCCAACCCATAACCAAGAAGCCTCAAGTGTAACAGTGCATATGCCAAGCTGATAGCAATCATATTGTAAAAGTGAAAAAAAAAGTTAGATTTAATACCATAAATGGTGTGTGGTGTCCAAGAGCAAGGAAACGAAGGCCCAGACCATGTAAAATGTTAATCATTCCTGTAATAGCACAGAAAACAACCCTGTTAACTTTTTTTTCTCACATTTTCTCCCCAATTTGGAATGCCCAGTTCCCAATGTGCTCTAATTCCTTGTGGTGGCGTAGTGACTCACCTCAATCCGGGTGGCAGAGGACGAATCTCAGTTGCCTCCGCGTCTGAGACCGTCAATCTGTGCATCTTATCACATGGCTTGTTGAGTGCGTTACCGCCGAGACATAGCGCACACGGAGGCTTCACGCTATTCTCCACGGCATCCACATACAACTCACCAGGCACCCCACTGAGAGCGAACCACATAATAGCGACCACAAGGAGATTACCCCATGTGACTCTATCCTCCCTAGGAACCAGGCCAATTTGGTTGCTTACAAAGCCTGGCTGGAGTCACTCAGCACGTCTTAGATTCAAACTCAAGACTCCTGGGGTGATAGTTAGCGTGTTTACTTGCTGAGCTACCCAGGCCCCCAACCCTGTAAACTTTAACTTAGTAACAAACAATGTTCACATTGTATATCATGATGTCAGTCACAAAGTCACATACCGGCAACACCAGCCCACTGTCCAAACGCCACAATTCTGAAACCATTGGCATCCACCATTTTCTCATAATCAATGAGACGTACTTCCTAAAAAGGAAGGAAAATGAAGAAACCTGACTATCTTGTGCAAGCTATGCTTTGCCTGATTAAATATTTAAAAATACTTATAACGCTAGACAACACATTGCTGTTGGCCTGTATTTTGGCTCATCAAATGTCCTTGACTCTTCCTCTTTAAAAAAAACAATCCATTTTAGACTTTTCACCTTTTTAAGAAGGTCATCAAGAAGCCCCATGTTTGCCTCTTGTGCTTTAATTGTGTGTGAGAAGAAGGCATATGTCTTGTGGGGGTAGATCTTCTCCTCTGGGGGCCTTTTCACACCAATGATGAGGGACGCCTCCGATATATCCTCCTGGATAACAGCACCTGCTTTTTCATAGTACTGAGAACAGCAAATATAAAACAGATTACCTGCATACTTGTATAGTCATGATTCTGTTCATTTGAATAACATTTCCATGCATGCCAATATACATGTACTGCTCCCAAGCGCATAGAAATTACTAGAAAAGAGAGGGGGACACATTAAGGCCCCAAAAGGTAGGGGGAATCATTTGCAAAAGGTTTTACATTTATGCATTTTGTTTTATACAAAGCAACTTACATTGCACGTATTACAGGGACAATCCCCCAGGGGCAACCTGGAATGAAGTGCCTTTCTCAAAGACACAATGGTGGTGGCTGTGGGGGTTGAACCGGCAACCTTCTACTTACCAGTCCTGTGCTTTAGCCCACTACACAACAACCACTCCAGTTTTCCCAATATTCAATTAAAAATGAATTAAATATCCATGCATATTTGACAGAACAGTAGAGGTCAGTCAATAGTGGATTTTGCCATTGCCGATAACTAAGCTGGTGGAAAAGGCTATTAACTTTTTAATTGATAGTTTTTAAAATAAATTTATAGAATGTAAAAAATACATACTTAGGCTGTCCTTACTATGCCAGGCACAAATAAATAAAATCCCACATGCAGTTTATTGTTCAAACCCAACCCCCAAAAATCACAAGAATAAATAAAAAATGTGATGCATAATGTGCAACTTTTAACTTTAAAAAGCCTGAATATCGATATCGGTGCATCCCTAAAACCAATTTAACAATCTTGAGACAGCAATTTGACCATGTTTAAGTGAACAGTGACTCACTCTATCATGGATGGCTCGTCTGTTGGAGGGTTGCACCAGCACTTTGTGCCCAGCTGCTGTTATTTCCTTCACGTGACGCGGTGCAAGGGGTGCACGTCTCTCCCACACATTCACATCCTCTCGTCGGATGGCTACGATGCTCTTGTGAGGTTGCTGATGATGGTTATACCTCCTTTGAAAGCACACACAGCCCCTAAACCCTCTGCCCTGGCTCCTCAACAGACGAAGCATAGCTGAACCAAGTTCCAGAAAACATAAGATTACAACTACACACATCTGAAAATCATACTATGTCACTCTCAACCTTCTTCAAGTAAGAAATATATTCCAGACGCACAGTCTGTAGTTGCAAAGGAGAGTACTGCATTTGAACCAAGCTGGTAAGTCAAGTCAGTTTTATTTGTATAACTATTTTAATTTACAAAAAAAAAACAGGCAATGACAATAGGCAAGGACAAAACAGGCAATGACAACAGGCAAGGACAATAGTTTCACTTTCCATGGTGACACTGCCAGCTGTTTAATTATTCATGAGGACTAAACTAATCAAATACCTTCTTAAAGACACATTGCATGTCCTTAGAAAAAATATATATTTTTTGCTCTTCACAAAACCCCCAACTATTTAAGCACAATTTCTGTATAATTTGCATCATTCCTTTGATATTGAAATATCAGCTAGATTTTTGTATGATCACATGAAAGCACGATGCAAATGTCAGTAAACTGGCAGCACCTAAAATGTTAATCACATTCTTGAAGAAATAATGACAGTGGTGCACTGAGCGGTCAGTAAAAAGTGTTTGATCATTTTAATGTTAGTATTTCACAGAACATATACATGCATATACACTCACCTAAAGGATTATTAGGAACACCATACTAATACTGTGTTTGACCCCCTTTCGCCTTCAGAACTGCCTTAATTCTATGTGGCATTGATTCAACAAGGTGCTGAAAGCATTCTTTAGAAATGTTGGCCCATATTGATAGGATAGCATCTTGCAGTTGATGGAGATTTGTGGGATGCACATCCAGGGCACGAAGCTCCCGTTCCACCACATCCCAAAGATGCTCTATTGGGTTGAGATCTGGTGACTGTGGGGGCCATTTTAGTACAGTGAACTCATTGTCATGTTCAAGAAACCAATTTGAAATGATTCGAGCTTTGTAACATGGTGCATTATCCTGCTGGAAGTAGCCATCAGAGGATGGGTACATGGTGGCCATAAAGGGATGGACATGGTCAGAAACAATGCTCAGGTGGGCCGTGGCATTTAAACGATGCCCAAAACATCCCCCACACCATTACACCACCACCACCAGCCTGCACAGTGGTAACAAGGCATGATGGATCCATGTTCTCATTCTGTTTACGCCAAATTCTGACTCTACCATCTGAATGTCTCAACAGAAATCGAGACTCATCAGACCAGGCAACATTTTTCCAGTCTTCAACTGTCCAATTTTGGTGAGCTCTTGCAAATTGAAGCCTCTTTTTCCTATTTGTAGTGGAGATGAGTGGTACCCGGTGGGGTCTTCTGCTGTTATAGCCCATCCGCCTCAAGGTTGTGCGTGTTGTGGCTTCACAAATGCTTTGCTGCATACCTCGGTTGTAACGAGTGGTTATTTCAGTCAAAGTTGCTCTTCCATCAGCTTGAATCATTCGGCCCATTCTCCTCTGACCTCTAGCATCAACAAGGCATTTTTGCCCACAGGACTGCCGCATACTGGATGTTTTTCCCTTTTCACACCATTCTTTGTAAACCCTAGAAATGTTTGTGCGTGAAAATCCCAGTAACTGAGCAGATTGTGAAATACTCAGACGGGCCCGTCTGGGACCAACAACCATGCCACACTCAAAATTGCTTAAATCACCTTTCTTTCCCATTCTGACATTCAGTTTGGAGTTCAGGAGATTGTCTTGACCAGGACCACACCCCTAAATGCATTGAAGCAACTGCCATGTGACTGGTTGATTAGATAATTGCATTAATGAGAAATTGAACAGATGTTCCTAATAATACTTTAGGTGAGTGTATACAAGAATACATTAGAGGAGACCAGGGCTAATAGTCACACTTTTTACTCATATATGAGAGAGAGAGAGAGAGAGAGAGAGAGAGAGAGAGAGAGAGAGAGAGAGATTTATAGGTGCATCGGTATAAAAGTTAACGATGCGATGCATCGATTTAAAAAAGTGTGCATCGGAAACAAGTGTTGGCATTTGTATCACGATGCATCTTTCTAAAATATCGCACCTGTAAAAAACGACTTATATATATAATTATTAGTAGATGCACTATACTTTTATTATTTAGATTAATATTTTATATGTAGATTGATTTCTCTTCTCTAAACTGTTCCTCAAGCGCGTTCTCTCATCGCCACTGCTGTTACGTGAATATGACGTATCACAACACTACGGAGACCGAGGCGTGTCCTGAGAATCACATAGAATATAGATTAACATGGCAGAGGTAGAGCTGCATCTTACACCAAATAATTACCAATCCAATGTTTGGAAAAACTTTGGGTTTTATATGATAGATGGAAATTTTGATAAAACCCATGCAATGTGTAAAATATATTGCGCCGCAGTAAAATGTGTGAGCTGTTAAAATTGTAACTGGAGATAGAACAGGAAAAGAACAACTGGTTTTATTTAATCTTTTTTTTTTTTGCACTACAAAAGGCCTGTTTGTGAAAGGGGCATGCATTAGAAGTCAGAAGGCACTTAAGTTAATTTAGGATTTGCTGTCTGTCTGAACCAAATAAATAAATATATATACAGTGAGGAAAATAAGTATTCGAACACCCTGCTATTTTGCAAGTTCTCCCACTTAGAAATCATGGAGGGGTCTGAAATTGTCATCGTAGGTGCATGTCCACTGTGAGAGACATAATCTAAAAAAAAAAAATCCAGAAATCACAATGTATGATTTTTTAACTATTTATTTGTATGATACAGCTGCAAATAAGTATTTGAACACCTGAGAAAATCAATGTTAATATTTGGTACAGTAGCCTTTGTTTGCAATTACAGAGGTCAAACGTTTCCTGTAGTTTTTCACCAGGTTTGCACACACTGCAGGAGGGATTTTGGCTCACTCCTCCACACAGATCTTCTCTAGATCAGTCAGGTTTCTGGGCTGTCGCTGAGAAACACGGAGTTTCAGCTCCCTCCAAAGATTCTCTATTGGGTTTAGGTCTGGAGACTGGCTAGGCCACGCCAGAACCTTGATATGCTTCTTACAGAGCCACTCCTTGGTTATCCTGGCTGTGTGCTTCGGGTCATTGTCATGTTGGAATACCCAGCCTCGACCCATCTTCAATGCTCTAACTGAGGGAAGGAGGTTGTTCCCCAAAATCTCGCAATACATGGCCCCGGTCATCCTCTCCTTAATACAGTGCAGTCGCCCTGTCCCATGTGCAGAAAAACACCCCCAAAGCATGATGCTACCACCCCCATGCTTCACAGTTGGGATGGTGTTCTTGGGATGGTACTCATCATTCTTCTTCCTCCAAACACGGTTAGTGGAATTATGACCAAAATGTTCTATTTTGGTCTCATCTGACCACATGACTTTCTCCCATGACTCCTCTGGATCATCCAAATGGTCATTGGCAAACTTAAGACGGGCCTTGACATGTGCTGGTTTAAGCAGGAGAACCTTCCGTGCCATGCATGATTTCAAACCATGACGTCTTAGTGTATTACCAACAGTAACCTTGGAAATGGTGGTCCCAGCTCTTTTCAGGTCATTGACCAGCTCCTCCCGTGTAGTTCTGGGCTGATTTCTCACCTTTCTTAGGATCATTGAGACCCCACGAGGTGAGATCTTGCATGGAGCCCCAGTCCGAGGGAGATTGACAGTCATGTTTAGCTTCTTCCATTTTCTAATGATTGCTCCAACAGTGGACCTTTTTTCACCAAGCTGCTTGGCAATTTCCCCGTAGCCCTTTCCAGCCTTGTGGAGGTGTACAATTTTGTCTCTAGTGTCTTTGGACAGCTCTTTGGTCTTGGCCATGTTAGTAGTTGGATTCTTACTGATTGTATGGGGTGGACAGGTGTCTTTATGCAGCTAACGACCTCAGACAAGTGCATCTAATTTAGGATAAAAAATGGAGTGGCGGTGGACATTTTAAAGGCAGACTAACAGGTCTTTGAGGGTCAGAATTCTAGCTGATAGACAGGTGTTCAAATACTTATTTGCAGCTGTATCATACAAATAAATAGTTAAAAAATCATATATTGTGATTTCTGGATTTTTTTTTTTTAGATTATGTCTCTCACAGTGGACATGCACCTACGATGACAATTTCAGACCCCTCCATGATTTCCAAGTGGGAGAACTTGCAAAATAGCAGGGTGTTCAAATACTTAGAAAGAGACGTTACGTCTAGGTTGTAAAATCTTGTAAATGTGTTTTGAGAGGACCATCCTGCTGCAAAACATGTCTTGTAAGGACACACCATTCGTCCATGCCCATGAGGAGGCCATGCCTCTAGTTGAGTATGCTCTAACACCAATTGGGCAAGTCTGACCCTGCAAATCATAAACCAGGTTAATTGCATTGCCAATCCAGTCTGAAGTCTATGCTTGGAGACGAACATTCCTTTTGTGTGTCCTCCATAGCATATACAGAGCTGATGAGACAGTCTGAACTGGTGGAAGCGCTCAACGTATGCATGTAGCACCCACACAGGGCATAACAAATGCAATGATTGTTCCTCATTTGAATTAAATGGAGGAGGGAAGAAGGTCTGAAGATGAACCACCTGTGCTTTTGAAGGGTGTGGTCAATACCTTGGGCACATAGCCTTTCTTGGGTTTGACAGTGGCTCTTGAAAGACTCAACAAACTCGCTAAACATGATTTGTCGAGTGATAATGCAGGCATGTCACCTACCCGTTTTACTGAGGCCAGAGCCAGCAGTAGTGCTGTCTTAATGGAGAGCATGCGCAAATCAACAGAGTCCAAAGGCTCAAAGTGGGGCCCTGCAAGAAGTTTTAGGACTAAAGTTAAGTCCCATGTTGGGACTGTAGCCAGCCGAGGTAGGTTTAATTGTCTTGCTCCTTTAAGGAACTTTATGATTAACTCATGCTTGCCTATAGAGGCACCCGTTTCATGTGCGTGATAAGCAGATATAGTTGCCACATACACTTTGAGCGTTGACGGGGTGAGTCCTGCATCTAATTGCTTTTGAAGAAATATTAGAATTTTATGTATGGGGCAGTTTACTGAGTCCTTGCTGTGTGAGAGACACCAATCACTGCACACCTTCCATTTTAGTGCATAGAGGCGTCTTGTGGATGGTGCTCTGGCTTGTAAAATGGTGTTTATGACTGAACACATTAGTTATGGCGCATGTAGTGCGCTCCATTCGGGGGCCACACATGCAGGTTCTACAGCTGGGGCTGGGGATGCAAGATTGTGACTTGCGCCTGAGAGAGGAGATCCCTCTTCAGTGGTATTTCCCATGGTGAGCTGTACAGCACTGAAACCCTTCAAGGCTAGAATTACAGCCGATGGCTTTAGGCACTGTGACAACTTTACCCAGCGCAACACCTCGCTGGTAAAAATGTGGATGCTGCCGCAACCACAAATCCCAATGCTTTCTGAAACAAGTTTCAGTGGAAATGTTCTCCACAGTTTAAACTGATACGGACACTGTAGAATGGCTGAAGCAGTAAGTCTGTGCTGGCATGACAAAGCCTCTGATTGCGGCAGTAACAACCAATTGGCGAGGTAGCTCACGATCCGCAGGCCGCTCAGTCTCAGAGGGGCGAGAACCACATCAATGCACTTTGTGAATGTGTAAGGAGGACAGTCCGAAGGGCAGGACTTTGAATCAATACGCATTTCCCTCGAACACAAATCCCAAAATCATCTTTTGATGTCATAAAATTTCCATATGAATGTGCGCATCCTTCAGATCTATCCTCTCGAGGGCTAATTAGCCCGATTACACCCTCTGCCCTTGCACAATAATTTATATCTCACAAATACGATTGCTTTTTAAAAGGATCACCTGCCGATGTGCTGTGGAGAATCAGGATGCTGAGGTCCGTTCACCAGCGAAGCATCAAGCGGCGAGGCGGAGAGATGTTCGCCGGAGCACTTCAGGGGAGCGGAGAGTATTCTCGCTGCCATGAAGATTCCATCCACTGACTCGTGTGTATCAATGGCGAAGGGTAGAGGGCTTTGAGACAAGAGATGATCTCTGTCTTGAAGGAAGAAATTCTGAGGAAATGGTTTCTGTGCACCTGTTTTTATAGTGGTCAGCTTCACGCCTAAACAGGCGGGGCTCAAACACCATAGCCAATATTAGAATATATGCGGTTATTGTAGAGAGGTTTCAAATAGGTTGTGTATGAAGGCACTCCCCATATGCGTTAATAAACAAAATGTCAAGTGGACTGAGACATAAGGGAACTCAGAATGCTATTGTAAGATGCGGGTTTGCAGCAAAAATGGAAAAGACAATATACAAAATCATTCAATCTTTATTTTGCCCAACAGAAACACTAATGCATTGTATAAATAACAATAACTTGCTCCAACCTGATATTTATGCCTTGTCCAGAGAACACACATAAACCTTCCAGTTAAAATCTACCTTTATTGTATAGTTGAGACTTGTCTGAATATGCCAGTGGGGTTTTATTGTGTTAACTTGTATACACAGCAGCTATTACAAATATATGATTGGAAACATTATTCTAATTTAAGTCAGGTCTTGAATCTAAAATAGATTACCACTGCTAGAGAACAAACATTTATGAAAAGGAATTTTCTGGTTAAAACTTTACACAGGGTTTTTCCAGCATAGAGAATTACTATGCGGCCGCCTCCATCAAATTTCGTGCCACATCTGGCTGTCTGCAGAACTCTGGAGGGTGTCTTCATGGAAAACACTAACAAGCATTGTGTCTGATAGAAACACAGATCACAGCTTGGCGATATATCTTTTTTTTAATCCTTAATTAAAGTTCATATAACATGGGAAAATGACATGTAAATAAGCACAAACACCAAAACTGTCATTCTCTGTGCGGTTAGAGCTGCTTCATCCAGTCGCGGAATTAACCCTATCTGAGCGGGAGTCGAGACCGGAGAGATTTAAAATTCCACCGGCTGATGCGCACTCTAACACATAGATGCTTGTCTCTCACCCCATCTGCAGCTGGCAACATATTGCATCATTGATGAGATCATCATGATAAGATCAATCTTATGTGAAAAATAACCCTAAATTGACAACATCAGTAATATATGTATGTATGTATATAGGTTTTGGATAGACTAGATTGACAAATGCTTATCAATAATACTCTTATGGCTAAAAATGTTTACAGTTTTCAGTGACTAAAATATCAATATGACTAAACGTTACTAAAGTATGAAAAAATGGCAAAACTACATTAAAATGCCCAGACATTGTCAACTAAAACTTGACTTAAATTTTTTGATAAAGTTAACTAAATGATGTTCTCAAGATGGCGCTGAGTATGGCTGCTGCGTCGCGAGCTCCGTCAAAACACTGCAGTTTATTGTTTGTTTTGTTTACAGTTCTGTGTTTTTTTGTCTTGGATGTTGTCTGCCTTATTGTGTACGACAGACAAACGCTTTTGGACATTGGTTCGGCAATCACAAACCGAAAACCGGACTTCACATTCCTCAATGCCGACCCGCGGTTTACAAACACGCCAGCGGAGCCCTTTGTTTGGGCTGCCCGGCCGCGGAAACGCAGAAGGAAAAGAGGAAAAAGAGCCGGCGTTCTCATCAGATTAAGACGTCGCGCAAATCGCCCCCCGCTACCCAGTATACTACTGGCAAATGTTCAGTCTCTGGACAACAAGCTCTGCGAGCTGAGAGCGCGGATCTCTTTCCAACGAGAGACGAGAGATTGCTGTGTTATCTGTCTTACGGAAACCTGGATGTCCGCGGAGATTCCAGACTCGGCCATCGAACCCGCGGGTTTCTCCATGCATCGAGCGGACAGAGCGAAAGACCTCTCAGGTAAAAGCAGAGGTGGAGGTGTATGTTTTATGATCAACAAATCATGGTGTGATCAGAGGAATGTACATTTTATCAGGTCTTTCTGCTCTCCTGATCTGGAATTTCTCATGCTTCTGTGTCGACCATTCTGGCTACCGAGGGAATTCACAGCGGTCATTATCACAGCTGTGTACATCCCCCCACAAGCCGACACAGACCGGGCACTTAGGGAACTGTATGGCAGTATAAGTGAGCAGGAAACCGCGCACCCTGAGGCTGCGTTCATTGTTGCCGGGGACTTCAACAAAGCCAACTTCAAAACAATAGCACCAAAATACCACCAACATATCAGCTTCAACACACGAGGGGACCGGGTTTTGGATCATTGCTATTCTCCTTTCCGGGATGGCTACAAATCCCTCCCCCGCCCACCATTTGGCAAATCCGACCACTCTTCCGTTCTGCTTCTGCCCGCTTACAGGCAGAAACTGAAACGGGAATCACCCGCCCTCAGAATGATCCAGTGCTGGTCGGACCAATCAGACTCTGCGCTACAGGACTGTTTTGATCACGCGGACTGGGAGATGTTCCGGTCTGCCTCCGATGACGACATCGAGGTTTACGCTGATAGCGTAACGTGTTTCATCAGGAAGTGCGTAGAGGACGTTGTTCCGACGAAAAACATACGGATCTACCCCAACCAGAAACCCTGGGTTAACGGCGATGTTCGCGCGGCACTTACTGCGCGGACCACCGCTTTTAATTCCGGGAACGCGGAGGAGCGTAAACAAGCGAGTTATGCCCTCCGTAAATCCATCAGTACAGCCAAATGCCAGTACAGGCACAAAATTGAAGGACAGTTCAACACCACTGACTCCAGAAGTATGTGGCAGGGAATTAACATCATCACGGACTATAAACAGAATAAAAACTCCGCCATGAACACCGTTGCCTCTCTCCCGGACGAGCTTAATACTTTTTATGCTCGTTTCGAGGATAACAACAACACCGCCCTCGCGGAGAGAGCACTCGCGGCCGATACTACAGAGGTTGGTCCACTCTCCGTCTCTGTTGCGGATGTAACCCGATCCTTTCGACGGGTGAACATTCGCAAAGCTGCGGGTCCAGACGGCATTCCGGGCCGCGTCATCAGAGTATGCGCGAACCAACTGGCTGGTGTTTTTACGGACATTTTCAACCTGTCCCTCTCCCTGTCTGTAGTCCCCACATGCTTCAAAACATCAACCATTGTGCCTGTACCGAAGCAAGCCAAAATCACTTGCTTAAATGACTGGCGTCCTGTTGCCCTCACCCCCATCATCAGCAAATGCTTTGAGAGGTTGATCAGAGATCACATCTGCTCTGTTCTGCCCACCTCTTTGGACCCATTGCAGTTTGCCTACCGTAACAACCGCTCCACTGATGATGCTATTGCATCTACAATACACACTGCTCTCTCCCACCTGGAAAAAGGAACACGTATGTGAGAATGCTGTTTGTAGACTACAGCTCAGCATTTAACACCATAGTGCCCTCCAAGCTTGATGAGAAACTCCGGGCTCTGGACTTAAACAGCTCGCTGTGCAGCTGGATCCTGGATTTCCTGTCAGGCAGACGTCAGGTGGTTAGAATGGGCAGCAACATCTCCTCATCACTGACCCTCAACACTGGAGCCCCGCAGGGCTGTGTTCTCAGCCCACTCCTGTATTCCCTTTACACACATGACTGTGTGGCGACACATAGCTCCAATGCCATCATTAAGTTTGCTGACGATACAACGGTTGTAGGTCTGATCACTGACAATGATGAAACAGCCTACAGAGAGGAGGTGCACACTCTGACACGCTGGTGTCAGGAGCACAACCTCTCCCTCAACGTCAGTAAAACCAAGGAGCTTGTGGTGGACTTCAGGAAGAAAGACAGAGAACACAGCCCCATCACCATTAATGGAGCACCGGTGGAGAGAGTCAGCAGTTTCAAGTTCCTCGGTGTCCACATTACTGAGGAACTCACATGGTCCGTCCACACTGAGGCCGTTGTGAAGAAGGCTCACCAGCGCCTCTTCTTCCTGAGACGGCTGAGGAAGTTTGGAATGAACCAACACATCCTCACACGGTTCTACACTAGTACTGTTGAGAGCATCCTGACTGGCTGCATCACCGCCTGGTACGGCAATAGCACCGCCCACAACCGCAAAGACCTGCAAAGGGTGGTGCGAACGGCCAGAAACATCATCGGAGGTGAGCTTCCCTCCCTCCAGGATATATATAACAGACGGTGTGTGAATAAAGCTCGGAGGATTATCAAAGACTCCAGCCACCCGAGTCATGGGCTGCTCTCACTGCTTCCATCAGGCAGGCGGTATCGCAGCATCAGGACCCGCACCAGCCGACTACATGACAGCTTCTTCCCACAAGCAATAAGACTTTTGAACACTTGATCTCTCACGATCAACAATCAGCACTGCACTTTATTAATCATCACTCTGTCAATATATTCTCGCTCCCAATTCAGTTAGTGTGTATATATATATATATATATATATATATATATATATTTATATTTATACCCTTATCTAGTGTATGTGTATTCTACATTGTGTGTATTGTGTACATTTGATATGTAAATTGTTGTGTAGGTATGTGTACATTTGTTATGTAAATTGTTTTGTGTAAATATTTTGTTTATTGTAAAGTGGTTTATGTCTCGTCACTGTCATTACTGCAATGTTGCTCGGAACTGCACACAAGACTTTCACCTACTGTTGCACTCGTGTACACAGTAGTGTGACAATAAAGTGATTTGATTGATTTGATTGATTAAATATGATAAAAACTAAAAAGACATTTGACACCTAAGACTAAATAATAAAAAAAAAAAACAGCTGACAAAATTCACTAGTATTCAGTTGCCAGGTCATTAGGAGTGTATTAACGCAAAGCCAATGTTTACGACGTGTTTTTAACATCACTATTTTGATCAGTATGGTACTCCGCCTCATTTGGAGCCAGGACAAACCCTGTTACAGTAACTGAGATAAACCTTGTGACACTTCCCTATGTAACAACTAGCCTCGGTCTCCCCTATACAATACGTTACTTTTATCTGAGCAGGACATTAGTATGCATGAATCAGTCATGAGGATATTATTCTTCATGATTAATAATCTAGCTACTGCGAAAGCGTGTGCCATTTAAGTATGAAGCATGCATTCTATAGTTGGTGCCTCTGCATTACAGCAACAAGTGTTTGACTGCAAGGTTTCAGGGGTTTTCCTGCAACACCTACCTTAACCCTTAGATTGAAGAATGAGTGTCCTAGGAGCTAAACCTTGGTACCGGTCGCACTCGTAATCACATCAACGTGGATTCACATGCACTGACGGTTTATATATAAACTCTTGACTACAGATCGTGTGAGTGACTGTGTCGCTAAAATGTGCATGGCAGATTAATACCGCGACGGGATTGACTTGTTATAAGACATCAAGCAAATCGTGTAGTTAAAACGTGCCGACTGCACCTATCCATGCGGTATAGATTACAGCACAAATACTTGTTTCTGCCTGGAATGCGTCATTGCTTCAATGAAGTAATCTGAGCCCTGGATTAGCTCCCACCAATCCCGACGGCAGAATGAGGATCGGCCTCCTCTCTTGCCTTTGACGTAGCGTCGCATGTTTATGACTGGAGAGGCGAGAAGAAACCGCCCTCCTCTCTGACCTCTCTACTCCAAATGCTGTGGTTGAAATGAATGCGGTCAATGAGGTGAACAAAATGATTTAATTTATGTTAGTTTATATATATATATATATATATATATATATATATATATAAAAAAAACAGAGACATTGATGTCGGCATGAAACTCAATCCTAAATGTTAAAATTAATGTTTTAAAACCTTGAGATTTGAAGGTTTAGAGGATCAGGATTTCTGTCTGAAAGAAGAGCAAGAGCCAAAGAGAGGGCGCAATTGACAACAAATTAAGCCTTTGTGCTACTAAAGTTTAAAATGTACATTTAAAGTCTCGCCACGTTTGAAGATTCCATCACTATTAGGCCAGAGCCCCTCCCCCAGAGGAGCCTTCATTGCTTGCAAAATACAGCATAACGCGACGGTACACTTGTAAGGATAACAAAGGTCGTTCTTTTAAAATAGATTTCAATAGAGGAGACGCTTCAGTAAGCTTAATGAACTGACCACCTGTCGGCTAATATTCAAATATGATTTACACTAAACAATTATTTTGGAGTGAACTATGTGTGGAGTTTAAAGCTACAAAGAGAGAAGTCTTATAAGAAAAGTTACAGACAATTTTGCGACAGATAGGTGCACCATGCCATTGAGTTGATGACGGATCCAAAAATAAGGACTATAAAAAAATAATAAGTGAACAGTTAAACTATACATGAAACATGCCTGTTGCTGTATTGTTGTAGGTATTCAATGTAAAAAAATTAAATAAAATGAATAAATAAATTAAAAATCCTTTTATTTTTGGTCACACATTATACACACAGTTTTTTGCATATATACAGTGACTTCACATATCCCAGCTAAGCTGGGGTCAGAGCACAGGGTCAGCCATGATACGTTGCCCCTGGAGCAGATAGGGTTAAGGGCCTTGCTCAAGGGCCCAACAGTGGCATCTTGGTGGGGCTTGAACCTCCAACCTTCTGGTCAGTAACCCTGAGCCTCAACCACTGAGCCACCACTGCCCCAAACAATCAATAATTAATAATAATGAATAATAATTCTCAATAATTCTTAAATTACAATAAAACGAAAAAAACTTGACGAGTCTTTGATTTTACTGAAGAAGTTTGTTAATATGAACATACAAACGTTTTATATTATGCTTTGTGTAACAGTGAGATATTTAACATAACTTCCCATAAAAAATTGATATATGGCCATGAATATAAATATAAAACTATAGTTAATATATTTGGTCATATACAGTGCATTCAGAAAGGATTCAGACCCCTTCATTTATTTATTTTTTATGTTTTCACATTTTGTTATGTTATAGCCTTATGCTAAAATTCTTTAAATATATATATTGTCAATATACTATACACACAAAACCCCATAATGACAAAGAAAAAAACAGATTTTGATTTTAAAAACTAAAATATCATATTGACATAAGTATTCAGATACTTTGCTATGACACTTGAAATTTAGCTCTAGTGCATCCCATTTCTCTGGATCATCTGTTGAGATGTTTCTACACTTTGATTGGAGTCCACCTGTGGCAGATTCAATTGATTGGACATGATTTGGAAAGGCACACAACTGTCTATATAAGGTCTCACTGCTGAAAATGTATATCAGAGCAAAAACCAAGCCATGAGGTCAAAGGAACTACCTGCAGAGCTCAGAGACAGGATTATGTCGAAGCATAGATCTGGGGTAGGCTACAAAACATTTCTGCTGCATTGAAGGTTCTCAAGAGAAGGTTCTCAATAATTCTTAAATGGAAGAAGTTTGTAACAACCAGCACTCTTCCTAGAGCTGGCCACCCGGCCTAACTGAGCAATCGGGGGAGAAGGGCCTTGGTAAGAGTGGTTGCGCTCCAGAGATCATGTGTGGAAAAACTTGCAGAAGGACAATCATCACTGCAACACTCCACCGATCTGGGCTTTATGGCAGAGTGGCCAGACGGAAGCCTCAGTTCAAGACACATAAAAAACACCTTAAGACTCTCAGACTGCGAGAAACAAGATTCTCTGGTCTGATGAAATGAAGATTGAACTGTTTGGCCTCAATTCCAAGCATCATGTCTGGAGGAAACCAGGCACCGCTCATCACCTGCATAATACCATCCTAAGGATGAAGCATGGTGGTGGCAGTCTGGGGGTGTTTTTCAGCAGCAGGAACTGGGAGACTGGTCAGGGTTGAAGGAAAGCTAAATGCAGCAAAATACAGAGATATCCTTAATGAAAACCTGATACAGAGCTCTCAGGAACTCAGATTGGGCCAAAGGATCACCTTCCAACAGGACAATGACCCTAAGCACACAGCCAAGACAACGCAAAAGTGTCTTGGGGACAACTCTGTGAATGTTCTTGAGTGGTTCAGCCAGAGCCCAGACTTGAACACAATCGAACATCTTTGGAGAGACCTGAAAATGATGTCAGATTCATGAATGGATTTAACCTGAAAACTAAATGTAACTGAAATATTAATTGACTTTGGACTAAAAAACAAACTCTGCTTCCTCATTTCAAAAGTCCACAACACGCCACTGGTGTCATTTTACAACTCACCATATTCATTTGTATGGTAGTCCCAAAATGGTGATTTGCTGTCATAATACTGGACGTGGTTTTTTGACGTCAGGGCCATTATTTGATTATTTGGTCCAGTGTTGATACAAAGATTTTGTATGAACTATAAGATTAATGTCTAATGTCTTTTGAAGTCCATCCTGGATTAACTTCAGAAGTTCACATTGATGAATTGTCCTATAACGATGAAGGCTTTTGTTGGCAAATAACTGAAAGTCTTATGTATTCTATTTTAAGAGTTTAGTCCATCGTTAGACCAAGGTGATGCAGGCTGAGATCAGTGAGGTACTAGCAGGTCATTTCAGTGAGGTCTATCCTAAGTCCAAGGTTCAGGCAGTGGCATATGAAGTATCCCATGTCTTATGGTTGGAGTTGGCATCAGTTCATCCTCTGAAGTCTATCGTAATAGACTGAAGTGATGTCTGGCTGGCACCGGCTGCATTTAGTCATCATCACTCAGAGACACATAGCAGTGGAGTCCGACACCAAGCAGGAACATTAAAGTTTATAATTTTAGTCTTTCCTTATCCATTCCAGACATCTAATTAATTTTCACAAAATTAGAACAGAAATCGATTAGTTTATTATTAAAGGCTAGTAACATGCTGATTAATAAAGATACATTTAGAAGGGAAAAACGTTATGGCCTAAAAGGTGCTTTGAAACCACTCATGTGGCACTTTATGTCTACACGCATGCAGGGAAAAGAGGCAATGCGTGTGGAGCGGGACAGGGCAGAAATTATGCATGTTTGGTGCTAGAGAACAATATTCAAGATTACAGTGCAGAAAGATCAGAGCTGTTGTCCACATCACTTTTGTTCTGTCGCGCTCTTCACTAGAGACGATGAGAGGGCGCAACCATTGTCATGAAGTCTTGCGGTGCGGATGGAATCAATCCGGTGTCCGATGTAGCCTAATCGTTAGCAAGGCAGCTAGCATTAGCAAGTTAATCCAATCTGGCTGTACGTTACCACTGGTGCGATGTGAGCGAAGCTGAGGGTGTTTTCAATTAATTCCTATGAAAGCAGAGCGTCATGCTCGCAAGGTGGATCGTAGGATTGGCAGTGGTGCGGAGGAAGCTCTCTCCTAGCGCTGTGAGCGCCTATGAGCGGATTTCGTCCGCCCCATAGGAAACGTAGCCTGAGAAAGCCGAACTGCTTATGTTTAGTGATACTCCGTAAATATCGAAAATTCCTCAAAAGCTTATCGTGGATTTTCTTTATCGTTTTATCGCCCAGCCCTAAGTGCATGATAATATTTCTGGTTCCGGCAGACATAACTAAAGCATCCTATTTGTGAGTTGATGGAGAAATGAGGTGTATGCCTGGCAAAATAGATTCTATTTAGGCTACTAGCATCTCGAACAGTGTTATTTAGATTATTTCATAGTTTAGGAGCCAAATAGAAAAATGATCTATTACCTTTTGTGAATTTTTATATTCTAGAAACTATTAACAGGCCAGAATTTTGCGATCATAATGAATGGGATGGAATAGAGCATGGTAGAAGGTAACTTAAGTACTCCGGAGCTAGACCAAAGCTGTGTTCATAGTTAACAAAATGTTTAAATTAATATGAAATGTAATGGGTAGCAATGTAACAATGATGAAATGGGGCTAATTTGATCATATTTCTTGGTTCTACTTAGCAATCTGACTGCTGCATTTAGAACCAATTAAAGTTTATTTATTGAACTTGCAGGACATCCTCCCAGTAATGCATTACATTCTTGAGGTCATGAATGCTTAAATTCGTTTTTTTGGCATCAGCAACAGAGGGCATGTGTCGTAACTTTGCAACATTTCTGAGGTGGACGAATGCTGTTCTACAAACATTGGAAATTAAATTTTCAAAGGACAGATTGGTAGCAAATATAACTCATAAGTTCTTCACCGTTGAAGATGATGTAACAGTACATCCATCTAGAGTCAAATTATATATTAACTGCTTATTTTTTTAGGTTTTTGGTCCAATAATTAGTACCTCTGTTTTGTTGGAATAGAGTAGAAGGAAATTTCTGGCCATCCAATCTTTGATTTCATTGATACACTACTTATTTGGAGAATTGTGAAATTTTGTAGGGTTTCGAAAAATATAAAGTTGGGTATCATCGGTATAACAGTGGAAACTTATTCAACGATTCCTGATAATATGTCCCAGGGGGAAGCATTTATAAGGAGAAAAGCAGAGGCCCTAAAACTGATCCCTGTGGCACTATATACTTTTGTTTGGTTTCACAATTCCCCGTTTACACAGACAAAGTTGTAGCGGTCTGCTAAATAGGACCAAAACCATGCTAATGCAAGTCCACAAATACCAACATAATTCTCAAGCCTATTCAAGAGAATGTCATGATCTATGATGTCGAAGGCAGCACTAAGATCTAAAAGCACTAGAAGAGAAATGCAGCCGCTATCAAATTATAAGAGCAAGTCATTTGTAACTCTGATAAGTGCAGACTCTGTACTGTGATGGGGCCTAAATCCTGACTAAAATTGTTCATATAAACTATTTCTCTGTAGAAATTAACATAGTTGGGAGGACACTACATTTTCTAGTATTTTCGACATAAACGGGTGATTTGGAATTGGTCTATAATTAGCTAATTCTCAAGCTGTGACTTCTTAATAAGCGGTTTGATAACTGCCATTTTAAAGTTTCTTGGCACATGTCCTAAGGATAGCGAGGAGTTAATAATATTAAGAAGAGGTTCTGAGATTGCACGGAATACTACTTTTAAGAGCTTTGTTGGTGTTGGATCTAACATGTATGTTGTGATTTTTGATGTTTAGATAATTTTTATTAGCTTCATGACCTATGACAGCAAAGGATTGAAATTCACCTGAGGAAAATTATGAGATACTGTTTTCTGTGGTACTGTGACCGATAATTGCATAATTAATTTTATTTCTGATTATTTCAATTTATCAGTAAAGAAATGAATGAAGTCATTACTATTGTGCTGCGACTGAAATACATGAAATACCTCTAATTTTGTATTCTCCCACTTGCGCTCCATTTTACGAGCTGCTCTCTTGAGAATATGAGTGTGATCATTGGTGCAGGACTTTTTCTATAATTTTCTTTAATCGAAGGGAGGCAAAAGGGTGCTAAAGAAGACTGCAATTATATTTTCTGATATTACTTTGCTTACTGAGTATATGAGATAAATCTGGAAGATTATTATGAAGTTATCTTTAGTGGTTGAAAGAATAGTTCTACCTGAATGATAGCATGGTTTAGATGAGATGTCATCACTCTGCAGCAGAATTTCTATAGTATCAATATCAAATCCATGACAGAATTAAATCTAGCGTATGATTATGGCGATGAGTTGGTCCTGTCACATTTTGTCTGACTCCAAGAGAGTTTTCATTATCTATGTGAATGTTGAAGTCACCAACAATTAAAGCTCTATCCACAGTAATTACTAGATCTAATTAGCAAATTCACCAAGGAAATCAGAATAAAGCCCGGGTGATCTATATACTGTAGCAAGGGCAAAAGAAGTCAGAGATTTTTTTTAATTGTAGCTGATTGTGTCACATTAAGCATTATTAGTTCAAAAGACTTAACCTTATATCCTGTCCTCTGAGTGACACCAAAAACTTCACTGTAAATTGCAGCAACACCTCCTCCTCAACCCATCAGACGAGGCTAATGTTTATTACAATAACCTGGGGGGAGATTCATTTAAACTTATATATTCATCCGTTTTAAACCAGGTTTCAGTCAAACAGAGTGCATCCAAACTATGATCTGTATTCTGTAATAATTTAATTTACAATTAGTGCTTTGGTGGAAAGTGCTCTAATGTTTAGTAGCCCTACCTATCTAGGTGTCTCGAAGCATGCAGTAAAATGGCAAAGGATAAAATGATGACCGTAGAGAAATAAGGAAGTCGTAGCAACATGAGCCAGAACACTCTGAAGGTCTGTGCTGGGTTTGGTGGACATATGGTACGTTCAAGTTGTGTTGGAATTATCGTATTTAAGAGTTGAACGCACATGAACACCACCACAAAGATGAAATAACGAGTGGGATTCTGAGTCTCAGACATTCTGAGTTGGGGGCATGTCAATGTAAGAATCATGGCGGAAGCAAATGTATTAGTAATAATTCCATTTTACTTGAGGATTTTGACTGTGCAGTTCAGTTTGTATACATTTTTGTACTGTTAATAAATAATAATGATAAAACTTGCCAGAAAATAAGATTTGTTTAGCTGGTTAATGCAGTGGCAAGCACTTGCAACAAAACTACATTTCCCAGCATTAAATGTGGCTGAACAAGAATGATAAAATAGGCAGATAATGCATTCATAACACACCTAATGCATGGTTTGCTCTTCATTTTGTTGTATTGGTGCTAAAATAGCTTCCTGCCTCCTCCAGAGATAAAAGTATGAAATTGCAAAACGGGTCTGTTCTTTCTGAGTAAAATTGAACGCACCAGTAGCTTGAAAGCTCTAGGAGGAGGTTTGTCAATGCATTTGTCAAGACACTCAGCACTGTGAGCTATGCACAGGAACTAGCGTATGACGCCACTTCTGTGCTTTCTATGCAGATGGTTAAATAGTAAGAAAGCAAATGGCTGACATTCTAACAATCGGAGTAGGAGTATAGTGTAAAGTTTATTGAAAAAAATGTTTTGGTGTAGTGCACTGTCCATAACTTTGAAAAATATATAGCACACCTCAGAATTAAATTGACTATAAATAAAGAAGTGGTTTGGCCCCATTATTTTCAGAAATAAAAAAAAAAAAACAATAAAAAAAACTTTTTATAAATTTTATAAAAATCTGTAATTTTTTTACTCCCCATGTTTTTCCAAACCCATATGACATTCTTTTTTTAGTGGAAAGCTAAAGATATTTTTTTTGTTAGGTACTGGTTGCTCTTTTCATGCATTTACAATGAATGGGGACTGGACCTTTCGAGCCTCAAAGAATCGGATCAGTCTGATTCGTGAACAAATCATTAAAAAAAAAGATCTGACTCTAACAAATTTCATCTGAAAAGAACGAATGTTTCACGAATCGGACATCGCTACATCTCTCATGAACTCATGAATGCGCCATGGAGAGGAAGGGCGGATGTCAAGATTTTCAGTGTATAACAATATACATTTAAGATTGTTTCTCACACAAAGCTATTGTATGCTTCAGAAGACTTGTAATAGTGTCTATGTATTATACGGACCACTTTTATGAATATTTTAAAGGGAGAATACTGAAGAAATTAGTTTTTGCATACAATTAACAATAAGATGCACAAGATTAAAATTATGCTCTTCAGGAAATACATATAAGCATTGCATTTAAATAGTGCACACTTCAAATCAGAAATAATTTGGACACTGTAAGCATTTGAGAGAATTTCTAAGTAAACTTCTGAGCTATTCAGACTTGTGGTGCTGAGAAAGACTTAAATGTAGTTCCTGAAATGATACTGTTGATCAAAGTGTCTTGAAATAACTATACATTCAAAGATCTGAACCAAATCATTGATATTATTGTTCAAAAAAAATCTAATCTCAATCATAAAGCAATTTAGGTGCCTTTATTTTATCTTGGCTTTGCCTACAATCTGCAGATTAATACGTGATATACAGGTCTCAGGACCTGACAATTTTGCAATCAGTTGTTTTCCCACAGACTATCTGTCCTGTGATCTCTGTTCACCAGAGGGCGCCTTTTCTCATGATAACAGACCAACACGAAACTCAACAATGTCTTGACAGATCATGTGTGCTGCAATGCTGATGACAATAATAGGCACCATGATGATACTGAATTGTTAGTATTCTTGTTAATGCGTTTAGATTTTATTTAGTTAAACTTTTTGTGTGTGATTACACCCAATACTTTAATTTGTGTGTAAATGATTTGTTACTACAGACCTTAATGGACATTGCCGGGGCGTTCAAATCTTCCTTAATTAGGCTAATTAGTTTTCACACACACAAAAAAAAGAATGATAAAAACGAGGACGCTAATCTCCCCTTTAGCATATTTATTTTGTCGTCTCCAAGATACGATCAATTATTCCCAAAAGTCTTATTTAGAGAGCTGTAAAAAAAAAAAAAAAAAAAAAAAAAGGCAATATGCATTTATTCAACACAGAAAAAATATCATTAAGATATGTTTTATTTATTTTTCTTTCTTGCCCCCATTATCATATTTTTATAATCTTTTTGAACAGACCAAATGTCATTGGAAATATTCAACAAAACTTTGCATATATATTCACATTGATTTAACAAAACGTTTACAATTATCAAACAGTATATAGATAATACAAAGAACTGTATAAATAATAAACGTATAAAATGGGAGTAAAATACACAGTGGTCACAAGAATGTATATTACTTATGCGTGTTTCAATTACTCTCTTTAAGTTAATGACAACAGTACCGGTTCAAATAAATAAGTCTGTCGTTTCCTGAGAGTAAAATAGTTATGTAATCATAATCGACCATTCACAAACAAGCTTCAACAATGATTGTAGACCAAAATATTCGGTCGCTTAAACTCATATACATTATGATAAAAAAAACATTTAAAAAAAAATAAAAAGTTGCATGCGCGAATAGATTTGTTTTAATATTATGGATTAACCTAACACAGGGATTGTAGATATTTTACTGACCCTCCAGATTTCCAGTTGGTGTTGATGGTGAGCGAGGTCCTAGGGAAATGTCGTGCAGTTTCCTAATATGTTTTTTAAGGTCAAAGTTCCTGCAGAAACCCTTGCCGCATGTTGGACACGTGAAAGGCTTCTTGTCATTGTGCGTGTGCATGTGAAATGTGAGGTTGTACACCTGATGGAAGGCTTTGTTGCAGATATTGCACTTGAACTGTTTTTCTCCGCTGTGAGTCAGTTTGTGGTTTTTGTAGTTACCTTGAAAAAAAAAAAAAAAACACACAAAAACAAAAAAAAAACAAATGTGAGGCTCCAAACCCAATATTATATTTTATGCAAAAATCTGTCTGTCTGTCTGTCTAATTTTTCTAATTTTAATTAAATATTATAAAACAGGCTTCCAATACCTTTCTGGTGAAATCCTTTGCCACAGAATTCACAAATAAAAGGTTTGTATCCCGCATGAATTCGTGTATGGGTGTTAAGAGTTGAACTTCGGTTGAAAGCTTTGCCACATTGGTTGCATTTATGAGGTTTTTCCTGCAGAGAAACAGAGGAAACGTTAATACACACAACAAAGCTTGTGCCGTCATTGAATAGCACTGATTTAATTGACAATTAAAGTCATAGCTATTAATCTGAATGATAAACTTTTGCATCACAGTATGAAAGACGAAAAATGAATAACAACCATTAAATCCTTTATTATTAACATTAGGTGGTTTTATTGTTATTACTGTAACATTATTATTATTATTGAAACTAAAACTAATCTCTTATCAGGAAAAAAAATCCAATACTTTCTCAAATATTATAAAAGTAAAAAAGAAATATTTGAAAGTGCAGGAAAATGGCATGGCTTTTAATAAATTTATTACACCATTTTTTGTTTAACATGAAAACACAGGTTTGACACGCATTATAGCCTAAGTTTTGATACATTTAAGCATAAATATATGACCGACATTTACAGAAATCTTATGAAATATGTTCATATATGCTTTTCACTGATATAAAAGTCCTGTGCATATATGCAAAATATATTTCAAAATACTACAAAAATGCCCGTTTTCATATAATATAGACTATATTTCCCCAAATATATGCAGCCTACTCAAATATATGAACAAATATATAAAATGGATTTTATATGTGTGTATATATGGCCATATATCAGATTTCTGTTTTCTAATTTCTTATAGGGTTATATTTAGGCTACTGATAATCTACCTGCACTATTATATTAGCCTTGTTATAAACAACACAAATTGCAATTGTGATACATTTTCTTAAATTGACACTCAGTTGCCTCAACAGCACCAACGATGTCATTTAATTACAGTTATTTGTTGTGCGCATGTATTACCTGAGTGTGGATGATTTTATGGCGACAGAGAGTACTCGCTTGTCTGAATCCTTTGCCGCATACTTTGCACACGAACGGTCTGGCGCCCGTGTGAACCGGCATGTGTCGCGTTAAATTATAGTGTGCGTTGAATACCTGGAAATTTGAAATGCACTTTGTGTTATATATATATATATATATATATATATATATATATATATATATATATATATATATATATATTAATAAACGAATAATATATATATATATATTTTTTTATACACAATATATATTGATAATAATAATAATGTGTGATATATATATATATATATATATATATATATATATATATATATATATCACACATTATTATTATTATCAATATATATTGTGTATATAATTATTATATATATATAATATAATTATTCATATATAAATATATTATATATAATAATACAATATATCGAACAAGGCTGTCTTCTGTTTATATATAAAATAGGTGACAGCCTTGTTCGATGTCGCTCTGCTCACCTTGCCACAAACTTCACAGGTGAACACCTTTGGTTTGTTTTGAGGAGTGCTGCTGCTTAATTTTGCTGAGTTCTTGAACAGTTTTTCCGACAGGATCTGCGCACTCTCCTTCATGTAATGGTGCAGATGAGTCTGAGAAAGTTCCTTGAAAGACACGTTTTGAGGAAACCTGTCCGCACCGTTGCCCGCTTTACATTTGTCGGTGGAAAAGAGGCTCTTCTGACGCGCGTGCAGAGGGCTGTTGAGAAGATACGATGCCATGGGGTGAAAGTTGACCAGACCCGCGTGAGGCGGACACGCACTTTCCCCGCAGTTCAGGTAACACACAGCGGCGCCCATAGCGTGGAACGAGGACTGGTTCACTACGCGTGGGCGAAAGAGTTTGTATTGTCCGATGGCGGGTGTCGCATCTTGCTGCTCGTTTTTATAATTCACCAATTCGTTCGTACTGTAAGAAAAAGCATCGGAGTGATTGGCGTCTAATCCATTGATGTTAAGTTTATGAGGCGGCTCGCAGGCGAGCGGCATGAGTGGTATCATGCAGTGCAGCGGGGCGGGAGGCTGCTTGGGGTCCGCTTTCCCCACGGGAGCGTGAAACAAGTTCGGGAACGATATTGACTTTGGCTCGGGCGTCCTGGCCATAATCCTTTCGATCGAAAAAGCGAGAGGCTTGGAGCTGGTGATCATTCTTCCTCCAGTCGTTAAACTTCCCGAAGCCGAAGGGGCGCCAAATATACCCGATGAGTGGTACAGCGCGCTGTCCATGACTTTGAGCGCAACACCTTTACCTGCGTCAAGCAAGTAGATAAGTTGGATTCCTCTCAGTGACCCGCAAGAAAAGACATCATCAAGCGCAGTCTTGCTCTACTTGGCCCCCTCGGCTGCTCCGCCGCTTGTCAATTGCGGACAATCAGCACTTATGTCCGCCCCGGATTGCTCAATAAAGCGTGTTTTGTCAATAGCGCAACTCGGGCTCGCGACGTGCGCACGTCAAAGACACGTAAAGTAGCCAGATGCTCGACTTAGTTGTATCAATCACTAGTGCGTTCTCGTTCTCTCTCTCTCTCTCTCTCTCTCTCTCTCTCTCTCTCTCTCTCTCTCTCTCTCTCTCTCTCTCTCTCTCTCTCTCTCTCTCTCTCTCTGCAATTGTCCTACACACTGCTGTGGGTGACAAACTCAAGAAGGTGATCTTTATTACCACGCGCGTCTTGTTCAACTGTAATGCGTTTGGCGAATCTCTGGTCCCCTCGCGACTCGCTGTGACATCATTTTTTTTTACATACGTCATGTTTGTCAACATTTGACATATGAAAACTCAACCTTACCTTATTTCACTTTATGTCAAACTTTGTCTAACCTTAACGATTACGTTAGTTTGGAGCACGGGCCGGGATGTTTAGTGCATTATTGGTGAAACCTGTAGTAGAATGTAACACAGCAAAGACTGAATAACACCGAATTGACTTGTACATATCATGGACACTGGCCTATGTTGGATATAGTACTCTTGATTTGACAATTAGTCTATGCCAAATTATTGATTGTCAATTATGTAGGCGTTAACTTACAATTCGAATTCACAATGGAATGTAAATGATAATTATATATAAAAAAGCATTTATTTGTCATTAGAGAAACTTCACGCGACCATTAGCATACCTGATTTTTGCAATCATTTTATTTGGCATCTTATTTTATTAAAAGCTAGGCTATATACTATGTATTTTTATTAATTTGTTTCATGATTATTATTGTGTTATTTAGTGTAAAAATTCTGGAAATAATTAATAGACGTCATGCCGCCAATACATTTTCGCGCCACTTCACGCGCACATAAAAAACATTGACTTCAGGAAAAGCTAGGCTATATTTCGCATCAGATCTACGACCTTCGTTTACAAACGCAAACTCTTGAGGACATTTCAGCTGGGAATTGTGAGCCAAACGCCTCCAAGGAGCTGAGATCATACCAAGAGGAGAGAGTGAGATACTGTGAAATACTGTTGACACTAATTCCATGTGAAGAAATCTTCCTTGAAGGATTATTCGGTTAAAAGGTAACATATTTGGAAAATTAGGACGTTGGGGACGTATCCTGCTTTCAATATATTTACATTTAGCATATTTATTCTGAAATTTACATTAGCCTATTTAGCGTATTGTTTTTTTTTCTCCCCATAATGGCTGTAGGCTACTAAAAAAGGCGCTAAAATGATAACGTTTGTGTTTTCAGGACGACTTTAGAACATCACTAATTTTGACTGTTGTTCAATTGGAAACAGATGGGTATCAAATAACCAGCAATTTGGAGATTTTCAACATAATAAGCAGTCGCCTCACTGTTGTCATATGCTGCTTCTCGGATTTCTTCAGCTGTGTTAATGAAAATGAGAAAATAATTCCTCCGTAACAAATGCGTCTTAACATTTGTTTCTTTTCCGTCATGATGTAACGTGTTTTCACGGTGATTTTGATAAGTTCAAACACTGCATCCTGCCGACAAAATATAAGAAATATTCTGCGGATATTTGTGACAATAATCTCGATTTTAGTTAGTTCATTGCGGGGACGATCTTTTTAAACCGTCAAATATTTTTTTACTGTCTAGTTTTCAATTATAGCCCATCTGGTTCGAGAAAATATTTTGCCCATATTTCCGCTATAAAAAATGCAATTAATATGATTTAAAAAGAGTTTGCACAATGCCGTTTCAGATGTTAATGGTTTCTGGTGTAGACTGCACAGTAGCCTAAACACAGCCAGTGCCAAAATACAAGATTTTTTTTTAATTGTGCATTTAAAAATAAATAAATGTATAATATACAGCATATTTTCTCCATCTTATTTTAACTGCTTACAATTATTATTATAGTCGTATTTTGTGTAACATGTCTGGAAAACCTCGAAAGACTATAATGCTGCATTTATGGTAAGTTTATTCTTCTGCATGGCGCCATATATTTCTTTATAATTTGTTCTGTGTCACGCACAATAAAATGATACAAATATAGGCTACAGTATATACAGATCAGAACAATCATAAAACTGCACACAACTTGTTCAAGACGAAAACCAAGAATTAAAATTAAGTTTAAGCATAAAAACATTGCGAAATACAGACCGTATATTCTGGTTATGTATAATATCAGTTTATTTTATTTGTTTTATACACTACCGGTCAAAAGTTTTGAAAAACTTGACTGAAATGTTTCTCATGATCTTAAAATCTTTTGATCTGAAAGCGTATACTTAAATTTTTTAAATTAGTTTTGTAGACAAAAATATACATTAGCCACCATATTAATTTATTTCATTATAAAACTAAAATCTAATAAAAAAAAATTGAAATTGATGACTTGGACCAAATAATAAAGAAAAGCAGCCAATAAGTGCCCAACATAGATGAAAAACTCCTTCAATATTGTAAAAAAAAAAAAAAAAAAAGTATCCCAGGGTGATTCCTCAAGAAGTTGTTTGAGAAAATGTCAAGAGTTCATGTCTGCAAATTCTAGGCAAAGGGTGACTACTTTGAAGATGATAAAATATTGATTTAATTTGGATTTTGTTTAGTCGCAACATAATTCCCATAGTTCCATTTATGTTATTCCAAAATTTTGATGACTTTACTATTCTAAATTTGTGAAGACATTTTTAATAAAGAATGAGTAGCCTAAGTGTTTTAAATATTTGGACTGTTAGTGTATGTTTATTAAATGTGGTAGTCCAACAGAAAAATATCTAGTAATCTTGTTACTTTCGATTTTAGAGCTTTAAAAACATATTGCAACCCTGACAAGTTAAAATGTCATAATATACAAGCCCGTTATGCATAATGTTGTGCAATACTCTTTTGATTTTGCTCTACACATGCATTTAATAAGTTAGTACATGTTTCTGTAGAACATAGATAAACATTAATAAAACATATTGGGAGCTGTCTTTTGAATAAGGTGGACTGAATGTCTTTCAAGGTATTTTTATTATATATTATTTTTTTTGCTTAAGATCAGTTTCAACACAGCTTACATAATTCTTCATGAACTGTTTCATGCAGCCTTTCAACAAATCAATTTATACTATGTCTTCATGTGTGTCAAATTTAAATAGAAAAAACACAAATAAAAGACAAGAAGTGACATTAAAACACTAATTCTAACGCTTAAAAGACACCTGGGCAAACTCAGGTGCACAAAGACAATAGAAATATACAACTTTTTTTTTTTTTTTAATTCAATGACATCTTTTATCTGCAACATAGTTGGACACTGACAACATACCAGACACAACAGACTGTTACTTCTACAGAAAAATCTGAACCTGAACTCAGCTATTGATTGAAACAGTGGCACAATTTCATTGAATAAACTGTGAACAACTAGCATTTCATCCATCAAATTTGGGGAATTGGCCTGAGGATCCCAAGCTGATGCAAAAAAAAAAAAAAACAACAAAAAAAAAAACAGCAAACAAGCGAACGCTACTTCCCTCACAGTCTTTATTTCTAGCTGTTACAGCTTTTCTATGCTACACTTACAAACCCATATCATTGGTTAATCCTTAATGTGCCTTCTTCCTGCTATCACATCGGACAATCACGGTTCAAACCTGCCTTGTTACGTGACGGGCCAGCATATCACCACACATCAATTACAGAATGACAGAGACACGGACACTGGAGCTGTCTGTAAGTGGCCAGTAAGAGTTTTTTAAAAGCATGGTGACATCTGTAAACCACAGCTTAGACAAAAGGGCACCATAGCACTGGCTGGGGAGCATTAAGCGTAAGCTCCAATCAGGAGAGCTGGAATTTGGCCTTTTTGTATCGCCTTTGAGATGACAACCCGTATAGGTGGGATGTTAAACTTCCTCTTCATCGCTGTCCCGCATGGTGATGCCCTGGAGGCCATCGGTGGCAGACACGGCTGCAGTGGCTTCCTCGATAGTGAGGCGGTTGTAAACGGTCTCGTAGCTCTTGTTGTTCAAAGTGCCATCCAGCACGCCTTGTAGCCGAAAGTCACGGTACGACTTCTGCACAAAAAAATATAGAAAAAAGCCAGCAATCACACATTAAAAAAAAAAAAAAAAAACTCACAGAACAGCGCATAATTATAAACTAGGAAACAATTAAATAATTTAAGGTACATTTTCCAATTTCTCTTTTGACTTCTGTTCAAAATCATACATCAGGGATTTGCTTGAAACGGCACTCATGTACTAATTAATCTCTTATTATCTGGGTAATGGAATTCCTTGTGCAGCCAAACTGAACTTGACACTCTTGTCATGGTCATTTAGCATCAACAGAATTTCAGTCTTCACATTGTTTTCACTTTTTTTTTACCTTGACAATCTTGATGAGAGTTTTGATTTGATAAACATGCAGCTGCTGGTCGAGCCTGTCTGTCAGCCAGACACAAACTGCCTTCATGAAAGAGTTGTACCATTGCTGTGGAGATGAGAGAAAAAAAAGACAATCCTTGACCAAAAGGGGACATCAAAATTTGATGCAAAAAAATAAATAAATCCTCTCTGCAGATCTAGTTCTTTTAAGCAAATAAAAAGACCCCCCCCCCCCCCCAAATGGTGTCTTGAAATTTTAGACTTAGAAACATATTCCATAAAGTCATTTATTTTTATTAAACCCAAAGCTTCATTATATCATTCAGTTAGCTACTTACAACCTCTTATCAAAGCAGATGCAAGAAAAAGATGATTGCCTATTTAATGTTCACATTAAGAGTCTAATTTATTAATTAATTGCTAATTACTAAACTTGCTGTATACTTCATAATGCTGTAGGTGTTCAGTGGCGTAGATTCCGGGGGGGTTGGGGAGAGGACCCCCCCCCACATCCAGTAATCGAAACAAGTACAACCCCCCTAATATTTATACCATGATTAATGGAAACAAGTATATGCTTCAAGCTGCAACACCCCCCCCCCCCCCCCAAATGTTCAAGCCAAATCTATTGTCCATTTCAATGAACCCGAGGACACCATGTATAATTAGCAATTCAGAAGGCCGGCATTTCTGCAATATGATATTACTGATATGATATTTCCATTAACAGAAAAAGCAAACAGTGAATTGGTGTGCATAAGGACTTTCTGACAACAGTCCATGTCTATTAAATCAGTTTGCATTCAGATCGCATTTCAAAATCTTTAGCTCAAGCTGCTGAAAGTTAAAAGGATGGAGATTTGATTGCCCATATTCACTTGATGCTCAGAGTATGATGTTATTGTTTAAGGCCAAAGCATCCATTTTTTTTTTTTTTTTTTTCAAATATCACTCAGTGGCCTGTTTTCACCAAACCTCCCTTGTATCTACTTTTAATTTGAACAAGTGCTACAACTAACAATTATTTATTCGATTAATTGGATAAATACTAACATTTTATTTCCTGTATTTTATTAAAATAAAATTAAAAACAAAACCCCAGAAATGATAGAGCGTAAGGATTTGGTCTGATTTACTGTATACTGAATTTACGACTCTAACTTTGAACAAAACCTGAATATTTAATATTTTGAATTTATTGTTATTATTAATTTCAGGACATAAGCAAAACATTTCCTTTACTTGTAAAACTTAACAAAAAGTACAGTTCATTAAAAAGTAAAAGATCCACCGGGAAGGAGTGGGACAAAAAAAAATAAAAAAATCAGCCCAGCAGAGGGCAATGGTGACACCAGAATAGAAATATGAATAAATCTGCCCAGCTGAAAAATACATAATTATGTTAGACACATATGCTTGTGCACTCTCATAGAATAACTGTTTTAATGAATATTGTATGTTTTAAAATAGTATGGTTACTGATTACATGTTTCTAAACTTTTCTTTTGTTTATCTAGTAAAATAATGCTTGCCATGGTTTAAATTTACTAGTGAAATCAGACATTACATTTGGCATTATCAGGAAGACTATCAAATATCAGTATCCTTACCATTATTATACATTATAATCAGCAATATATACAGTTTAATACAGTGAAATCATCAGATTCACTCTCGCACTGAAAATAGCATCTTTGCCTATAATACATGCACTGACAGGATGAGGAGAAAACATCTGAAACACTTTAAAAACCGGCACAATTGGACCTCTGAGACATCAGTGTGATATCCATGAAAGTGGCACGATTGAGTACACTGAAACTGAAGGCACGGTATGATGTTGCACGAGTTTAATCAAAGTGATTGCACTCCCTTTCTCCAGTTTGATTGACGTAGACGTGCACGCTCGTTTGCTCAGTGAAGTTTAAAGGAGACACACGTGTGGTAAAAACAAACAGTATACATTATGAAACAGAAAATATCAGTAAATTGTAAGCTGTGCACATGAAAGCACATCAAACATAGAGCTCCATGCATCAAATAGCACAAGCCCTCTGTCAACGCACCTGATGCAGCAAATGCTCCACATTAAACTGTATGCTTATTATGATTTTCTTTTAAGTGTTTATAAAGTGCTCTCATGCGCTGGACAACTTGGGTCATGGTTTTTATGGTTCAAATTGTCTCCATCGTTTTACAAATGAGTTTACACATTTTTTCACCGGGCTGTAAAGTGACTTCACTGATGGAGCTTTTCCATGCTTGCCGCATATACACAACTAATCAATAATAAAATTTGTTGTCGATGATTTCCATTAACAATAATTATTGATTTTGTTGATTGTTGTTGCAGCCCTAATTTGAACCTTATTTGCCATAAAGGTTTACTTAATGCATATTTAATTTCAAATTTGTAGTGGGTGCGTAAATGATCCCAAACAGCACAAGAGTAATCAGCAAAATCTTGACAAGATTTGTTGGGCAAAACAGAAGATGAGATGCCGCTTAATTGAAGCACTTAGGCTGGCTGGGGAAACAGATGACGGTGGTACTAATTGTGTAAAGTGAAGGAACGGCAATGCATTTCTCCATATCAGCAGTGGCCAGATGAATCTTCGTCTCACATGTCGGTAATCACATGCTTAAATGTCCACTTGTCTGGTTCATTAGAAAAGCAGGGGAGGGCAGGCTCGGCATCTGTGACTAGGCTGAGGGCCACTGCCCCTCGCTTTGCAGTCCTCATCGCATCCTTAATCACTGTGATTTACAGCCTCGGACAAACGGACCACAGCCTGCAAGGGCATGCAGTGACTGATTTTCTTATTTCCTAACGCATCTTCTCTCAGTTTCAGCAGTACACAACAATCATTGGCCTGATGTACACAAGCTCTTAGATCCATTAAGAAGAAACAGCCAGAGGAGTGCACGATTAGATGCAAAAATAGACAGAAATATAGGGGCGAACAGGGCAATTCATCACATTGATGAAGTTGTCATGAGGGCTATAACCTATCACAGTAACAATAATATTTTTAGGCAATAGTTAAATTGCGCAAATATGGGTTTTGTATATGCTGGTTTCAAACACATAATTCAAAATTCCCTTTAATTAGAATAATTTTTGTAAATTAAAAGTAAATTTTCACTCACATAATATTTTGGTTTCACTTGGGTAAACAAGTGAAAAAAAAAAAAAAAAAAAAATTCATTCGTCATTCAGAACTCACCTTTTTTAACCTGGTGCAATCCTTGTGTTTTGGCTTCGCAATGAGCAACACATAATTTAAACAAATTTAAACCGACTGTTCACAAGACTCTAGACTGTCATTTAAGGGTTAAACTTCTGGCGACACAACATCATGACGTCGATTTCCGTGATGCACTTCTACAGACGTAGAGCCAACAAACATGCCTCTGGTAAGAAGTCATTTCAATGACATCGGTTTGGGTGAAAATAGTAGCATCTAACTTAAAAAAATTAATTTATTTTCCACACCTCAGCGTGCTGATAAAAATGATGTCCTCATACATGGATTTTGAGACATTATTCCCTCAAAAAGTTGAAAAAACATGCTAGTTATGGATAATACTAATATACTTCACTAGTCTTGAATTGTTTTTTTACTTGTTTATTAGGTGCTACTAGTTACGAATAAAAAAAGGAAATGGAAAATGCACACAGCAGTCACAAGGGGTCACAGTCGGGTATCAGGAGGTTTACTGTCATTTTTAGTGCAAATTCTGTTTGATTTTGCAATTAAATCATGTTGTTCTTCCTTAAAAGTGCACTCCGAAGGCATCATTTGTGCCATTTGGAATGCATATAAAGATTTATACTTAATTAATTGAAATATTTGTTGGCCAAAACAAAGTTTTGATATTTTTGTATGTTACCTTTTTTAAATTTTTATTGTTTAATGAATCAGTTTGTGCTTCATAAAGGTTTGACTTTTTATATTTTGTAGAAAAGCCTGTAATAGGAAGTTTATTGCTGGTGTAGGAGAGGCATAGATTTGAAGAGAATCGTAGATTTGGTTTTGGTGGTTGTGGGGACACGTTTCCCTGTTACCCCCCAACGTTCACATGAAAACTACAGCACTGGTGTAATGGCAAATTCCAGTGTGACAACTTGCCCCATATAGTGTGACAATATGCCAATAGGTCAATGAACTGTTTTTTTTTTTTTTCCCCTCTGGGCAAGAACAGTAAATATATTCAATAACTTTTTGTAGCCAAGACTTTAAGGTATGTGGCTATGCAGAAATTGACTTAATAAACATTCCCTGAGAAATACACACTGGAGTAAAAAATGTGACAACTAGCCCTGGACTCCCCTATTTAAAGTGGAAACAGCTAAACGAAAAACTTCCAAAAGTTATTGCGAACTGAATATTAAGCTCCAAGAGATCCAAAGATTTAAGTGTAATCAGATCAGGTGTTTCTGAACAGATTGATGAATTCGCAAACTTAGAAAGAGACGTGCAACACCACAAATGTGCACACAAACACACACGCACAGGCTGTTTGATAAGGAAGTTTCTGCGGTGACACATAGTGACCTCACTCTCTGTGCTCTCTCCTGGTGCATGACTGTGTGTGTGTGACACACATTAGGGGCTGCCGGTGTGCGGGGCACATCCATTCCGCTCGCCTGTTTCCATACGGTGCCGTTGCCAAAGGTCTAATAAATCAAGAGGAGACATCAAACACTACATCTCTCCAATCTGGCTCGGAATAGAACATTTTAAAAGACAATCTGGTCTGGAGTTACCAGGGTGATAGGGTTGTGTGAGCATGTGTGCGTTTCTGTCATACTATGGATCTACAGTCTCTGAAATTGTGTTCTTTAAAAGAATGAGCAGTTTGTTTTAAACAAAAATAAAGGTATAGTTCACCCTAAAATTAAAATTCTGTCATTATTTACTGTACTCACATTCATGTTGATGCAAAGCTATATGACACTCTATCTTCTGTGGAACATAAAAGGAAATGTTAGGCAGAATGTTCAGGAACTGACAACCTCAATACCATTTACTTTCATCTTATTGAAGAATGCAGCATCATTCTTCTAAGGTTTTCCTCTTGTGTTCCATGGAGGAACGCAAGTTATACGGCTTAGAATGACATGAGCTTGAGTAAATAGTGACAGAATTTTCATTTTTGGGAGAACTATCCTTTAAGGAGGCATTTCCACCTGCAGCGCACACACGCACGCACGCACTTTCTCTCCAGCATTGTTCGAGAGTAAACAGGTCAACAGGAGCCCTGAGTGAGTGCTCGAGCACTGGAAGTGGTCACAGTGGGCTGATGAGTGCTCTTGGTGAGGCCTCACAAGCTCTTCCTACAAAAACTTTCACCACCCCCTTTCATGGTTCTACAATACCCATAGCTGAGTAGAGGGGCTAAGACCACAGGCAGAAAGAAGAGAAAGAGATTAGGAAGAATAAACTATAAATTTGACCTCGAAAAAACATCTGAATAAAACAAATAACAAGGGGCAGAATGAGACTTGAATGTTTTTAATACACGTCTTTCTGGAATACTTGATTCTGGTAAAATGTCTCTCAAACTGTGAATTATTTCCTTATCAGTCTTGGGTGTAATCCGATTACAAAGCAAAGTTACTGTAATCTAATCCATTTTTTATTCAAAATGTTGTTGTAATCAGATTAAAATGACTGCCTTTCAATTAAAGGCTGATGTAATTTCTGTGACACTAGTGCCACCAAATGAAATTGCAAAAATAAACAATGTTTTCAAAACAGCTTTCAGAATACGCCACTCATCTGCCATTAAACGAACAAACAAATAGCCATGCCCCCAACTAACGCCATTGGTCGAGTAACGTTGGGGCGGGTCTAAACGTGTCGCTCAAAACAAACAGTATTTTTTTAATAGTGCCACAGAGATACAGTGTTTTCAGTTTTCAAGAAAATAAACCTTTGAACTTTCAATTAATTTAATTACTTTTAAGTACATGGTTAGTACAGGTTTATACTTATTTCTAATATATTATGTATGTAGAATACATTAATTATGGCCTCAAAATTAGTCATTATGAAGGAGAAATGTGTGGTGCTGAGTGCATGATTGTAACAATAAACAAGAAAGAAATAGACATTTTGAAATTTTTTAGTGGAAAAGTGTTCTAGAAAGTATCTTAAAAGTAAAGTAATACAAAAATACAGTGAATATTTATCACCACAGCCACAAGTATGCATCACACACCAATGTTAGGTTATGATGAACTTTACCTGTTAAAAATATGTTTGTTATACTTGATTTACTAAACAAGCAATGCTGTCAGAAGCTCATTTGTTAGTTTAGAGCTGCATTTATTTGAAGTAGTTGTAATTTGTTTGCAGGAACTGTATTGAGCCTTAGAATGTAATTCAAACATGTGTTTCTTGGAGAACAGGCATTATGAAACAATCATGTGGAAGCACATGAATAGCTTCAGCTTGCTGCTGAGTGGCAGGAACTTACGTCAAAGATTTTCTCTGAGTACATTTCATCGCTTACACGGTCTCGCAGAATATCTTGGTTTTGCCTTACGAAGGTGATGTAGGTGTCTGCTAGATCCGTACCAGGTTTCTGCAAAGAGGAAGCAACAAGTTTAAATTCATAAGAGGGGTGTTTTTTCCCCCTTTTTCCACACAATTTGGAATGCCCAATTCCCAATGTGCTTTTAAGTCCTCGTGGTGGCGTAGTGACTCGCCTCAATCCGGCTGGTGAGGATGAATCGAAGCAGCCTCCACGTCTGAGACTGTCAAATTGCGCATCTTATCACATAGCTTGTTGAGCATGCTGCCACGGAGACATAGCGCATGTGGAGGCTTCATGCCATTCTCTGCAGCACTGACGCTCAACTCACCACGTGAGAACTCACCACATTAAATTGACCACGAGGAGGTTACCCCATGTGACTTTACTCTCCTTAGCAACCGGGACAATTTGGTTGCTTAGGAGACCTGGCTGGAGTCAGCACGCCCTGGGATTTGAACTAGCAAACTACAAGGGTGGTAGCCAGAGTCTTTTACCACTGAGCTACCCAGGCCCCACAAGAGCCTTCATTTTGGGGACTACAAAGCACATTTGACCGACAAACATGAAGATAATTCATGTAGAGTTACTAAATCTTTACATTCTCATAGGTCAACTAATATTTTTTGACCAAAAAAGTTTTAAAACCTAAAGAAATGGATCATATTTGTGACAAAAATGAGATGAACACCCAAGAAGTCAAATCTGCATTTCATTGCATGATGCTGACTTCATGCCATTTTACATACATACATACATACATACATACATGCATACATACATACATACATACACATATATATATATATATGTTAATTGAAAATAATATACATTTAATGTACTTAGCACTACTGAGACTTGTAAATATGAATCATTGTAGTGTCTAAAATGCATATCACATGGTATATATATATATACATATATATACACACACACACACATACATATATATACATACACACACATACATATATATATATATATATATATATATATATATACACACACATATACATACATACATATACATATATATATACACACACACATACATACACGTATATATACACATACATACATACATTATATATATTATATATATATATATATATATATATATATATATATATAAAAATATATATATATAAGAAAAAGCACCAGTGACACTAAAACCCAGCTAAAAGCAATCCTTTTTTCCGGTGGAAAACATTTATATTCCCACTGGCGGTGTTAAAACATGAAATGTCCATAGTGCTGTAATTGCTCTGACATGTTTTCCACCCATGACTTATGGGCTGATGTAGTTGAGGGCTTGGAAGCTGGAAAACCCCCTTTTTTAGACAGAGAGCAAAAAGACACCTGAACTTTGGCTTACTGTTCTTGTGAGGCTTTTCACAGCTGTGTGCTGGTGTCTTGATTGCTATCAATGGCATATTGCTTGATAGAAAATACAGAAAAAAATCTCAATATTGATCCTTAAAATCCCAAGATCGATCTTTTACTCTTTACCTATTCTCAGTGGCTGTATGAAAATGTATTTGTGAATTGTATTTGAAAGAAACAAATGGAAGGACAATGGCGAAAGCCTCTGAAGTATCCTCAATGTCATCTTTAGAAGCATGCAAGCTTCCTAATTCAAAGCACGCACAAAAGATAACAGCGTGAATTGCAATTTTATTTGCAATGATTTTATCTGAACAGCTATGAAATCAAAAGGCTTTAGAAAACGTTTAAATGCTCAAGAACCACAGTATATTGCAACACCACGAAAACATTTTAGTTACATTTTCTTGAGTTTTCATTAGCAGTGTGCAAAATGGCTCTATATTTTCTACTTATTGATGATATTTGATATACAACTCGAAAATTGTGTATTTGCTCTGAAATGGCATTCAAATGATATATATATATATATATATATATATATATATATATATTTTAAACCAGAGAAACAATAATTTCAACCAAACAGCCATTTTAGTTGATTGACAATGTTTGCTCTAAAACAGTTTTTGTGAGCAAATTAACTCACTTTTGGAGCCCAGTTTAAGATTATTATAATATAACATAACATACATAGTTTTCTTTTTATTCTGAGTTAGCTTGTTTACTTTGCTGTTAATAAAGCTGCATTTAGATCCTCCTTTCTCGCCTGCCTCATCACAGAAAGACTGATCTCCGAAATCGATCTAGCAGCTGACAGAATTCTCCTCCTTGTGCAAGGGGACCGTCCGGTTGAGGATCACATCCGTGAGTTTTTAGAGCTTAGAGCCGGCAAATTTAGTGCACTCTCTAGACCGCTCTTTGGTGGATTTCTTCAGGGCAGGTCTCAGTAGTCCACTAAAGGAGCTAATGCCTCCAGAAGATTCTCACTGGATGCTCTTCTGAGTTCGTGGAGGAGGCTCTGTGAGGAGGCGCCCGCTTCCCCAGTGACTATTCCTCCCGTGGCTCCTCCCGCTTCCTCGGAGACTATTCCGCCAGTGGCTCCTCCTGCTCCCGCAGAGACAATTTTTCCCGCAGCTCCGCCCACTCCCATAGAGACAGTTCCTCCCGTGGCTCCGCCCGCTTCCCCCAGAAACTATTCCTCCCACTGGTCCGCCCGCTCCCTTATAGACAGTTCATCCCGCTGCTACACATGCTTCCCCCGAGACTATTCCTCCCTCGGCTCCGCCCGCTCCCTCAGAGACTATTTCGCCAGGGGCTCTGCCCACTCCCCCAGAGACTATTCCTCCCACAGCTCCGCCCGCTCCCCCAGAGACTATTCCTCCCGCAGCTCCGCCCGCTCCCCCAGAGACAAGTCCTCCTGCGGTTCCTTCCATCTCCCAGCCCCTCCTGACCTTGTCTCGGCCCTGCGGCCACCTCACAGGTCACCTGACCCAGTCCCTGTCCTACGGCCGTCTCCCAGGCCTCTTGATCCCGTCTCGCCCCTGCTGCCACCTCCCAGACCTCCTGACCCAGTCCCCATCTTGAGGTGGTCCCCTTGGTCTCCTGGCCGTCCCCCGGATCTACTCTGGTCCCCTTGGTCTTCCAGCCGTCCGCTGGATCTGCTCTGGTCTCCTTGGTCTCCTGGTCATCCACCAGATCTGCTCTTGTCACCATGGTCTCCTGGCCCTCTGTCTGATCTGCTCTGGTCTCCATGGTCCTCACTCCCTCGGCCTCAGTCTCAAATCTCCCTGTGTTCCTCTGCTCTCCATACCCCCTTGAACTGTCTGTTTGCCCCTTGTGCCCCACTAACCACCTGTTTTCCCCCACAATCCATGGATGAGTTATTTAAATTTTTTTGTTAATTTTTTAACTGTTTTTTGTCTTTACTTATATTTAAATTCTTGTTTAGTTCCTGTTTCATGTTTTTGTATTTTCATTTTATGACTGTTTCCACAGTTGTTCCTCGTTCCCTATTTTGCCCCCACAGTATTTAAGCCCTTTTTTCCCCTGTTTTCTTTTCTGTTAATAAAGCTGCATTTAGATCCTCCTTCCTCGCTTGCCTCATCACAGTTATAACAGCTGTTTTACTCAATCAATGCAAATGAAAGCTTATTTATTATATCTTTTAAACTGCATAGTTTTGGACCTGATGTTATTTTATATTAATATATATATATAAACATTTTAGTAAATGTATAAAGCTAGAAGGTTCCCTGTATAGTTTACATTGTTAGCTCTAAGATAATTTCTCTCATATGTAAGAAAAGGGATATTATAACTGAAATATACCAAATAAATCAGAATTGAATCAAACTAAATCGATAGATTGAGAATCGAAATCAATTGAAATCAGGAAATCTGTATTAATACAACGCCCTACAATGGTTTGACAGTAGCAGTGCTGGGGAAACTACTTTGAAGATGCTTTCCAAACTACAAACAAAAACTATGCTGGAGCTATATGAAGGAGCAATATTGAAAAATAATTAACAAGATTTATTCAGCACTATCATAAAATAAATCGGGGTTCAAGTATTTAAGGTGCACTCAGTGAATTTTTAGCAGGCTCTTGCACATCCCAGTAAACTCTATACTGACACCTATCATCCTGGATACTTAAAGTTTTAGTTTGTACTGCCGCTTCTCACTAAAGATGTTTGTTTATCTTCTGTTTTGTTACTTTTAGTCTGCATTTTTTACATCTCATACTACATGCGTTCCTCTAATTTCTTGGATTCAATCCAAACAAATTTTCACATGTTGACTGTGACCAAGCAGCCGAAACCACCCTCTGGCAGCTGAAAACCGCCGTGTGCTCGCGATTGCTGTTTGATGTTGCGCTGTTTATCTGAGATCAACAGCAGGAGAGCTGCAGATCCTAACGGTTTCTTTCATCACTCCAGCAGAGACCTCTTGTTTGGATATTTCATCTTTCCACTTGCACTCTTTCTGTTTGGACTGTCTGGTGGTTCATACTCCTGCTGATCTTGGGCTCCGTTGTTGTCTATAGTAAGTAGACCTATATTGTGTTTGTTGCATTGTTTTTGCTGTTGTTTGAGCATGGGCTGAAAGCGTTATACAAGTAAACATGTTTTTATTATTGTCATTATTGGTGGTAGTAACTCAGTCAGTTGCATGACACAGGTTGTCATGTGTGGTCAACATGGCAGCACCCATGAGGGGGCAGCTCACTTATATGACTGGAGTCTATATCTAGAGTCATATTTCTATAAAACAATATTCATGTCTTTGTATAAAAGTTTAATTAGCAAAAACTTACTGAGTGCAGCTTTAAATTTTCAAAGATTAATAGATAATACAACTGATAAAATTAATAACTCGAAAAACACTGAGATGAACCGCAGCATTTTACTAAATATTGCACCACAACAGAAGACATAAAATGCTGCACAGATACTTCTGCACAGGAACTTAAACCAGTAAGGAATGAATCTTTTTATAAACCAGTTCATATTGCCTCAGTTTACTTGGTGTACAAAGTACACTTGGTGTACTAAGCTTTGTGTACAAAACAACGTGACAAAAAACAACAATGTCGCTTTTTTTCACACTCCTACATGCTTCATGCCCAGCTTGATAGTTGAAAATTAGTTAAAATGTTAACCAAGCAACACTAAGATATTCAAAGATTTATTCAACACTTACTGGAATTTATATCCTCCTATATATACACAGTATGTAAAAAGCACATCAAATGGAACCTTGTCTCATGGGCTCACGTTACTATACTTACAGTTTCGCAAAATTACTTTTATGTGCCTCGTAGTACAGTATGTACACTAGAGGCACTAGAATAATTACTTTTATTCCCTTTTACACATATCACAAATAAAACAGATTATCAGTTCATAAACACAATTTGTTCCTCATATAATGCTATCTTACAACATCTAAATGCTTTTAATTTAGCGCATGACATGTGAGCAATTAATTTTAACATTTGCATTACATTAACAAGCTTATTCAAGTGCGACCAAATTGTGCAGTAGCTCAACTGATTGAGCATTGGACAAGGGTTCGAGTCCTGAAGAGCGAGTGAGTTGACAAATGAGAAGAAAACATCATAAAAGCACCACAAAATTATGTGGCTGCTTCAGGAATTGCGTTTTTCATCACACCTTTGCTATTTATGGCACTATCGGTTAGGTTAGGATTAGGGTAGGAAGGTAGGTTTTGTTGATTTAAAACTCGATAGAACATTAACCTTAAAAACCTCATCTGTTTGGGTGCCTGTGTAGTTCAGCGAGTATTGACGTTGACTTCCACACCTGGAGTCGTGAGTTCGAATCCAGAGCATGCTGAGTGTCTCCAATCAGGCTCCCTAAGCAACCAAGTTGGCCCAGTTGCTAGGGTGTGTATAGTCACGTTGGGTTAACCTCCTGGCAGTCGCTTTAATGTGGTTCTCGCTCTCGGTGGGGCGCGTGGTGAGTTGTGCGTGGATGAGCACGGAGAATAGCGTGAGCCTCCACACATGCTATGTCTCTGTGGTAACACGCTCAACAAGCAACGTAATAAAATGCGCAGATTGTTGGTATCTGATGCGGACCCGGATTGTGGTGGGATACTAGGCCAGTATGAGGACTTAGGGAACATATTGTGAATTGGGCATTCCAAATTGGGGCGAAAAATTGTTTGGGAGAACATTTAACTTGCTTTTAGCGCCACTCAATGGACATTTCACCTCAGTATTGCCAAGATATGTGTAATGAATCATGTAATGTCGTTTTGTAAAAATGTTGCCACAGTCACATACTTATCATGAGATCAGTCTGCCCGAAAAACATTTCTATTACACACCTGCATAAATACACAATATTCCTCATCAACGCTCGAGAAGTATGTTCTTAATTTAATTATGTACTTACTATCAAAGTTTGGGAATTCCAACCCAATCCAATGCACTTCCTTTCCTTCCACCTCTCTAACAGGTTGACAAAGCCGTGTGATAAACAGAGCCCCAAAGCATGATCTTCACGCTCACACAAACTGTCCTGTAAATGCTAACCAAGCCATCGAGTGAGGACCTGGCCACAGGCCCAATCCATCAGGCCAGACAATGCAATGGCAGTTGGGTGTGGGCTGGGGTGTGAGTGTATGAATGAATAAATGGAGAGGTGTGGGATGGTGCGATTAAGGCCAGCTTAATGACTGGTTAAGCTGAGCGGATAAATGCTGTGGATGGGAAATGGAGGAGAAAGGGAAGGAGAGATGAAATGTGCAGTAATTACACAGAACTGCTAGCCTGGCTTCCTGCCACTACCTAATTCACTGTCCAGGTGCAGGTGTGTGAGTGCGTGTGTTGTGTGTGTGTGTGTGTGTGTGGTTCTGAAGTGAAGTGCGTGTGAAGTGTGTTTTCTGTTTGAATAGCACATTGGACAATCAGTAAGTTTTGAGAAATACTTTGTTGTGGTGGTGTTAATAAGAACAGAGATTCAAGTTGTGTGTTAGCATGGGTGTGAATGTGTGAACAAGTATGTTAACAGAGCGCTATCGGGAGGGCGTCTTGCCAAAAAGCCCCGGATCTTAAACGGCAGTGTTCACAAAGGAGCAGGGGAGCTTAACCTTTCATAACAAGAGCCCAGAAATGTTTAGAGCCAAAGACCAGACCACAGCCAGGTTTTCCCCTCCCTCTCTGGCTTCAGTGGGAGCTGTGAAAAGCACTTACGTGGTGCAACCTTACTTCTGCACAAAAGTGCAAGGTGGAAGTTACATTATAATTTGAGGGCAAGATGCGGTGTTGGCCCGCTGTACACCTCAGAGAGCCAAAACTAAGAGCTTAGATTGGGACGATGGGGTCTTGACTCAAGGGATATCAAGGGTTTAGGTGGCTTTGCTGTTGTAAACTTTGTTGGTTGCTTGAAAGAATTGTTCCAGGTTTAGTACAAATGAACCTCAATGAACAGCATTTGTGTCAATGTTAATTACCACAAAAATGTATTTCACTTCGCCCCTCGTTTATTTACAAATAAGCTAAAATCTGTGTTACAGCGAGGCACTTACAATAGAAGTGAATGGGGCCAGTCCATAAATGTTCAAATACACACCGTTTCAAAAGATGTAAACAATATGTGTTAACATGATTTTAGTGTGATAAAATCACTTACTGTACTAACATTAACTGTAAAAAAGCTTTGGTGTTTTTAAAAGTTTGAATATTAAAACACTTCCACTATCAACAAGAGATTACTAGTCTCCTATTTAAACCTATTCCTCCAAATTAAGCACAGAAAAGATGAAAAAAGTCCTAATTTTCTGTTTAGGCCTGGTTAAAAGTAATTGTGAAATAAATGGCAAAAAGTGTGGTTCGTTCTGAGAAAAGGCCTAGCATCATTACTTTTTTTGCAAATGCCACTTGGTTTGATATTTATTGTAATGCATTCAGACATTTTTAAGTGTGGCTCAAGTGTCCAAATACTTTTTGACACTGTTTATCATCATCAATTCTAAATAAAATGCACAAACACTAAGGATGGGAAACATAAGATATTGAACGAGTCCAGGTCCGATTCCTCTTAATGACTCCTTCAGTACTTCTATGGACGAATTATTTTGAAATAAGAAATCCAATTGCATTTACTGCCCTCAGCAGCCTGTTCCCGAATGATTAGATAATTTCAGATTTCTACAGAGCAGATACAGCAAATCAAATAACAATAATAAATGTAATAAAATTCTTTTAAATTACAAGTTTGCATACTTTTTAGAGGCATAAATCCAACCCAATAATTGATCCTAACTATATATTACATAAAAATCTAAATAAATAACACATTTTATTAACTATTTAATTCATTCATTATTTTACAAAATTCCCCTTGTTACATCAAAACTTATGTGTATCTTTAACTACACACTGTCATATGAACAACAGTCAGTAATGGCACTGCCAGATTGAAATCTTACAGGTCTGAAGTACAAGTTTAAAAAAAACACATTGACAGTTTCAGAGACAGTAAAGAAGTGTTATGTAGTATAATGTTTGTTAAAAAGGTTATTACTAGTTAGAATAATATGTCTTCTGACTTGTCTTTTTCCTTTGCCGAGAGTGATCGACACACAGCATCCAGCACGGCAGCCAATCAGCGTTCGCTGATCTACGTGCATGCGAACATCCCGCCCACAGCGCTCATTCTGAAGTTTAGAGTTGATTCTGTCGGAGCGAGGATGCTAATGCTGAACTTTGCTGTTGTAAATAACATATAGTTTGTTAATTTCATGGGTGTTGTGCGTCAATGCAAAGTAAGTGTATTATATTTGATCTTTATAAATCATATGTGTAATACTAGACCTATTTTAGTATATAGTTTGCCGTTATCACGTGCATTAGCTTGTTAAGGTTAATTATCGTCACGTCTTCGGAACAATGTTGCGCTGAATATAGGATATTATCTTTATGCTTAGTTGTTTATATTGATGTCATTTATGTATATTTCATCTGTGTTTGGTGCATTTCAATTGTTAAAGTATTCTGAAGTTGTAAACAACTTAATGCTTGTGCTTGTAACAAGCCCAGACAGAGCACCGCTGACAAACTATATGACGCAGATACAACTGTTTACAGTTTAATTTAATGTAAGACATAGCAAGTTTGTTTTTCTTTCAGTATTAATCTCATTTCTGTATTTTGTTCATATTCATCCTGTATCTGGTTCAAAACACTCAATGTTATTACCATGTATGTTTATACTTGCCTACATTTTCTGTTTTATAGAAAAACCACACTCACTTATACACCCTAATTAAGGACAACTGCTTTATTATCTGAGTTGATGTGGTGACAAATAAACGGGTTATTCCCAGATATTGGACATCTACTGACCAGTCTCTTACCAGACACCCTGTGGCGGGTTTTGAACTTAACTGGCAACATAAATAAATGTGATTGTGCTATCAACAGCTAAAACATTTTTTCAATGTTGTACTTCAACTGTTCTTATTTAATTTTGGGTTGGACATGCATAGCATGCACATCAGCATAAGATTAATTCAGTTACTGCTCTGACTGATGTACATGTGTTATTGATTCACCAAAAAGAACTAACTCAAAGTAATTTGATTGGGAATTGAACAACACTGGGCACTTTATGTTTTGCGCTATAAATTCAATAGAGCAGGCTCATTAGTTCAGAAATTAGACAACACCAAAAGCGGCAAATGTTTCGCACTGTAGATTCAAAAGTGCAGACTCATAAGGGTCATTAGTTCAGGAATCGGACTATACCATAGGCTGCAAATTTTTCGCACTATAGATAAATAATAAAAAACGGTGTGGTGAACAGAGAGCAAAATCAGGAGATGAGAACGGAAAGAATCATCACCTGGCAATGATTGCCTCTAACAGCTGTTTGTCATTGCAGTGAGAGTGGAGACAAGCTTTTAAGAGTAAGCCAGACATCAGTGAGGGGGAGCTGCACGGAGCAGTGTGTTCCAGAGTGCGATATGTGTGTTGTGCTGAAAAGCATTATTTGAGTGTGTCCACTGAAAATTGGGATATATAGACTGTGAAAACTGTGGGAAATAAAGCCCTATGAGTTGGATCCTAGTCACAAAAACAAAGAACTTTTTTACACTGGTGCCGAAACCCGGGACTTAAGGGAGGAAGAATGGCGCCATGGATCCATAACCTCTGGAGGACGTCGTCAAGACCCTCGCCAGTATCCACCAGACGCAACATCAGGCCCTCCTCGAGCTGTGCACTGAGCAGGACAGCGATTCATTGCGCTCCGCCAGGCCCAAGCAGATGACCGGCAGATATTCCGGAGCTTACTGCAATAGTAGTGTGCTGCCGCTGTGACCCCGGATCCCGTGACGCCCTACCCCAGTTTCCGCTTGTCAAGATGGGCCTCCTTAACGATCAAGAGGCCTTCTTGGAGCTCTTTGAGTGGACGGCAGGTACATGCAGATGGCCGAGCACCAAGTGGGCAGTCCGATTAATTCCACTGCTGTCCAGGGAAGCCCAACTCGCCATGTAGCAGTTACCAATGGAGAACCCCCTGGTGTACACGACTTGAGAAAAGCCATCTTGCAACGGGTCGGCCAAACACCCGAGCAGCAGCGCCAACGCTTCCGCTCTATGACCATTGATGAGCATGGCCGCCTGTTCGCCTTTGCCCAACAGCTCCAGGCCGCCTGCCGGAGGTGGTTGCTGGCTGAGCAACGTGATGTCAGAGCGGTAATCAATCTGGTGGTACTGGAGCATTTAATCGCTCGACTTCCGCGAGGGACGGCGTGCCACCTTCCGGCGTTTCTCCAAACGGCCATCCAGCTGGCAGAAGATCCTTCTATCTCTCTCTCTCTTTCTCTGTCTCTCTCATTCCCTTGTCTCCCCTGTTCACCATGCTTTCTTTTCAGGGAGGAGCCCCTCCCATACCGGCTCCTCGACTACCTGCCGGTTTCCCCTGCCCTTCTCTGCTCTCACTCCCAGGGTGGTGAACAGAGCATCTTGTTGTGGGGTTTGTGATGAGCTGGCTGGGAAGGCGGAGCTGGGTCCGTCTATGTAAGCTCCGTGTCAGGATGACGTAAGGGAGGGGGAAGTCAGAGGATTCCCTGCTGGTGATTTCCCTCTGGAGCAGATGCAAGATGAGACTCTTAGGCATGCCTTCGACCAAGAGTGAATGATTGACGGTCACTGCCTTCAGCCAGACATTGCACTTGCCTATCCATACTTTTCTATTATAAATGACCGGTTGTATCAAGTGATGCAGGACGTTCAGACAAAGGAAGAGACAACCCAGTTATTGATACCGAAGAGCCGTCACAAAATATTATTACAGATGGCTCATTATAATCCGATGGTGGGTCACTTAGGGCAGGAAAAGACACTGAACCATCTAATGGCCTGTTTCTATTGGCTGGGCAATCGCGGGGAGGTTCGCAGATGGTGTGTGGCATACCGTGAATGTCAGCTGGTGAATCCGCTGACCATACCAAGAGTGCCTTTGTGCCCACTTCCTTTGATCAAGGTCCCCTTCGAAAGAATTGATATGGACCTCGTCGGCCATTAGAGTGGTCCGCACACGGGCACCGCTTTGTGTTGGTTCTGATGGACTATGCAATGCGATATCCAGAAGCAGTGCCTCTACGCAACATTTCTGCACATAGTCTTGCAGAGGCACTCTTCAGAATAATTTCCAGAGTGGGGATTCTGAAAGAAATGGCACTGCTTCTCACCGTCACAGGTCACGGACTTGGCCCGGTTGCAGAGAGAATTCTCAGATGTGTTCTTACCTCTTCCCGGTAGAACAAACCACATAAGATACCATATCAAAACAACACCAGGGGTAGTGGTACGTAGTTGTCCCTACCGATTACCCGAGCACCAAAAAAAAGTGGTTTGCGAAGAATTAAAGGCCATGCTCGATATGGGGTAACAGAACAATCCCACTGTGACTGGACCAGCCTGGTCGTGCTGGTTCCAAAGAGCGATGGCTCGGTCCAGTTCTGTGTGCATTATAGAAAATTAAATGCAGTGTCTAAATTTGACACGTATCCAATGCCACGGATTGATGAACTGTTCGATCGGTGAGCGCGGCTCGCTTTTATTCGACACTGGATTTAACAAAGGGTTATTGGCAGACCCCCTTATAACCAATGTCCCATGAGAAAACTGCCTTCTCCACACTGTTTGGCATGCACCAATTTGTGACCCTTCCGTTCGGTTTGTTTGGTAGCAAGTGCGCAGTTGGATGGGTAGAGGTATTAGGGGTTGCACTTGGGTCACATCGGACAGAGTGTTCCAGAGTGTGATGTGTGTGTTGTGCTGAATAGCATTATTTGAGTGTGTCCACTGAAAAGTGGGATATATAGACTGAAATCTGTGGGAAATAAAGCCCTTTGTGTTGGATCTTGCCATATCCCGCTTCCTCCTTGTCACGAAAACTAAGAACTTTGTTACAAACAGCTCAATAGAGTCATTAGTCGAGAATCGGACTACACCAAATGTGGCAAATATTTCATGCTGTAGATTCAAAAGTCCAGGCTCATAAGAGTCAATAGTTCGGGAATCGGACTTCACCGAAAGTGGCGAATGTTTTGTGATGGAAGTGCAGGCTCATAAGAGTAATTTGTTTTAGAATTGGTCTATATCATTTAAAAAATGGTTTATTCGAGTAATAATTTGGGAATTGAACTACACGGGGTGCTATACTGTATGTTTTGCATTGCAGATTCAAAAGCTCAGGCTCATAATCAATTGTTTGGGAACTGGACTAAACCAGAAGAACAGAATTGTTCGTGATGTAGAATTCAAAAGAACTGGCTCATAAGAGTCATTCGTTAATGAATCGGGAAATGCCAAATGTTTCGCTTTGTAGATAAAAAAACCCCTGGCCAATTAGAGTAATTCGGGACTCAAACAACACTGGGTTCACCGTGTGTTTCATGCGGCTGATTCAAAAGAGCAAGTTCATAAGAATCAATCGTTCGGGAATAGGACTACACCAAAAGCGTCAAATGTTTCGTGCTGTAGATTCAAAAGAATCGGCTCCTAAGATACATATGTCTGGGAATCGGATTACACCAGAAGCTCAACAGCACAGAAATTCTTGAAAATTATGTAGTTCCTGCATTAAAATAAAAATAAAAAAGAAACCGGTTCTGAACAAGACATGCACATTCTGGCCATACAGTATAGATAAAACTAACTAGGATTAAATGCTTGAGTTTTTTTTTTTTCATAGCTTTATCCAAAAAACCCTTCTGTTATCATTGCTGTTGCCTCGGTTCATGAGGACATGTGCATACTCAGTATTTCCCTCAGCCATGTTCTTGTTTCATGGCTTGATCACTGCCCTGTTTGCTGGTGATTCATTAGCATCTCGCTCTGCTTGTGACGGCACATTGTCAACACTGGCAGATCGTGAGACTGATTTGAAGCCAATCGGTTTGCTAATTAGTGTTGCTCAGCCAGCTCTCATAGACGCTCCAATTCCTCTTTCATTATACAAAAATATATTATCTTAAGTGATTGTGAAATAATACACATTAGGCCTTTTTTAAATGATCAAACAAAGCAAAATGGAAATGATTGGCAAAGATGAATAGAGAATCTGTTTCTCTAAGTATATAATACAACACACACACACACACACACACACACACACACAGTATGCATGCACAATCAATATTCACACAAGGCATGCCAACATCATGCAGATAGTTACTTATATTTTCAAATGCGACAAAACTTACAGGGACATCCACATATTTGGCTGCTGCCTTTACCTTTGAGGCAATAAAAAAAAGTTCTGATGAATATCTTTGGGTTGATAAATGATCAGTCTGAAATAAGATGCCGGAAAGGGGTGGAGGAGATAAACTCACCGTGAAAGAGAGGATGGAGGAAAAGAATGTTCCCTCGTCATATCGTGAGAGTTTGGACAACACCCCGTCCAAAACAGCTGCAAACTGTGAAAGAGAAAAAATGTTTGCGTGACAAGAAGAAACTATTTATTACAAAGTAACACACTGAAAAGGTAAAATACAGTTACACCCCTCTGAATACACCTGTAAAGCTAAATGAAAGCCACAATGAAATTCTGTCTCATTTACTTTCTTATGCAGTCCACAAAATAAGATGACAAAATGACAAAATGCTTTGTGTTCCAAAGAAAAAAGTCATATGGGTTTGGAACAAGATCATTTTCAATCTAGTCTCATGGAATAAACATTATGATACTACCTGTTACGAAATAAACACTAGAGATGCTAAAACGGTTTGTTTTATTCATTTTCACACAAATCACGGGTACTAAGACTATCGGTATTACTCACACCCTGCAATGCTATTATTTCAAAACACTTTTATTCTAATGCATAATTTGAAAAACAATACATTTTAATGCTTGTTTTACAGTCCCACCAACATTTACACATTTATTCCAGTGAGACTGCATAATACCTCACCTGATAGAGTGTTGGACTTTGGGCTCTCAGACCGAGCCTCAAACCCAGCCAAGGATGCCAAGTGAAAGTGAAGCAAAAGTATTGTAGAAGCGACATGATATGGCATGGTTCCTTTAGAAAATGTACTTTTCATGTTGAATTTGCTTTTAAAACACTCTCGGTTAGGTTTAGGCATAGGTTAAGGTTAAGGATGTAAATTTATCTTTATTCTCACATTTATCTTTTTGAACACTTTCGGTTAGGTTTAGAGTAAGGATGTATGTTTTGTTTACCTCTAATTTATCTTTTTGAGAACTATCAGTTAGGTTTAAGGTAAGGATGTCTGTTTTGTTCACCTCTCATTTATCTTTTTAAACACAATTGGTTAGGTTTAGGTGTTGGTTTATGGTGAAGGTGTCTGTTTTGTTCACCTCTCATTCATCTTAATGAACACTATCGGTTACGTTTAGGAACTGGTTTAGGGTAAGGATGACTTTTGTTTACATCTCATTTATCTTTTTGAACACTATCGGTTAGGTTTAGGTGTTGGTTTAATATAAGGATGACTGTTTTGTTTACCTCTCATTTATCTTTATGAACACTATCAGTTAGGTTTAAATGCTGGTTTAGGGTAAGAATGACTGTTTTGTTTACTTCTCATTTATATGTATGAACACTCGATTATTTTAAGGGTAATGATATCTGTTTTGTTCAACTCTCGTTTATCTTTATGAACACTGTTGGTTATGTTTAGGTGTTAGTTTAGTGTAAGGATGATGGTTTTGATGACTTCTCATTAATCTTTACAAACTATCGGTTATGTTTAGGTTTTGGTTTAGGGTAAGCATATCTGTTATCTCTCATTTATCTTTTAAAACACTTGGTTTGATGTAGGCTAAAGTTTTAGGTTAGGGAGGTACGTTTTACTCATTAAAACCTCAATCTAATATTCACCTTAAAGACCTTATCTGACTATAACATAATTTCACTATATTTTGGTGCCCCCTCGCCAGACATTTCACTGGGAAACTGCAGCCAAACGTGTAATGAAGTACGCAATTTTAATTTGCAATTTTTTTTACATGGTCACAAATTCATGAGATCAGTTTGCAATTTTTGGGTGAACTATCCCTTTAACTGAGCATTTTTAAACAAAAAAATGCCAAATAATATTTCTTGAAATGGAGACAATTCATTCACTCATTCACTCCAAAGTGTTTCGAGTCAGTGGCTAACGGTGAAGGCCAGCAGAAAAGAATGAGTAAAAGCCAAATCTCAAAGAGAGCGAGACAATGACTGAAGGGAGTACCTTTGAGACCAAAGAGGCGATCATTTCTTTAAAGGCCTCATCGATCAGGACATCGATTTTTGTGTGGTACTGTTGCTGTAGACACAGAAGAAGGGGACGGGGAGGAAAAACTTAAACATATATGACAGGCTCTCAACACAAAATACACACAAAGATGATTTTCAGAAACTTTGGCTAGAGCACCATGAGAGAACTGGCTAAATGGATCGCAAACCTTCCTAAAAGAACATCCTCTCACAAAGACATATTCCAGGAGAGAGAAAAATCCTTCCATGTAATAGGGCTGAGTTAAGCAGCTATTAGGCCCATTATGCCAATGAATGGAATTCCTTCTCTCATTTAGGGCAAAGGAATGTGAAGGATACTTTTTGTGTGGGCCACAATTAGGGTAGCCTTGCATTTTTCTATAGAACCCGTCCAGCTGCGGTGACCAAAGGCTCACACTACATTCAATTAATCGACAATTTCATGTCTGATAAGTCTTATTCACCTATTTTGTCGAAACAGCGAGAGGGAAAGGGAGAAGGAGAAAGCAAAGGATGGGGGCTGTGTGTGAGAGAAGACGACAGAGAGAGAGAAAGAGAGCGAGCATCCATTTGGTAGCATTGAATAGATGCCTTTGCTGAATGCGAGGCAAGTAGGAGTTCATCTCAGCCAACAATGCCCATTCAAAGTGAATCTAAAGGACAACCAAATTAAAAATTTCTATCAACAATACGTGCAGATCGGTGACAAATTTAGGGTGCTAAGAGGTCACTGTCAGCAGCCCTAATTTTCTTCTGCCCCCCCATCATTTTTTTCCAGTGCACAAAATGGCAGTTTTTTCATAAATGGCATTATAGGAGAATCTTGAGGACTTTTTACCTCAATTAACACTTCCATGTTTGCTTTTTATTCTGCGAAACTGCAAGGGCTCTTTTTTGCATTAGAACAGATTAAATAGGGAGGTCTTTGCTGTGTGTGTGAAAACCAAAAGAACAATAATGTCTTTTGAAAACATTTATCTGGTAGCCAACCACTTCAGAGTCACTTCAGCGGCATGGCGGTTTATAAAGCATAACCTTGTATTTTGAAATAAAGCTGCAGGCAAACTCAGGGAAAATTATCTTTTCTTTGTTTTTAAACTAAGTCTTTCAAAAACAACACAGCGCACACTTATGGCCATTACATTCAATTCCTTGTTGACAGATTTTCGTCTGAGTACTAAAAAATGCCTTTTGACCCAACACTACGAAGTAGGTGGAAATAAAAGTGGCTGTTTCTTACAACGGTTGAACCATCTTGCCGTGTGAGTCCACAGACATTAATTCTCAGTATAGAAAAAAACAATTAGCACGTTTTTTTGGTTAGGACTGGAAAATAGTGTCAATTACGATGGCAGAATTTAGACCATATAACGAGAAGAGGAGGATTATGCCATAAGTGAAAGAGAGAAAGAAAATACTTTCATGATAAAAGCTTTAATAAATCTATATGTGCTCTAATATAAAGAAATAGAAAGAAATAAGGTAATTAAAGTGTGGTATTAAAATCCAGAATAAATCATTACTTGGTAGAGGAATTTCTTTTAGAAACCATTCTTCAACTTTTATCAAACAGGGATGCAAACTAATGACCAGTATATTTCTGTTGATTTGTTTGTTGTTTTTAAAGCTATTTGTTGTATTTAAAGCTTTTTTAAAAAGTGCTTAAGCTTAAAGTAACCCTTTCAAGTGATTTAAATAAGGAAAATTTAGAAAATTGTACCAAACAATTTGGACAAATTAGCTTCAGAAAAAGTGTCTTTAGCTGAAAGGTGAGTAGTTTGCATCCCTGATTAAATTAAACTAACACATAAGTATGTTTATACACTGAAAAAAATATAATTTTGTGGTGAAGTAAAGCACTTTCTACATGAAATAAGTTAAAGCGTGAATTGAAAACATTAAGTAAATTCCACATTTGTACTCAATTCAAACATGTAAAAATGAATCTGTTTTATAAGTAAATATTATTCATGATCATGTATCAATCCTAAAGTAAAAAAACCTTGACATATTTATTTTTAATTTGAGTACATTTCACAGATATTTTGATGAATTTTACTTTACTTTTCTTAGCTTGTGTTCCCAGCTTGCACCGGGCTTGAATACTTAATGAGCTTGAAGTGTTGAAGTCTGCATGCGCAGCTCTGGATCTTGTTTCTATTACCATTCAATTTAGGTGATGTTGTCTTATAGACTACATAGCATGCATTAAGCTTCCCTGTTCAAGGCTTTTATGTGTCATGTGCTTAATGGCTAAGTACATTAAAAAAAGCATTTAAATGTTAGTAAACTTTTAAAAGTATAGCTTAATTCAGTGTTACATTGTATTTACTTAATACAAGTAAAATGTATAAACAAATAGGGAGTTTAATTGACTTGAAGTCAATTACAAAGAGTATTACAAAGTAAACTTTACTTGAGAATTTATAATTAAAGCCACCATGCATTGTGTAGCCGTTACTTGAAAATATTGTCTGTTAAATTTACTAGCAATATTTGGGTAGAAATTGTTTCCTATATATTTTAAAGGGTTACTTCAGGATTTAGCATTAAGCTTTGTATCAGTAGAAAACCAGTAGTATTTTCTAATTACCGAGCTCCCCCCCTTCATATCCCCCTGAGACGAGAGATTTATTTATTTTTAGTCTGGAATAAATCCTCCAATGACGCAAAAATCGTCATTTTGCGTCATCGGAGGATTTTTGGTCCAGAGGCTTAAAACTACAGCCAGTATTCCGCATGTTTTCACCACGCCCATATGGGGCGGGATCTCACTCACAGAATGTGAAGATAGTGTCAGCCATCTTTCTGTAGAAGCTAAGAAAACAGGCTCTTTGCTCTGTGTAGAAAGTTTGTATACAAGTAGACTAATCACCATGGCGGAAGGTAGTTTTGAAGTTGAAATGGCAGAAGGGGATTTCGAAGATCTGTTGCGAGAATCTGATGCTCGCGCTACCTGTACGTGCCGCAATACAGCGATGAACAGAGGCTGGAGCAGCTGCTGTAGCTGGGGAGCAAAACCTGCTTGTCAGGCAGGAGGAAGAGAGTGTTAAATTATATTCAGACTCGAGTTGGGGCGGACTGGTGGTGTCAGTGCTCTCGCTGTGCGCCTATGGAAACAGATAGAGAGTCCTATTGCTGTCGCGAATTTCAGCGATACTGGACGAGATCGCTGAATCCGCTGATGAAACTGCACCGATAACATGAGCATGTATAACTGAGCACCCAAGTTTTGTATCACACATGGACAGGGGAGTCCTGGAAACTTATTTTAGGATCCCGAAGATAAATTGGAAACGCCAGCCAAAGCCCGCAGGGACAAACGGACGGCTTAGTGTAAAGTGAGTATTTTGTTTGTTTTTCTTTTTTGCTACTGAGACGTCATGTACAGAGTTTGGACACACGGAATTATAATCTGCTTCCCGCGTAGTCAGTCAATTTATCAACTAACTCACGATTTATAGAGTCACGATGTATCATATTTTCAGATACTGCCGCCTGTAACCGGTAGGCGTGGTTTGGAAGTGGCCTCCTAAGGGCAGCAAAGCAAGTGCATTCTGGGAGTTGTTGTCTTTCAGCCACATGTGTAAAAAATACATTTTCTGCCTTTTCTCAGTCTAGAATGCTTCAAATTCAAAAATAATTTCACATTTATACTATATAAATGACCAATTTTAAATACACATTCATCTTCCCAGAGGTGAAGTAACCCTTTAAGTGAACCTCATTCCAAATGTTTTTCAGTGTAAGAGATAACCTATTAAGTTAATTGCACATATTGTATTCTCTCTCTGCTTATTTGAACATCGAACTGTTGGAATGAACACTTACCCACTGTTGGTCAACCTTGGGTTCATGCAATAGTGCAGGACATGAGGGAATGAGTCAAAGAAAGACAACAAACACAAAGAAAAACAGACATGAATAGAAAAGAATCTTAGAGGTGTGTTGAATCATGCTGAATCTTGAAGACAGCCAAAAGGTACATTAAACTGAAGTAAATATGTGATCATTATGTAAAATGTAAAAAAGGCAATAAATAAAAGCAACACAAAATCTACCAAACTGGTTCATTTGAGAGGGGAGAATAAATATTTTGAGAATTTACTGAATATAAAATGAAGCAAGAAAAAACTTTACTTGAACTTTAATTTCTAAAGCACAAAATCATGGTAAATCCATGTCTTCAGAAGCAATATAATAGGTGTGGGTGAGAAACAGATCAATATTATGTCGATGAAAATACAAGAAGAATGTGAAAGTGAATGTGGAGATTGACAGTAAATCATATCGTATCACTTCAGAATACATGAATTAAACCACTGGAGTCATATGGATTACTTTTATACTTCCTTTATGTGCTTTTTGAGATTGAAAGTTCTGGTCACCATTCACATGCATTGTATGGACAAACAGAGCTCAGACATTCTTTTAAAAATATTTGTTTGTGTTCAGCAGAAGAAAGAAAGTCATACACATATGGGACGGCATGAGGGTGATTAAATGATGAAAGAATTAAAAATTTGGGCGAATTATTCCTTTAAGTCTAAACTATAAATGACTCAAAACTGCACTCTAAATTTAAATTGCCATCTGAGAAGTTCGAGTCTCAGATACTGTTTGAAGGTGAAGTGTGTAATTTCTGTATCATCAGTGGTGCCAAAATGAACTGCATAATGAATTATATTTGTACATTTTGTACAGAAAATGCCTGTGTAAAACTCCTTTGTGAGATGCTGCAAAAACAGCATGGTGCAATTTAGGTGCAATTAAGCTGAGATCGGATAAGTGTTTTAAATTACACATCACTTTTAATGAACTGCTGTGTGAACTTTAGTTGATACTCCACATAGAGATAAAAAGGGAATAAACTGAAGCACTTTACATAAGAGTATAATTGTACATTAAATTATTTACAGGCTACAGTATGTGCTGCTATTGGCCTGGCTTGGTTGCTGCTTTTTTGAGATTAAAATGGCAGTTCTGGAAAAAGGAGGAGTCTGTGGGAGTTTGAATGTGGTTTCTCCAAGGCCTCTGTAGCAGGAGGCCTTTGTCGTCAAGACTTATTTCAAGGCAGGGGAAGAGATGATAATATTGCCCAACTAAATGTAATACAAGTAATTCAGACAAACTGATAACATGTGGTAGTTCACAGCTCAAAATCAAGTATGAGATATAAAGAGAGAAACTGATAAATGCATCTTTACCAGTTTGACAGCAATGCCTCAGCATTTCAAACATCCAATTTGTGCCTCCTAACTGAATGACCGCATTTAGCATGTTCTTAATCTTGTCTTCAAATTGTTTGTTGTTCTCAATTTAAGAGACCATATGTTTCATCGGATATATAATGTTCATAAGTTGTTTACCAAGGAAAAGATTGATGCTCAAATAGACCTTGTATGATTGTGACATACCTCCTGACCTTGGTCAAGAACACAAAGCTTGGAGCACTGCTTCTTGGCGTCCATGAGAACATTAAACATTGTACACACTGACAAGGGGATGCGGAAATCAGTGGATTTGCTTGACTTCTGCATCTTTGAGTCAAAGGCAGCTTTGGTCCTGCATATAAGAGATGAAGACATATTTACTCATGCTGTTGTTGTTCCAAGCCTGTATGATTTTAAGATCACAGTCTTAAGTGGAACACAAAAGGAGAAATTCTGAAGAGTGTACTGGTCGCTTTTTTCCCATGCCATAACAATGAAAGTTGTTTGTTATATATACATAAGTGTTCCTAAGTCATACAATAACTTTGTGTGAGGAACGGACCAAAATTTAGGCTTTTTGAAATTTCATGTTGCTTTTGTGTCTTTTAAGTTTGAAAGCTCTGATCCCCATTCATTTATAATTGCACTGAAATGAGTGACCAGTACATTCTTCAGAATTTCTCCTTTTGGGTTCTAAGGAAGAAAGTCAGTCATATGGGTTTTGAATGATATGGGTAAGTAAACAATGCAATTTTCATTTTTGTGTGAACTATTCGTTTAAAAGGGCAACTATTTATTAGTTCTTAAACAGCCAACCTTTTAACACAGGCCTCCATCATATCACTGGCCATGAGTTTGAGCCTCTGCTCCAGATGTTGGGCAAACTCTGGCTCTGGCCAATGCAAGTCCATCACAAACATCTGAAGAGCATCCAGCTTCCAAAACAGATCTTCGGATGTGGCTGAGCCATTACTGTGGAAAACAAAAAAATGCATGTGAAATGTCATGCAGCATATGAATGATCTTAGCTCTGACTTAGGAAAGCAGCATTTTTATGTATGACTAATTTCTGTCTCTGTCTGCAGATGACACAGCAAATACATAGTACAAACATAAGTTAAAACTGTAAAAGTGTAATCACGATTAATCGCATTTTTTTTTAGTTAATCGTGATTAATTGCAGATTTTCTAAAGTGCTGAAATTTTACACTACACATACTTATTCTCCTGGAAAAATGCATTCATTTCTATCTTAGGAAAAACAAAACAATATGTAACAATATAATGCTTTATTAACATTTTCCAAACAAAGACTTAAGCAGTATAGAAATGCAATAGAAATGCACTAAAATAGCACCAATTCAAGTAACATTAAATGTTTTCCAAAGTATCAGTGGGAGTATGACTAATTGAAAGAACTAGTCTCCCCATAGGTTTGATTTTCATTGCAATGAGCATTAAAAATCTTAAACTCTCATCCTCTGCAATACCAATCTGCCGGTAGACTGTGGCTATTAGCTTTGTAACAGCAATTGTGAAGCCACATACACGATTCACGTCAGGGTGTCAGCGACAGCGTCAAGCGCCGCTTTGAACTCAACATGAAAAGCACTTGCACACGAAAATGTCATTCTGTGTTTTGTTGATAGCTAAGACATGACATGCTTCTGTGGTCATTAAAATGTGCCTAACCTAGGCTGAAAAATACTTGATTTCTATCACAAGTCCCATCTGGGCTTGTTTTGTACATTAAATAGCATTAAAAATACCTGTCTTTGTCATTTGTTCACTGAAACGAAACGCTGTTGTGTGTGTTATGAAGTGTGCATCAGTGTAATGACTTTACCACAATTCCAGTGGGTCAGAAGTTTACACACACTATGTTAACTGCTCCTTTAAGCAGCTTGGAAAATTACAGAAAACAATATTAAGCCTTTTGTTAATTAGCCAATTGGAGGTGTATCTGTGAATGTATTTTAAGGCCTAACTTCATACTTATTGCCTCTTTTCTTGACATCATCGGAAAATTAAAAGAAATCAGCAAAGACTTCAGAAAACAACTGTGGACCTCCACAAGCCTAGTTCATCCTTGGGAGCAATTTCCAAATGCTTGAAAGTACCATGTTCAGCTGTGCAAACAATATAATGCAATTTGAAACAGAATGGGACCACACAGCCATCAAACCGCTCAGGAAGGAGACACATTCAGTCTCCTAGAGATGAAAGTAGTTTGGTGCGAAAAGTGCAAATCAATCCCAGAACATAAGCAAAGGACCGTGTGAAGATGCTGGAGGAAACAGATAGACAAGTATCTATATCCACAGTCAAACAAGTCCTATAAAAACATAACCGGAAAGGCTGCTCAGCAAGGAAGAAGCCACTGCTCCAAAACCACCATAAAAAAAGCCAGACTACAGTTTGCAAGTGCACATGGGGACAAATATCTTACCTTTTGGAGAAATGTCCTCTGGTCTAATGAAACAAAATTGAACTGTTTGACCATAATTACCATTGTTATGTTTGGAGGAACAAGGGTGAGGCTTGCATGCCGAAGAACACCATCCCAACCGTGAAGCATGGGGGTGGCAGCATCATGATGTGGGGGTGCTATACTGCAGGAGAGACTGGTGCACTTCACAAAATAGATGGCATCATGAGGAAGGAAAATTGTGTGGATATATTGAAGCAACATCTCAAAACATCAGCCAGGAAGTTAAAGCTTGGTCGCAAATGGGTCTTCCAAATGGACAATGACCCCAAGCATACCTCCAAAGTTGTGGCAAAATGGATTAAGGACAACAAAGTCAAGGTATTGGAGTGGCTATCACAAAGCCCTGACCTCAATCTGATAGAATATTTGTGGGCAGAACTGAAAAAGCGTGTGCGAGCAAGGAGGTCTACAAACCTGACTCAGTTACATCAGTTCTGTCTGGAGGAATGGGCCAAAATTCCAGCAACTTATTGTGAGAAGCTTGTGGAAGGCTACCCAAAACATTTTGACCCAAGTTAAACAATTTAAAAGGCAATGCTACCAAATACTAACACAGTGTGTGTAAACTTCTGACCCACTGGGAATGTGATGAAAGAAATAAAAGTTGAAATAAATAATTCTCTATTATTCTGACATTTCACAAAATAAAGTCGTAATTCTAACTGACCTAAGACAGGGAATGATTTCAACAGTTAAAAACGTCTAGGAAACGGATGTAACCTCCGTTCCCTGATGGAGGGAACGAGACGTTGTGTCGAAGAAACGACACGAGGTCTCTCGAGCGCAGACTATGCCTCTGATCTATGAGAAAAGGTCAATGAGAAGTTGGCAGACAGAATTTGCATGTTCCGCCCCTGGAAATACGGGCATTAAGGCGGGGAAATGTGTCCGTTTCATTCAGGATTTTTCTGAAGAGCCGGAAATGGTCCGGCCACAACAGTGGCTCGGCTCAGCGACGTGGCCGGGAGGGCACAACGTCTCTTTCCCTCCATCAGGGAATGGAGGTTACATCCATAACCTAGACGTTCCCCGTCTGTCGCTCACTTTGACGTTGTGTCTAAGAAGCGACACTAGGGGTCCAATTTAAATCACACCCCACAAAGTCGTTGGAATCCTTATAGTTACCCTAGACAGGGGAACAAGGCTTGCCAACCTGGGAACAGGCCGAGCCTAGCCGGGCCTCTGTTTTCTCTATGTTTCTCGCATAGTCAACGGCTGGGGCACTTACACGCACCGGGAAGGGGGGTCTTACCCAGTTTCCTATTCTTTCAGGGGGAAAAGACTCTGCGGAGACCACACCTACCCAGAGAGGGGGAGGTAAGAGTGGTGAATACACCATATGGGCTTTTAGGTGACATGTGGGAAGTGGTGCGGTGGTAGATCCCTTCTCTTCGAAGGGAGGAGTTTCTACAGACACGGCGACCGGGGGGCAGTGGGAACTGCCCAAGGGAGACACGGGTCCACTCGTAAGGGAACCGTACCGCAGAAAATACACATGGGGGGGGGTGGGGAGGGGGAGTCCACATAGGAGCCCTGACCTGTGGAGCACCTATTCCAGTACAGGGTAGATTTGAGTACCCGCAGTGGATTGGGTCGGCGAATTCCTCCACCGAATTGCGGACCCAGAGGGCTAGGGAAGAGTCATCCAGGGAGCCGAGTGAGTGGGATCTCCTGGGAGAAAAAGTGCACGGTATTACCTCAACCGAGGGAGAAGGCGCTAGGTGCAAGCGATCCACCCGGCCAGTCTGTCAGCGTTTTACAGAGTTCTACTGGCTCGGACCTGAGAAAACAAGGGACAAAACTGACTCTACCCTGAGATTGTAGAATCTCGCAAATGTATTAGGTGTTGCCCAACCCGCTGCTCTGCATATGTCTGCCAGGGAGGTGCCTCTGGCCAGTGTCCATGAGGACGCATCACTCCTTGTTGAGTGTGCTCAGACCTGCAAGGGGGGGGGAGGCAGGCACGGCCTGGTTGCGATCGGCCAATGAAAAATGTCCACCACCCAGTGGGAGAGCCTCTGTTTGGAGACAGCATTCCCTTTCCGCCGTCCACTGAAGCAGAAAAAGAGCTGCTCAGAACGTCTAAAGTTCTGCGTGCAGTCCAAGTAGGTACTCAAAGCACGTACCGGACACAGCAACGAAGGGGCTGGGTCTGGCTCCTCCCAGGCAGCGCTTGCAGGTTCACTACCTGGTCTCTGAAGGGCGTGGTAGGAACCTTGGGCACGTAGCCCGGCCGCGGTCATAGGATCACATGTGTGTCTGCTGGACCGAACTCCAGGCAAGTGTCCCTGACAGAGAACGCTTGCAGGTCCCCCACCTTTTTGATGGAGGCGAGCGCGATCAGCAGGGCCATCTTTAGAGAGAGGGTCCTGAGTCCAACTGATTCTAGCGGCTCTAAGGGGGGTATCTGAAGGCCCGAGAGGACCACTGAGAGATCCCAGGAGGGGAACAGGCTTGGCCGGGAGGGATTCAACCTCCGGGCACCTCTTAGGAACCTGATAATCAAGTCGTGCTTACCCAAAGACTTGTCTATTGCACTGTTGTGGGCTGCAATAGCAGCTACATACACCTTCAAGGTGGATGGGGACAGCCTCCCATCCAATCTCTCCTGCAGAAATGAGAGCACTGACCTGACTGCACACCTTTGTGGGTCTTTGCCCCGAGAAGAACACCAAATTCGCGAACAAGCGCTACTTTAGGGCGTAAAGTTGCCTGGTAGAGGGGGCTCTGGCTTGGTTGATCATGTCTACGACAGCAGGTGGTAGATCAGCTAGATCTTCCGCGTCCCATCCAGGGGCCAGACATGGAGGTTCCATTGTCTGGGTCAGGCTGGCTGTGAGGCGAGCCGCTGTTCCCTCGAGCCCGGACGGAAGTCAACGAACGTGCTGGGAGGCAGGCGGTTCGCGGGGACGTACCCGGTGAAGCCACGCTCGCTGCCATCCCCAGATCACCTCCATCGCCGACCGCATCATCCTCAATCCCGTGGGAAGTAGGAACGATGCAGGGGGCAGCTGGTGTGGGGTTCCTTCTGTTGAAGGAAAGCCGCGACTGCAACATTGCCATGGTCATGTTCTCGCAGTGAGAACATGAACCATCCACAAACGCTGCCTCGGTGTGATCACAGCCCAAACACACGAGACAGCGCCTGTGGCCGTCTGAAGTCGAGAGCCTTCTACCGCATCCAGAAACTACACAGGGGCGGAAAGGCATCTTTATAAAGACGCGTCCTGAAAAGGACATTCAACGCCGCTGTGTATTGCTCTTATACAGGAAAACACTCTTTTAGAGAAAATCACTCTTATAATACAACTCTTAGTTGCGCTGTCGAAGCGCCCAGGGGCAAACTGCACTGCCGTGCAGAGAAGGAGAAAGCCACTTAAGTGCACGGTAGATCCAACAGCAGATCACTCAGAGGTAAGAGGAACAGGTGTGTGACTCGCAGCTCACTGCATACACGACCATCGGCTCCGAAGAAATTTTTTGAATGAAAGACACATTTCCCCGCCTTTATACCCGTATGTCCGGGGGCGGGACATGCAAATTCTGTCTGCCAACTTCTCATTGGCCATTTTTCATAGATCAGAGGTATATTCGGTGCTCAAGAGGTCCCCTAGTGTCGCTTCTTCGACACAACGTCGAAGTGAGCAACAGACAGGGAACTGAGTTTAAATGTATTTGGCTAAGGTGTATGTAAACTTCTGATTCAACTGTATCTAATAACCTTTTTTTAAGTAGCAAGCAATGCTGTACATTTTTTTAAATGTAAAGTGTGTGAGATATGGTAGTTTAACCACATTTACCGTCAAAGGTGAATTTACTTGCTGGTAACCATTTGACAACTTTTAATTTGGCGTGGAGCGAAAGAAAAAAAAACTTCAGCAGACAAAAGCTGGAGGTTCTTGTTGAGGAAATTACTGCAAGGAAAACGGCGGAGGACAATCTCAGCTTTCTAATTATTATTATTATGTTTCTATATAATTGCGGAGGGAGAGCGCTATGCATATGTCCGATATTAAAATCAGTGCGACACACTTTGCAAAAGGCGTGGTCATTGTCGATATGGCTTCAAGATATGAAATTAAATTCTCCCGTCCAGCTGTTGTTAAATTTACATGTATATTTTGTTTTTTTTCACCGGAGCACCAGCCTTCTCCTCCCATCTACCAGTGATGCTTGATTCAACTTCTCACATCTACCACCTGCGTAGATATCAACAGCACAACTGGGTTATAGGTTGCCAGGTTGAGGTCACAAATGGATTAAAATTTGTATGATGTGTCGATTGAATGAATAGAATGCGTTTCATAGAAGATCTGGCAACTGGACAACCTTGGAATAATATATTGATGTGATTATTTATATAACGATGTTTGGGCCATACAAATTACGGGAGTTACCCAGGAGAAATAACAATACGGGAGGGGGTGGAAAATGCCTGATCACAACTAAAATGGACCAAAATAAAGTCTGAGGACACTTTTAGGGCCAGGGACAGTGTGAATACTTTTTAAAAATGTTATCCGCTTAAAAGTGTTTGAGTTTGGCTACTTTAATGAGTGTGAAATAAGGGTGAAAACACCCTTACATTGTAAATCCAAAATGCACATTCAAATTCTAAACAGGCTTTAGAGATAAAACAGGTAAGCTTGCACCAAACTAAACTGTAGCAGACAGCACTGGTAGTCTGTCTAGCAGTAGTTGTTTCACAAGCTGCAGAGTGTCTAGACTGAGAGCGATATCAACTGATGTTGTGTGCAGACTCCACAGGGTTTGATGAGGCTCAAGAGATATACGCCAATCGAGACAGATGGAGTGACATCGCCGTGTCAACTGCAGTTAACACGGCAACACACAGTAGGGGCTCACGCAAGCGCTGTTCAAGTGTACGGAGCCAAATGCCCGGCAATGAAAAAAGGGCACTCATTCCATTTGCTGTTAAAAGACTGTTACCTTCAAAAGTGGCAGTCTGGGAAAAGAAATCGTTTGGCAAAGTCCACTGTGCAATTAAAAGGGGCGAGCAAAATCTCCCACTTGATTAATTAGCGGCAGTATGGTCCGTAAGGGCCCCCTTGGGGGTCTGCACCTCCGCCTCAAGCTTGCATGAGCAGAGGAAAGAGGTGGGTTTAACAAATGGACGAGTTTCTCGCCTGATGAAGGGACTCCCTGTGGGGGGGGGGGGGGGGGGGGTGGTTTATTCTAACAACCAGCTAACCACAGTCCCCTCTGACAGACACCCACAGGACTACACCCGCTACAGACAGTGTTTCAGGCCTGAAAGCTGGTGTGCTTTTGCAGTTCACACTCTTTGCACTAATGAAGAAGGATCTAATTTAACTTTCAGATGTTTTTTAAGCTCTCTTAGCTGTCAGAAGTTCTCTTGTGAAGCAGGTCTGTTTGCATGAAAATGGTTCAAATGATTTTTGCTGAAAATTTTAAATCACGATTATTCAGTCATTTCATTTTGTTCATATATATATATATATATATATATATATATATATATATATATATATATATATATATATATATATATATATTACAGTATTCCATAGCTCTCATGTTGAACAAGATGTTAAAACTACAAACTAGTCAATGATTCTTTTTAACCAAAATTAAGTCATGTTTTGCCAATGCTTTACTGCCAATATAAGAGTTACTCTTGTTTAAAGATACTTTTGTATTGCAATATATATAATAGTAACATATATCTGTGCTAATTTACAGTAGCATGAGGCATAGCTATACAGTCTTTATTTTGGCATAACACTGAAGGAAGTGTGTGAGCTGATGTGTTTGTGTTTAGTTTGAGTTGACAACAGTTTTGTGCAGGAAATGCTCATGTCCTCCTCGGTCCACAAAATGCCAGAGCCATTGAGTTACTTTAGATTTGTTTAGAAACTGGTAATGGCCAAACATATTTAGAATTATGCAAATGTGTAAATCTGAAGTGCTTTGAATATAGCACATTCAGCACACATCAGATACAACAGCACAAACCGAACCGAAATCAGAGCACATCTTTTCTGTATTTAACACACATAATCAGAGCACGAAATAGAATTCATGTGTATCAAGAACAGAAACTCATTACAAGCCTCTTGTATAATATAGATCAGCACACATAGGAAACATACAATCCTTGTAAACTTCTGAGGCTCCATATTTCAGCGCAAGCTCGATTGTCAAATCGAGCTTGTCAGTGATTTGTCAGTGGCAAACTTCTAAAGAGTATGATAGGTCAGTAAAGATCTTGTGATTTGGTTTGTCATTCATAGAAACAGCATATCATGAAAATAAACAACAATTTGCAACATTAACTGGCCTATAATTTCTGCTTGTTAGCTCACATATACCAGACAGTTATGCTTAATTAAACGTAAGGCAGAAACTGTAATCGTGATTAAAATAAGATTTATTGTGCATGACTAGAAGCAATGTTATTAGTTATTATTATTTCTGTTTTATCTTTAATATGTCCTTCAGTTTACTCTTAGTTTCACTCCATGCTGGTTATTTTTTAGTTTTAGAGTTTCTCCATTGCGCACATAAAGATTACAAAGGATTTTATGTTTTATTTTAGATTTGTAAGAATATTCTGCTTAATTTCTGATTATCACAACATGTGTAGCTACAAAATTAGGACCACCTAAAATGAAGAATGTAATTTCTGTGACGCTAGCGCCACTGAATGGAATTGCAAAAATAAATTATGTTTTCAAAACAGATTTATGAATATGTGCCTCCTCTGCAGTTGTTAAAATAGTTAGACTGCCCCACCCCCAAATCACGCAATTGGTTGAATAATATTGTTGGGGCAGGTCTAAGCGGGTCTCTCAAAGCAAACACAGGAATTTATATAGCACCACAGAGACACAGTTTCAGAAAATTAATCTATGAATGGCTTACTTTTACTGTAGTTTTCTCTGCATATTAAACTGGTATAGAAGAAAGTGATTTTACACTGAATCAGTAACAAGTACCAAGATCCATTAATCTAACCTACTTATAGCTAAAACATGTACTAAAGCCTGAAGAATATAGACATACAAGAACATTTTATCAGTTAATCAAAATCGGATCATTTATCCTCAGCCATAAGGCATGTAGTATAGCTATACTGTAACTATTTGGATTAATCTGAAAAAATAATAAGACAAAGTGTGAATTTGGTTGGCATTTTTTGGTAATGCAATAAATTGTTTATTTTTAAGCAAATTTGGTGAATATTGATAAATTTTTAGAGCCACTTAATGTTGACAAAGTTTAAATAATGTTTTTTATTATTATTATTTTTATAATTCATTTTTTATTTTCTCCCCTTTTTCTCCCAATTTGGAATGCCCAATTCCCAATGCGCTCTAAGTCCTTGTGGCGGCGTAGTGACTCGCCACACTCCGGGTGGTTGCCTCCGCTTCAGAGACCGTCAGTCTGAGCATCTCATCACGTGGCATCCACGCACCCCACTGAGAGCAAACCACATTATAGTGATCATGAGGTGTTTACCCCATTTGACTCTACCCTACCTAGCAACCGGGCCAATTTGGTTGCTTAAGAAACCTTTTGAGTCAGTCAGTATGCCCTGAATTCAAACTTATTGTAAAGTGTTACCGATTAAATTCTTCTGCTAAGTAGTATGGTTCATTAGCACATTACCTATATGCTGTTCACAGTTGGAAAAGTAATGTAACAACTTTGCACATTAATATACTGAATTGTCTTTTTGCTTTTTACAACAGCTTCAACATGGCTCATCCACTAAATTTACAGTCTGAACTTTTCCGTTTTATAAAATGTATTTTAGTTTAGATAAAGTTTTTACAATGTTATGTTCGTTTTTATTATATTTCAGTTAACGAAGATGCATTAATTTAGTTTTCATTAATGATAACTCTATTGTGAAAGTGACACCATTTACAACCTGTTTATCGACAGAGCGGACAGTTATTATACATTTATGTGCTACACTGTGGTGTAGCATTTGATGTCCCTGACAATGAAAAGAATTCCTCACCTGTATTTCGATCTGATCTGTATTGTTTATTTGAAAGATCGCACCAGGTCACTATAATATAGTGCTACCAAAATAACCCCCAACAGCAGAGAGAAAATAGTGTTGCTATTTATTATATTGTGAGATGCACACATCGCATGCTCACAGCGGGTTTAAACACTCTCTCGCTCTGCAGATTGAACCGTTGATACCTGGCGCCTCTCCACATTTCAGAAGAGAACGTTTACGGAGACTCACACGTCCATGTGAATTTTCTTTTAAACAGTTTGCAGTGAAAGCAGAATTTGTTGTCATTCATACCAAAACGGATACAGACACAAAACAGGCATCAAAAGCAGTCAACACAAAAGCACGTGAAATTCTGAAATGTCTCTGGTACTCACAATATATCTGGCAAATTAATTCCTTGTTCGCTGTAAAATCAAATGCATAACTGTGTTAGACTTAAATTTACTCATTGAAAAAAGAAACACATGATTATAGCAAAAAACCACAAAGTCCAGGACTCCAAACTTAAAAATCCATGCCCATGTTCTGTTTTGAGAATGAATTTTAAGGATTTATTCCAGTGGATGATTTCACATGGGGATGCATACAACTTTGTAATTGTGCACTTTGTCATTGTTAGAAGTTGTAGTACTAGTTTGTACACAGGAATTTACATTACTCACCCTCATGCCATCCCAGATTCGAATGGCTTTCTTCTGCAGAACACAAATGAAGATTTTAAGAAGAATATCTCAGCTCTGTAGGTGTAGACAATGTAAGTGAACTCTACAGGTTTAATCCATGCCCTCTGAAGCGATCTAATTTAAATGTGACTAAATTTTCTCTATAAATCTTGACATCACCAGTTTCCTTGGCGATCACGATTTAACGCTCTATTACACTTCCTAGCGCCATCTAGCGCTCTGTGCATGTGTCAAGCACTAGAAAGTGTAAACGAGCTTGATATTATAATGGTGCCTAGAGACTGCAATGGCAAAATGTACAGTAAACAATGGGCTACATTTTGGCCTGTTCACACCCAAACATCGATCGATTGGCTTCAGAAGACATGGAATAAACTACTGTAGAAGTATGGATTATTTTTTTGCTGCCTTTATGTGCTTTTTGGGGTTTGAGAGTGTTGGTCACCATTCACTTGCATTGGATGGTCTAAGGAGCCGAGATATTCTTTTAAAATCTTTGTTTTAGGCAAAATAAAGTCATACACATCTGGGATGGCATGAGGGTGAGTAAATGATGAGATGAGAGGGTGAACTATCACTTTAATATAGTTGGACAACACTCAACTGTTCTTTTTATAGTACATTTGATATAAAATGAGGCATTGCTTTTTATCACTAAGTTTTCGATTAGCATATACAGTACATATAACTGTTTTGTGAAAGCTGAAAAAAAGATTTCAAATAAAACATTGCAATTAAAATGTTCCCATCCATCGCCAATGTCAACAAAATTTCAAAGCCCTGTCAAATATTTTGTTTTTGTCATATTTCCTCTGTCATTTTCTTCCATTTTAGTCACAGTCTGGAGCCCTGGGAAGCCAACACACTGACAAGGACATATCAATTACCAAACAACTTTGGCACAAAATGCACAGAAATAAACACCACCACACACTATCAACATATGCAAGCACATCGATACCACCAATCTCATGCAAACAGGATCGTAACACAACTCTGTTGACAGAATGGAAATTTGAAGCTCAATCTACTAAAAATCATGTGACTCAAAGAATCATGTGATCTACACTAGGATGCACTTTATAAGTTTTAAAGGGATAAGTTCACCCAAATATGAAAATTCTGTAATTATTTAGTCACCTTCTTTTTCCATAGAGCACAAAAAGAAAAGTTCAGCCTCAGTCACCATTCACTTTTATTTATGGAAATGAGTTGATATGAAAGTGAATAGTGACTGAGGCACATGCTGTTCTATGGGTCTAGAATGGCATGAATAAATGATGACAGAATAAAAGTTTTGGGGTGAATTAGTCATGTATTCAAAGAGAGCAAAGGCAAGTTTCTCTTGTGCTTTATTAAGTCTACCATAAAAATGCTTATTATAGCAATATCATTGTTTAAGAGGCATATCAAACCAAATGGAAGTGTCACTTGGTGAAAAAACTACTGTCTTACCACATGGGATAAATGCATTAAAAATGCATCTCTTTCCCATATACCCATCATTTTAGCGGTTTTACAGGCTAAAGTCGCATTCTAAATAGTCGAGCGCACCCTTTGCAGCTATAATAAGCATATGTCAAGAATAGCAAGTAGTGATGGCACCCAGCTGGCCCATACACACGTGCTGTCACACAGTGGCCCCATCCAAGAAGGGGCTGAGAAGCTGGGCATCTGCGGGAGGTTAAGAGGCAGGTTGGGAACTCTGGGCAGAGGAACGCTTGGCAGATTGTTGGTTATGGTCCTGCCAGAATTTAGACAGCAGGAAAGAGCAGAAGAGAGATGAGAGAGATGGAGAGTAAGAAGGTACACTGATATCAGATAAAGAGACAACAAAGAAAGAACATTTTGTGGCAGAGAGGAGAAAAAAAGCTAATTGATAGTACTGACCAAAACAGAAATAGTACAGAAACAGACCTTTTACCAGAGCAGACAGCATACACATTTTTACTTGAACGAAAATGTGGCTGAAAGAGATACAGTCTGTTCAATAAGTCATTATGTTTTATACAAGCCGTCAACGGGGCAAATACAAATCTGAACTACTGACCCGACCGGGAGAGCTGGACAGCTTTTAACAGAGTTGATAACTACCAAAAATCAGTTTATTCAAAAAATCTGATGACACAATAAAAGCGTATTTACCCGAGACTTGAAATCATTTGATTGCTCTCTGCTTTTGACATCAAAACGTAAACTGATATGCACACAACACTTGCGCACATTGGATAAGCCGTTAAATACACCAGAAAAAGTGTTTACATGCAAAATGAAATTGGGGTAATGGGCAAAATTACATCAGTGTCTATCGTTTAAAACATTTATGACCTCACCGCAACAAAGGAAAACCATTTAAGGTGTTTGTATGACCTAATACGTTGTCGGCTTAAGCATAATCTACATTGGTTGTAACTGGATTACAAGTAATTAGTTACTATAATCAAATTACTTGTAAGCAAAAAAAGAAGTGTAACACATTGTATTTTAAATTACTGTAATCAGATTACAGTAACTGTCTGGAAGTAATTACTTTTAAGTACATTACTTTATGTGTAATACAATTAAAATATCGGTTTGCGTTTCTGGGACAGCTGAAGGGTGTGCAACAATGAAAATAGAAATTATTAATGAAAATAGACATTTTGAATTTGTGTTTTAGCTTAAAAGTAAAATAATTAGTAATGGGATTACTTTTTCAATTAAGTAATCAGTAAAGTTACTATTACAATTTTAGATAAGTAGTGGGTCATTGTATTAAGGGTAAGGTCATAAACGTTTAAGCAAAAACCAGTCAGTACACATAGCTTTTTGCCTTTAATGCCATTCTTACTGGCTTAATCATTGTCAACGTCAAAAGCTTAGAACAATTCGATGATTTCCATTTGATCTCAATTAAATGCATGTTTCTTGCATTGTGACTTTTTGAACAAGCTGCTTATTGGTTGTATCAGCATAATCCTGTGCATGTAAACACTCATGTTTCATTGACTATATAATCAACAATCAGGTACACAACAGTAAAACATACAGTACTAATTAGCCTGTATGTTTTCATTCACGTCCAATTCCAAATGGTGTATACACAGACTGCCGGCAACAAAGAGGAAATAGTAAAGTAAAATAGAAAAATAAAAAGCATTACGGAAGAGGATTCAAGTTCTTATTCATCTTTCCATTCTTTGCAACATGAGAGGTTATTGGTTTGGCAGAAATTGTCTGACACATTAAAACAAACAGGTCACTGTGTTCTACAGAATGCAAGGAGAATCAATCAAGCAGAATAGCAGTAACCTCAAATGAAAAAAAAAACAGTTAGATCGACTGGGTTAAACGGGGTCTTCAGTAGTCTTACTTCACAGACTGCCAGGTCTCCTGCTCAAAGCCACGGTGGATGGACTGAGCTATTGATGACTCCATCAGGTCGATGTATCGCACCACCAGAGGTATGAACAGGTCCTGCAGATGCTTGTGGAAAGTTCCATTGCACAGGTGAGCTGGCGAGGCACAAATATAAATGAATGCTTTGGACATACATACTGATATCAAGCAACTAATACTATGCAATAATGAAATACCCCCAATGCTATACTGCAGTGGATTAACTAAACTGCATGTAACTGAATATGCGCAGTCATTTGAGAACTCAAACTTCTCTCGAAGCAATCATGAATGTGTAACACAAGATTGCCACAAAACAATGACTTACATTTTGAGTTGTTCCTCAATGACACCTATCATACGCCTTAAAGACTTGGAATATTACGCATGTGTCGGATGTACTACTTTTATGATCGGTGTTGTGTTAAATCCAACTACAAAGTTATTAGTAACTGTTATCTAATTACATTTGGTCAAAAAAAATCATGAAATGATATTACAGTTACTGACTTTCAATTAATTTAATTACTTTTAAGTACATGATAGGGTTATGCTTATTTCTAATATACTATTTATGTAGAATACATTAATGATGGCCCCATAACAAATCATTGTGAAGGAGAAATGTGTGGTGCTGAGTGTATGACTAGTGTGTAACAATGAACAAGAAAGAAATATAGACATTATTTTGAAGTGGAAAAGTGTTTTAGAAAGTAACTTAGAGGTAAATTAAATAGTAATGTGATTACTTTTTCAAATATGTAATTAGTAAAGTAATCTGATTACAATTTTAGAAAAATTATGAGTAATTTGTAGTGGATTTCTATTTTTAAGTAAATTACCCTACACTGATTATGATACTTTTGGATAGTTTTTTTTTTAAGCACTGTCAACTGCCATTGTAACGAAAAGATGGACATAAGAAAAAGTCATACAGGTTTGGAATGACATGAGCCGGAGTAAATTATTCTCATGTTTGGGTGAACTGTTCTGTTTAAACCGCTTTTTTGTGTGTGTGTTTTTAATGAGCTGATTTAGTTATCAGTTTTGTTGTACATGTAAACACTCTCAATGTAATTAAACCACTTTGAAGGAAACAGCAAGTGACTGCTGTGAAATGGTTTTGTGAACACCATAAAGAATGGGGGTGTTCTGAGAGTGAGTGTGTGTGTGAGAGAGAGCGGGAGAGGTGTGTGTCTCCTCAGGCATCATTAAGTGTAATTCCCCTCTCTCTGTTCCTCATCATTAACACTAGCCTTTTTACCCTCATGGGTGTGTAAGCTCATTTCCCAATAATTTAACAATGATGAAACTCATTTGAGCATTTAGTGTCAATGTCAAAACACATATTTTTGGTCATGTGCAAATCGGCAGATGAGTACGCACAACTTCTGAAACAAATCCCTGATTTGGTTGTTATAAGACCTAAAAATAACAAATGATGTAATTGACATCGTAATTATGCAGCTCTATACAAAGAGTGTTTTAAATAATTTTTATGCACTTAACATGTAACAGGAACAGTTATTAGAGATTCTCCTGATCTTGACATTTTGACAGCATTATAGGAACAATAGCTTTGTAAGAAAATGGACCAAAATGTAAGTTAAACTAATTTGTGCATGTTTAAACTTGGTGCATCAAGACAAGACACACAAGGTTTGGCACAAATACTTTAAAAAGCCAATGGTTTTGGGGTGTCTTGTTACCAATTGTAAATGAGATTTAAGAGCTATGGTATTGGGGAAGATTACCTATGAATAATGACTTAAATTTAAGTTTGGTTGTCACATAAATCTTTTGTGTTGCTTGAGAAGATTTGGAATATAACAAATGAGTCTTATTAACTACTTTTAGTGTAATTTTTGTCCTTTCTGGAGCTTAAACATCCTTGGTCACGATTTGCTTTCATTGCATGGAAAAGAGCAGCATGAACATTCTGCAAAAATTCTCTTTTTGTGTTCCACAGAAGAAAGAAATTCTTTGAAAGAAAGAAAGAATGCCTTTGAAAGACTTTTCACCACATTCCCACAACATTTTCCATCAGATTTCTTTCATTAATTTACTATTTGATAGCAGTTAGTTAATTATGATGATCATTCTGCCCGTGTCTGTGCTATTAGAAGTCACAGTCTGGCAACAGAATCTTTTTAACTTGGTTGGGGATGTTATTATATCAATTAATTAAGAGCTCTTCACACAATTAACTTCCTATTGTGAACTTCGTTCATCCCGCTCTTGGTTACTGCAGGAAAATTTCTGTATGTTTACAAGAGCAGTAATGGGATACTAGTGCTCAGGATATGTCGAACACTCAGGGGTCTCACAAAACTGGCCTCTTCTGAAAGATTCAGGTTTTCAAATGAGAGGAGATAATTTACCCTCCAGTGCCACTAACTGATAACTAATTAGTGTGTTGACAATAACAGAGCACAGCATGTTAACCTTCTCTCCTAACAAGGATTGTTTTCCAAAACAACACTGGTGTTAATTAGTGCGCTTAGCAGTAAAAACATGCAATCAGAACTTTGGATAAACAGGAGAAAGCTTTGGACCGGGGTGGAGGGAGGAAAGAAAGAAAGTGTGAGAGAGCGAAAGAGAGAGAAAATAGAGAGAGAGGCCTTGTTTGCTACTGGTATTACGATCCAATCATCGCAAAACATTTTGGACGCTATTTAAACCTATATTTAGTGCTAAAAGGTGGCCAAAAACAGAACAAAAACATAAAAACTTTCTACACACGGTCAGTTCGCAGGAAATTGTTGAGCAGCTGATAGAGAGGGAAACTGTCCCAGGAGTCTTGCTGCTGGACAACCAGTGCTGCGTCCATGTCCACAGTGTAGAGTGACAGGAAGGTCTCGGCATGCTCGGCCATCACCTCTGGCCACCAGGAGAAGGCCTGCAAAACACAGGCATGAATGTAGATGAACATGTGCTGAAATATTTAAGAAATAGTTCACCCAAAAATGAAAAATGCTGCCATTATTTACTCACCTTCATGTTGTTCTAAACCCATAAGGCTTTCTTTTTTGTGGAACACATAAAGAGAAATTCTGAAGACTGTGCTGGTCACCATTGTCGATGCAATTAAAAGTTTTCAAACTTCAAAGAAGCAAAAGCATCAAAAATGATAGTTAAATTGGTCCATGTGACTTCTACACTGTATTTCAAGTCTTCTGAAATCATACAAAAGCTTTATGTGAGGGACAGACTAAATTTTCCATTGTTATTCACTGATAAACTTCCCCCCAATGAGCTGTTCACCGCTGCAACTGGATCAAGCAATTTATTTAAAACATCAGACACAAAAGAACAATTTGTTCCCAAATCGGACATCAAGTGACCAGAACCACTCTTCAAATATGTTTTTTTTCCTCATGGTGGCGTAATGACTCAATCCGGGAGGTGGAGGACGAATCTTAGTTGCCTCCGCATTTGGGAACGTCAATCTTATCATGTGATTTATTGAGCGCGTTACCACGGAGACGTAGCGCTTGTTGAGGCTTCACGCTATTCTCAGAAAAATGCACGCAAACTCACTGCACGCCCCACCGAAAGTGAGAACCACATTATATCAACCACAAGGAGGTTACCCCATGTGACTCTAACCTCCCTAGTAACCGGGCCAAATTTGATGGCTTAGGAGACCTGTCTGGAGTCACTCAACATGTCCAGGATTCAAACTCGTGACTCCAGAGGTGGTAGTCAGCGTCTTTACTCGCTGAGCTTCCAGGCCCCACATTCTTCAAATTCTTGAAAATTCTTCAATTCTTCGCCTTTTGTGTTCCCAAGAAGAAAGTAAGTCTTACAGGTTTAGAACGACATTAGAACGAGTGTGAGTAAATAATGACAGAACTTTCATTTTCAAGGTAAGCTATATATGTGCATGCACACAGTCACAAACAATAATGCCAAAAGGCAACACTGAGGGTAAAGCAGGTTATACTTGGTTACTGACACCACACACACACACACACACACACACAAAAAATATTGGAAAAAAGAAACTCAAGCCAGTATATAACAAGAAACACAATAACGAGACCTTCAAAAGAACTACACTGTCCTCAAAGATGGAGATAGACAGATTGGAATGTTGCCTTTATGCCCACAGCTTGGTTTTATAAAGTTTGCTTCTAAAGTTCTAAACACCATATGTACTAATATCAGACCATAGGGAAAGGCCAACCCTGGGTAACACTTATAAATGATTATAAAACACAAATAACATTGTAAGTATAATTTATTTAAAAAAATATTAATTTTTAAATAATATTATTTTATTATTTAACTAGGTTTGCATTTCTAGATGAAAGTGCTTGCAAACTTTATTCTATACAGTAGTCAGTTTATAGAATATTAAATAGAATAGTGAGAGCTGAACTTTTTGTACACTGTCCAAAAGACCTGTACTCCAGAGTAATTATTACAGATTATACTACGATAATTAAGAACAGTTGGGATCAGTCTTAGATGGGCTGCACATTTAATTCTCATTTAAAGGACCAGAAATATCAATTTAATTTCTTCAATCTTGTGATCTATGAGTTCCATAAAGTGAACTGTCAAGTATCTCACAAAAGTGAGTACACCCCTAACATTTTTGTAAATATATTATTGTATCTTTTCATGTGACAACACTGAAGAAATGACACTTTGCTACAATTTAAAGCAGTGAGTGTACAGCTTGTATAACAGTGTAAATTTGCTGTCCCCTCAAAATAACTCAACACACAGCCATTAATGTCTAAAGCACTGGCAACAAAAGTGAGTACACCCCTAAGTGAAAATGTCCAAATTGGGCCCAATTAGCCATTTTCCCTCCCCGGTGTCATGTGACTCGTTAGTGTTACAAGGTCTCAGGTGTGAATGGGGAGCAGGTGTGTTAAATTTGTCATCGCTCTCGCACTCCCTCATACTGGTCACTGGAAGTTCAACATGGCTCCTCATGGCAAAGAACACTCTGAGGATCTGAAATAAAGAATTGTTGCTATACATAAAGATGACCTAGGCTATAAGAAGATTGCCAAGACCCTGACACTGAGCTGCAGCACAGTGGCCAAGACCATACAGCGGTTTAACAGGACAGGTTCCACTCAGAACAGGCCTCACCATGGTCGACCAAAGAAGTTGAGTGCACATGCTCAGCGTCATATCCAGAGGTTGTCTTTGGGAAATAGATGTATGAGTGCCTTTTTCCACCTTAGAAACATTGCTAAGCTACGTAACATGCTATCTGTTTCTGATGCAGAAAAGTTAGTTCATGCATTCATGACCTCGAGACTAGATTACTGTAATGCTTTATTAGCTGGTTGCCCTGCATCCTCAATAAACAAGCTACAGTTAGTCCAAAATGCAGCCGCTAGAGTTCTTACTAGGTCAAGAAAATATGATCATATAACACCGATTTTAACATCTCTACACTGGCTACCTATTAAGTTCCGTATCAATTACAAAGTATTACTACTGACCTATAAAGCCCTAAATGGTTTAGCTCCGGTGTATTTAACGGATCTTCTATCACCATACAATCCATCGCGCTCTTTAAGATCACTAAATTCGAGGCTTCTGGTCATACCTAGGATATCTAAGTCCACTAATGGAGGGAGGGCATTCTCACATTTAGCTCCTAAACTCTGGAATAGCCTTCCTGATATTGTTCGAGGCTCAGACTCGCTGTCCCAGTTTAAAACTAGATTAAAGACGCATCTCTTTAACCAAGCATTCACATAATGCTTACTTTTTATACTACTGCTGAATCAGTTATAATGCATTAATATTATGAACATCAGCTATGCTAATTATTTCCCATCTGCTTTTCTGCTGTTATCTCGGGACGCCAGTCCCGAGGTAAATAGCGTTCGTCAGCTCCAGTTTGTATCCAGCCTCTCACGGAGACTTCAGATGCCCCATCACCATGGACTACGATCTTGAAATGGGATACATAGACTAATTATTGCCAACAAAAGCCTTCATCAGCCAAACAAGGTCAATTGCATCTAAGTGAACTTCTGGAATTTAATCAAGGATGGACTTCAAAGACACTGGTCACTAATCTTGCAGTTCAAACACAATCACTGTCTAAATACTGACCCTTAGCACTTAATAAGTTTAATAATTTTTTAAATCATGTTTTTTTAACTATAAAAAATTCTTATTTACATTATTCATGATGTTAGCCAGAGGGGAACTGGCCCCCCACAGTGAGTCTGGTTTCTCCCAAGGTTATTTTTCTCCATTAACCATCATCTTTTTGTGTTCCTTGCCACAGTCGCCTTCAGCTTGCTCACTGGGGTTATTAATACAATTATTATTTAATTATTTTTAAACACGATAAAGAATCATATCTTATCTAATTCCACAACAGGGCTCCAAACAAAAAATCAATTAAGGAGCCAATGGCTCCTATAGGGGGAAAAAAACAGGTGCCAAATATTTTTCATTTTTAACTCCTTCCATTCCTTTTCGTCCCGCAGCTCGCTAACAGTGTAGTCTGTGGAGCATTTTTTATGCTTGTTATTGTGACCGTGTTTTCTCACAGTCTCTTTTTTGAAATGGTTAGTTCCTGCAATTAACTCCGTTTTCCCCGCTATTTCTTTGATATAAACTTTTGTAATGTATCTCGGGAAATGTAATGCAAATTTTAAAATCAAAGGGAGTAAATTTTTACTGTCGCCAATGGCGACCTTGACAGAAATTACACTCACAAATACATTTATTTGGTCACAAATGCAACCATTTTTAGTCGCAGTTTGGAGCCCTGCACAAGGATGATGATTTATCGACTTTATAGACATTACATTTTTATCGTCTGTTAATGCTGAACTTCTGTAAAGCTGCTTTGAAACGATGTGTGTTGTGAAAGGCGCTATACAAATAAAATTGACTTGACTTGACTTGACATGAGTGCTGCCAGCATTGCTGCAGAGGTTGAAGGGGTGGGGGGTCAGCCTGTCAGTGCTCAGACCATACGCCGCACACTGCATCAAATTGGTCTGCATGGCTGTCGTCCCAGAATAAAGCCTCTTCTAAAGATGATGCACAAGTAAGGCCACAAACAGTTTGCTGAAGACAAGCAGACTAAGGACATGGATTACTGGAACCATGTGCTGTGGTCTGATGAGATCAAGATATACTTATTTGGTTCAGATGGTGTCAAGCGTGTGAGGCGGAAACCAGGTGATGAGTACAAAGACAAGTGTGTCTTGCCTACAGTCAAGCATGGTGGTGGGAGTGTCATGGTCTGGGGCTGCATGAGTGATGCTGGCACTGGGGAGCTACAGTTCATTGAGGGAACCATGAATGCCAACATGTACTGTGACATACTGAAGCAGAGCATGATCCCCTCCCTTCGGAGACTGGGCCGCAGGGCAGTATTCCAGCATGATAACGACCCCAAACACACCTCCAAGACGACCACTGCCTTGCTAAAGTAGCTGAGGGTGAAGGTGATGGACTGGCCAAGCATGTCTCCAGACCTAAACCCTATTGAGCATCTGTGGGGCATCCTCAAACGGAAGGTGGAGGAGCACAAAGTATCTAACATCCACCAGCTCCGTTAAGTGTAAGATGACTCCAGTGGCAACCTGTGAAGCTCTGGTGAACTTCATGCCCAAGAGGGTTAAAGCAGTGCTGGAAAATAATGGTGGCCACAGAAAGGCCACTTTGGACCCAACTTGGACATTTTCACTCAGGGGTGTACTCACTTTTGTTGCCAGCGGTTTAGACATTAATGGCTGTGTGTTAAGTTATTTTGAGGGGACAGCAAATTTACACTGTTATACAAGCTGTACACTCACTACTTTACATGAAAACATATAATCAAATATTTACAAAAATGTGAGGGGTGTACTCACTTATGTGAGATACTGTGTATATATATATATTTATTTTTATTTATTTATTTTTTTATAAAAGATATTACTATTTAAAAAGGCTAAATATCAAATGAAAAAAATGACAATTAGCCATCCATGTGTCTTTTGCGATTGGTTGCAACAGATCAGAATGCATCGATGCTCCTGAATTCTCCTGAGAAAAGGGGAAAATCATCTGCTCTATTTTCTGCCAGTATGTACATTAAAGGCTCCTCTGAAGTCCATCAATGCATTTCTCTCTTTGCATTCTTCCACAAGTGGATTCATGAGGACGGCTGCAGCCCACTTAATTGTGAGTGCTAAAAAGAAAGCCAGAACATCTTGTCTTGTATTCTTTATGCTAGCATGTGAGCCAAGAACTTCCGTCCAAAGCGATCTGCATCAAGTAATAGGGATAAAAGTGCAATCGGTCACAGTGAAAAATACGTGTTAAAAAGGAGAATGCTGACTTTTGAAGAGTCCTATTTGTAGGGATATCTGTGCATGTGTGCGAGTGTGTGTGTGGGTTTGTGTATGGGGTGTGCCCGAACGTCACTCTTGTCTGGCTTGATGTTGTGCAGTCACTGGCCTTGAGGGAGCTTGTCTTCTGGCCTTTCAGAAGCAGGTTTTGAACAGTGTGGGCTGACAAACATCAAATCTATGTGCTCAAAAGTTCCAACACAACATTATTTTCCATATTTCAGATCATCACTAGATCATTCTCTCTTTGGCTCCTTCCAGCAATGGGTCAGGGTGGTTGAATCGTTATCCAACAACTGACTAGTCGATTAGTCCATTCAAAAAATGGCTGCGCCGTTGATTTTAAAAGGGATGAATTTAGTGGTGCAAATTCTTAGAGAAGGTTCAGCAGCGGTTTAAATTGCCTACAGTGAGTAATGTTTCCATTGTTATGCACCTGTAGATCGCTTCCCATTAGGACTATTAAACTTTTGTGCAATAAAAGTTTTTATAGTTTTATATATTGACACATATCGCTACAAACTCAAATCTGATTGGTCTCAAGTGAACATGACACTACACAAGCTGAATTTGACAGGGTTTCCTTAAGACCGATTAGTCTTTCAGACAGCTAGTAGATTTTTGCATATCCCAAGTTCATTAGTGGCTTTCTGTATTATTCTGTAAAACAATCTTGGTTTTAGGCAGCTTTTAAAAAAACCCTTTAGGCTTTAAACCACACAGTAGATTAATGAAAATAAAAAAATAAACAAGAACAATTGAACTAAAATGCATAAATGTTCAAAATAATTAAAAAATTAGTTTGGTCCAACATGAGAGAAGCTGTCTTGTAGTTCTTGACAATACTAGACAACACAACATTAGTGGAATATAAGACAAACTTACCTCTCTTCCCTAATGCAAATACAAACGCAAGAGAGACAGAGAGAAATAAAATATTAAAATAGACATGCAAAAATATTGTGAACAAAAGGTTAAACTATTAAGCACTATAGCATGAGCATTAAAGTAATAGTTCACAAAAAAATTAATTCTTTCAGAATTTAATCACTCCATGTTGTTTAAACCCATATTATTTTCTTTCTTATGCAGAATGCAAAAGAATAATTTTTATATCTTCATCTGTATTTTCAATAAAATGACAGTGTCACTATAAAGCTTTAAAGCTGAATAAAGGACCCAAATGTATCATAAAAGCAGTCCATGTGACTACTGCATCATATTCAAAGTGTACTGAAGGCATGTTTCCACAATAACTTGCATTGCTTTTAATATTAACAAGCAAGTCATTGTGAAAATCACTTAGATTTCATGTTGTTTCTCACCTAGACCTATCATATATCTTCAGAAGTCTCGGAATATGATGCACAAGCTTACTGGAATTTTTATGCTGTAAAGTGAGTCACTATCTACTGCCATTATATTAATAAATAAATCTACTTTTGTGCTCTGCATTAGAAAGAAAATAATACAGTCATACAACTATTTTAAGATAAACTGTCCATGTAAAACATATTTTATTAGCTGTTGGGTGTGACAAAAATGTCAAGTGAAAATGCCTTGTTTTTGTATTTACTGTACAAATTAAAAATGAACGCTACCATAATTTCTCTAATGTAGATTCAAGCACATCACACACCCACACCTTGAGGTTTCCTTATTGACAGCATGTGGGACATTTGTCTTGCTAGGCACAAGCGTTTTGGCATCATTGTCTCTGTCGCCTGTGGCAGCTGCTGGAATCTTGAGGCCTAAAATAGCCCCACACCTTGCAAACAGATGTCTTCAGCTACACTTTTGTTAAGAAAAATGAGAGCTGTCTCCATCAATGAAGCTCAAACATCTAAGATTGACTGCTTTTCTTTTATATTTTTTTTTAAAATGTTGATGTGAGAGCGTTAGCGAGTGCTGGCCTCGTGCAGAAGGGCCGTGGGCGTTGTTTTCCTCTGCTGCTACTATGAGCTGGCATTTGACGAGTAAGCTGTCACTCGCTAACAGCTGTTGTGGCAACGTGGTGAAGGAAATGGACAGCGAGATGGTATATGATCACAAGTCTGCTCAGAAATGATCATGCAATACCTTCTGGAGCACCATGCCACGCCAAAAGGCCTGATGATAAACAAAGATTGATTTCTGTCTATGTGACTGTAGGCTTCTTTGAACATATGCTGAAAAAGAACTGGAAGAGACATGTAGGGGAACACATGATTGATGGTGAGTTCATCTTGTTGTAGTACAAGGCAGTATGGAGTCTTTGCTGCTGGTGAGGAATATTGTGTTGAAAATGAAAACAAAGAAATGGGAAAAAAATAATTGAGATGTAATGAAAACACATGAAGGTTTTCCAAGAGTGGTGCATTGTCAGAACTTGGGCCAACACACAACCAGATGGTCTTCTACAGCAGTAACACGAGTGTTGTATAACCTATTATAGAGAATCAACTAGGATTTATAATTGGCCAATGCCGACATATACAGTGGGGTCAAAAGTAAAGAACACATTTGAAAATGTAAAACCGTAAACGGAAGAAACATTTAAGATTCTGCACTATTTCTAAGTCACTAATCAAATGTAAGCAAAGTTGTGACATTAACGAAGTTAACTAATTTGTACAAAAGCTCAGATTTCCTTGCTTCCATTGAAGCACACAAGATGATCTTTGAAGCATACAGAGATAACCTGGATCATTAGGTTTTGCACAAACTTGAGCAGTCCATGCCAACTCAAGTGCAATTGTAGGAAATCATGTACATGTTGGGAGATTCTCACAAAACCTGTCATAAAATCTACTGGTCATTATTTACTTTTTAATCAAAAGAAACAAATAAGAAATCATTTTTTGCATATAGGAAATAAAGCATATTTTTAGGACCATCACAATGTTTTACATTGTGATATTATTTTCAGGACTGTTAAGCACATTTTACCCCCAAAACTCATTACCACCTGCAAAAAAGATGGTCCTTAAGATATTCTTATTATTGGAATGTGAATAAAATAATATACTTTTTATTAAATTTTATACATCATAGTAGCACTACCTTAGTATTGCCTTTCATTTTTGCGGTAATTTTAAAATGCAAATGTACAACAGCATCTTTTTTTAATGCTATAGAGTAAAAACATGAATGTGTTACAGTAATGAGAATCATCATTGAAAACAATTGGAACAGTAAAACCATCCAGACTTAATGCAGTAATGTGACTTGGGGAGTAAAATTCACTCAAGTGTCCTGAAAATGCAAATGTCTTGATGCTAAAAAAAAAAAAAAAAAAAAAAACGAAATAATTTTTTTAGGCAAAACATAATTAAACATTTTTTTAGTATTGATTTGGGGTTAAATATGACCTGAAAATTTTCTAGACAGATTTCATGAGAATCACCCTGTTATGTTGAAACATATAGATCAAGTCGAAAGTTTACATACACCTTAATACATTACATTACATAGTTAATACATTTAAACTCAGTTTTTCACAATTCCTGACATTTGATCATAGAAAACATTCCCTGTCAGTTAGGATCACTACTTTATTTTCAGAATGTGAAATAATTGCATAATAAGAATAATAGTAGAGAATTATTTATTTCAGCTTTTATTTCTTTCATCACATTCGCAGTGGGTCAGAAGTTTACATGCAGTTTGTTAGTATTCAGTAGCATTGCCTTTAAATTGTTTAACTTGGGTCAAACTAAGGTTTGGGGAGCCTTCCACAAGCTTCTCATAATAAGTTGCTGGAATTTTTGCCCATTCCTCGAGACAGAATTGGTGTCAGGTTTGTAGGCCTCCTTGCTCCTACACGCAATTAAATTCTGCCCACAAATTTTCTATCGGATTGCGGTCAAGGCTTTGTGATAGCCACTCCAATAACTTGACTTTGTTGCCTTTACGCCATTTTCCCAAAACTTTGGAGGTATGCTTAGGGTCACTTTCCATTTGGAAGTCACATTTGCGACCAAGCTTTAAATTCCTGGCTGATGTCTTGAGATGTTGCTTCAATATATCCACATAATTTTTCTTCCTCATGAAGGAAAATCTATTTTGTGAAGTGCACCAGTCCCTCAGCAAAGCACCCTACAACATGATGCTGCCACCCCTATGCTTCACAGTTGGTATGGTGTTCTTCGGCTTACAAGCCTCACCCTTTTTCCTCCAAACATAACAATGGTCATTGTGGCCAAACAGTTACATTTTTGTTTAATTAATCTAGAGGACATTTCTCCAAAAAGTAAAATCTTTGTCCCAATGTTATGTGCACTTGCAAACTGTAGTCTTTTTTATGTCAGTTATGGAGCATTGGCTTCTTCCTTGCTGAGCAGTCTTTCAGGTTATGTCGATATAGGACTTGTTTTACTGTGGATACAGATATTAGTCTACACGTTTCCTCCAGCATCTTCAAAAGGTGTTCTGGGATTGATTTGCACTTTTCACACCAAACTACATTCCTCTCTAGGGAACAGAATGCATCTCCTTCCTGAGTGGTATGATGGCTGCATGGTCCCATGGTGTTTATACTTGCATACTATTGTTTGTACAGATGTACATGGTACCTTCTGGCATTTGCTCCCAAGGACAAACCAAACTTTTGGAGGTCCACAATTGTTTTTCTGAGGTCTTGGCTGATTTCTTTAGATTTCCCATGATGTCAAGCAAAGAGGCACTGAGTTTGAAGGTAGGCTTTAAAATACAACCACAGGTACACCTCCAATTCAGTACAACTCCTATTAGAAGCTAATTGCCCAAAAGGGTTGACCCATTTTCTGGCATTTTCCAAGCTGCTTAAAGGCACAATTAACGTAGTGTATGTACATTTCTGACCCACTGAAATTGTGATATAGTCAATTAAAAGTGAAACAATCTGTATGTAGCAATTGTTGGAAAAATTACTCATGTCATGCACAAAGTAGATATCCTAAACGACTTTGTCAAAACTATAGTTTGCTAATATTAAATCTGTGGAGTGGTTAAAAGCATTAGTTTCAACGACTTCAACCTAAGTGTATGTAAACTTCTGACTTTGTTCATAGGTATAAGCATTCTGAGTATCTTGTCATTGTAGGTGCTCCTAATTCTTGATTTGGGACATTGAGACATACCTGAGCTTACGTCATGTTTTTAAAGCAAGTCTTACCTCAGAGTGATGCTCATCATTCTGTTGTAACACCTCCATACACAGCTCTCCTAGTCTGATCATGTCCTCCAACAACTTATCTGCAGGTGCATGGCTGCTTTCTAATGACAAAAAGACATCCAAATGTTCACACTGAATGTCTAACAACACTATACTGTTAATTTTTTCCCTTTTTTATCTGTACACTTCCACAGAAGCTTAAAGCAAAATCTAAAATGATATAGCGTTTGATCGAAATAATAGGTATGTTGTGCAAAACCTTCGATCTGGGCGTATTCGGTCAGCTGGGAGTAATTGATGAGAGCAGCTTTTTCCAGGCACTTCTTAACAATCTTCTGCATCTCTTCAGGAGGGACTGGTGTTGTAATGTCATTCATGAGGGCCTATGGAAAGGTTGATTAATACAGTGGGAAGAAAAAGTGTGTGAACCCTTTGGAATTATCTGTTTTTCTGCATTAATTAGTCATAAAATGTGATATCGTCTTCATCAAAGGCACAAGTATAGATAAAACACAATGTGCTTGTTAACACCAAACAAACAATTATAATATTCATGTTTTTATTGAACACATTCCATTATACATTCACAGTGCTGTTTAAAAAAGCGATTTAATAAATTGTCGATCCTCCTTTGGCAGCAATAATCTCAACCAAGTGTTTCTGGTAGCTGCGGATTAGACCTGCTCAACGTTCAGAAGGAATTTTTGACCATTCTTATCTCTTTATCTCAATTAATTCTTATTAACTGACCACCGGTTGCTTTTGATTTGTGCTTTGGCATAAAATGGCACATAACTGCTGGTCAGTTTCCCAAAGTCAAATTCACACCTTAACTATACGTGAAACGTACCAAACAAACCAAAACAAAACACTGACACTAGATAAGTGCTTGCGGATTACAGCTTCCGACATCGCTTGCTGCATTCATGTGAAAAAAGATATAAATGATTACAGCCTACATTAAAAAACTAAAAGTTTCTTAAACAAAGGCAACGTAATTCATAAATCATTTTAATTTGTTTTGGGATCATTAAACATAATTTCATATATACACACTGGTGGACAAAAGTTTGGAATAATGTACAGATTTGGCTGTTTGGGAAGGAAATTGGTACTTTTATTCACCAAAGTGGCATTCAACTGATAACAATGTATAGTCAGGACATTAATTACTATTACAATTTGGAAAAAAGAAGTTCAGAACTTCTTAAACTACCTCAAAGAGTTCTCATAAAAAATTCTCCATGTGCAGCAATGACAGCTTTGCAGATCCTTGTTATTCTAGCTGTCAGTTTGTCCAGATACTCAGGTGACATTTCACCACACGCTTCCTGTAGCACTTGACATAGATGTGACTGTCTTGTCGGGCACTTCTTATGAACCTTAAAGTCTAGCTGATCCCAAAAAAGCTCAATGGGTTTAAGATCCATAACACTCTTTTCCAATTATCTGTTGTCCAATGTCTGTGTTTCTTTGCCCACTCTAAACTTTTCTTTTTGATTTTGTTTCAAAAGTGTATTTTTCTTTGCAATTCTTCCCATAAGTCCTGCACCCCTGATTCTTCTCTTTACTGTCGTACATGAAACTGGTGTTGAGCGGGTAGAATTCAATGAAGCTGTCAGCTGAGGATATGTGAGGCGTCTATTTCTCAAACTAGAGACTCTGATGTACTTCTCCTCTTGTTTAGTTGTACATCTGGCCTTCCACATCTCTTTCTGTCCTTGTTAGAGCCAGTTGTCCTTTGTCCTTGAGGACTGTAGTGTACACCTTTGAATGAAATCTTCAGTTGGCAATTTCAAGCATTGTATAGCCTTCATTCTCAAAACACTGATTGACTGATGAGTTTCTAGAGAAAGCTGTTTATTTTTTGCCTTTTTTTTTATAAATATAAAACAAAACACCCCAATGTACATAACTATTCCCATAAAATATGAAGGGTCATGCAGAGAATTGTGGGAATGCTCGATTATTGTTTTTACTGTAATTTTACATGTTCTCTCTTGTTAAACCTAATGTGAATTTTTACTATTAATTATAAAGGAAAATCATACTTTTTACATCCAACATTTTTATTTAAAAAAAAAAAAATGCTATAGTAAAAACTACTGTATTGTCTTTTAAAATATATTAAAATTTACCATTAAAATTAGACATCTTTTACTGTGTAGGCTATTAATAAAGAAACAATACTGAAAAAGAGAAACATTCACTGCTCTTTTCTGGAAAACTTAATACTGAACACAAAATTAGGATGAGAAATTGCTAATTTTAATTTACAGAACTTTACTGTGCAAAAGTCTTAGGCACATAAGATATTTCACAAAAACATTAATCTGAAGATGGTTATTTATATCTTCAACTTTATTGAGTCAAATTTAAATATAAATTTTAGACTCCCAAACATTACTTTTGCAAATAGAATAGAATAGAAGAACAGGGAGGCCTAAATAGATAGAAGTACTGTGGCAAATTCTCAAAGAAGCTTGGAACATCCTATCTGCCAACAACCAAGAAAAACTGTGTCCAGGTGTACCTAAGAGAATTGGTGCTGTTTTGAAAGCAAATTGATCACACAAAATATTGATTTAGCTTTTATTTTTCTTCTTTTTGTTTTTGTTTTTTTTGTCTTATGACGTTAATTTATAAATGAAAACTATAGAAATATTTGACTGATTACAAATGATAAGGAAGGTCAGGTAGACCCGATTATCTAACAGCTGTTATAAACCAGCCCAAAATAAACAACAAGATTTTATATAATAAAACACGACAATACAAACACATAATTTCAAATGTGTACATTACTAATCATTTGATAATTTAATAAATGTCAGCATATAGCCTATATTTAACCCAGAGGGGCACCTCAGCCCAAGTGGGAAAAGGAGCAGTTACTTGGGCGTGAGTGCGTGCTTGGCAGGGTTTCCAGCGCTCCGTTTCAAAACCAGCATAATAGCCAATCAAAACTAGCCCAATATTACAACTCAAAATATGCCACTCCCAAATGTAATAAACATTTTTAAAGTCCCTATAGTCCACTTTCTGATTATTCCCTTCATTTGTAAGCCAAATTGAGACCGCAAATGTAGTGCATAATAAGAATTCCAGAATACATGATGAGGTTGATCATCAACTGAAAATTTTTCAGTAGGTGTCAAGTAATTTCAACTGGATATACCGCATATCATATGAAAATTTAATTCAAACATTTATTTCAAATATAATTCATAATAGAGATGCACAGATAGTATTTTAAGATAATGAGTATGAATACCGATAATTTATTTTTGATACATGAAACATATTTAATATATCCAGTAACTTTACTATTAAATACAGGACACTATTGATCACCAAGGCATCATAACATCAAAATAGCTGTTTTTTTAATGAAGTGTAATTTTATTGGGTAAGAGATAATTAAACTTTATACATAGTTGATTAAACACAGATAACTATAATAATAATTTTTATTTCAAAGGAAGAACTTTTATTAATTTCACTGCCCTTGTGTTATTCACAGTTTCTCTTTATCATGTTCAGTCATTGCCAATGCACGCACGCACACCTGGTGCTGAGCAGTGTTATTAGGTATGATGTAACATACAGGTGCTGGTCATATAATTAGAATATCATCAAAAAGTTTATTTATTTCAGTAATTCCATTCAAAAAGTGAAACTTGCATAATATATACATTCATTCCACACAGACTGATATTTCAAGTGTTCATTCCTTTTAATTGTGATGATTAAAACTGACAACTAATGAAAACCCCAAAATCAGTATCTCAGAAAATTAGAATATTGTGAAAAGGTTCAATATTGAAGACACCTGGTGCCACACTCTAATCAGCTAGTTAACTCAAAACACCTGCAAAGGCCTTTAAATGGTCTCTCAGTCTAGTTCTGTAGGTTACACAATCATGGGGAAGACTGCTGACTTGACAGCTGTTCAAAAGATGACCACTGACATCTTGCACAAGGAGGGCAAGACACAAAAGGTCATTGCTAAAGAGGCTGGCTGTTCACAGAGCTCTGTGTCCAAGCACATTAATAGAGAGGCGAAGGGAAGAAAAAGATGTGGTAGAAAAAAGTGCACAAGCAATAGGGATAACCGCACCCTGGAGAGGATTGTGAAACAAAACCCATTCAAAAATGTGGGGGAGATTCACAAAGAGTGGACTGCAGCTGGAGTCAGTGCTTCAAGAACCACCACGCACAGACGTATGCAAGACATGGGTTTCAGCTGTCGCATTCCTTGTGTCAAGCCACTCTTGAACAAGACACAGCGTCAGAAGTGTCTCGCCTGGGCTAAAGACAAAAAGGACTGGACTGCTGCTGAGTGATCCAAAGTTATGTTCTCTGATGAAAGTAAATTTTGCATTTCCTTTGGAAATCAAGGTCCCAGAGTCTGGAGGAAGAGAGGAGAGGCACAGAATCCACGTTGCTTGAAGTCCAGTGTAAAGTTTCCACAGTCAGTGATGGTTTGGGGTGCCATGTCATCTGCTGGTGTTGGTCCACTGTGTTTTCTGAGGTCCAAGGTCAACGCAGCCGTCTACCAGGAAGTTTTAGAGCACTTCATGCTTCCTGCTGCAGACCAATTTTATGGAGATGCAGATTTCATTTTCCAACAGGACTTGGCACCTGCACACAGTGCCAAAGCTACCAGTACTTGGTTTAAGGACCATGGTATCCCTGTTCTTAATTGGCCAGCAAACTCGCCTGACCTTAACCCTATAGAAAATCTATGGGGTATTGTGAAGAGGAAGATGCGATACGCCAGACCCAACAATACAGAAGAGCTGAAGGCCACTATCAGAGCAACCTGGGCTCTCATAACACCTGAGCAGTGCCACAGACTGATCGACTCCATGCCACGCCGCATTACTGCAGTAATTCAGGCAAAAGGAGCCCCAACTAAGTATTGAGTGCTGTACATGCTCATACTTTTCATGTTCATACTTTTCAGTTAGCCAACATTTCTAAAAAATCCTTTTTTTGTATTGGTCTTAAGTAATATTCTAATTTTCGGAGATACTGAATTTGGGATTTTCATTAGTTGTTAGTTATAATCATCAAAATTAAAAGGAATGAACACTTGAAATATATCAGTCTGTGAGGAATGAATGTATACATTATATAAGTTTCACTTTTTGAATGGAATTACTGAAATAAATCAACTTTTTGATGATATTCTAATTATATGACTAGCACCTGTACAGATGACTAAAAGTGATAACTCTTCATAACCTTTTCGTTTGATCAAAATCATAAGGGTCTTTTCATTTGGTTAGCAAGCATGTGCATGCATACAGCAATCAAAAAACATGGGCAAAGTCAGAGACAATAAGCGCATTCTACGATGCCCTCTCTCTTGTAATGCTGTGATGTCCGTAGCTGTGAATAGTTTTGAAACATCTGAATGAATCAACCATTGTTGAATGATCTGCAGCCTGCCCAGCACTACTTGCTCTGGATGAAAGAGCGCTCGAGAGTCTGTGTCTGCTTAGACTCTGTACATTATGATCTCTATTTGTGAGCACAATTACAACTCGCAGTTCTAGGCTTTTGCATATTGCATGGTTTCAGACCCTTTTAATAATTACATAAGTCAGTACAGAGCCGGCGCCTTCATTTAAACATGTCATTGTCAAACCATCCAACCCGCTGAGAAAAAAAAAAAACGACTCACAGAAACTGTTTAAAAGTAGACCAATTCCACAGGAAAGCCGTGGCCTTGGCAACTCAGGTGCCTGGAAACAAGTATAGCCTATACACAATATTCCTAAATCCCATGTGATTTTGCGGGTGATGTGGGCAGAACTTCCGGTTATGCATAAAAAATCGTTATGTTATATACTAACACAGCATTAAAAATGACAGAAACTTATAGAAGAATTATAGAAGAACAGAATTATAGCGAGGAGATATTGTCTCGCAAATAGAAGCATTTTAGTTATTTTGTTGAGTCTTTATCCATCGATGGAAGAATCTGAGCAGACTAACCTGAAAAGCTATGTAGCCTATTAGCACATTCACAGCTGAAACATTGGACATTTTTGAGAACTGTTGATAATTATGTTAATTTTAAAGCATATATTGAGTCTAGTCATAACCTGAAGAGTTTGTTGTATCGAGATTACGTTCTTACTGCAGATAGAGGGTAGGTCTAGACAGCAGGATGCTCGTGTATTACATTGTGGGATAAGAATGTGTAGTAAGCTCAATAACGGGGTAAATAACGATGTCTTAGCACCCACAAAATAAACTGTACCATACAAAAAGAAATGCATGCAATACAAAGAAACTTATTTGGACATATAAACATTGCACACAGAAGTTCAATGTTCTCTGTAAAGCAACTATAAAACAGTATGTATTATTAAAATCACTATACAATAAATGTAATTGATAAATAATGTTCACACTGTTTTCCAAATAACCTTTTCCCTTAGGGAAAGACATGCACATTCTGTAAAGACACTCAAAAGAAAGTGAATTGCAGGCAGGAAAAATGCAGGAAAGAGGAAAATCATAATACAATTAATTTTAAACGTGATTGTAAAGCAAGTTAAGGGAAAGGAAGGGGTGAGAACCGGCTTGGCAATACAAATAATAGTTTAATGAAAAGTTGAACCAAAAACCAACATGGAGCAACAGAGAAAGAGATAAAAAAAACCTCACTCACCAGTTCTCTGATGCACCGTCGCGTGGTCCTCGATCACTCCTCCACCCTCTCAAGCGGATGGCAGCCGCTCCTCCCCGGGCGGACTGGAGTCAGACCTACGACCCCCGGCGGACAGAATGGCCCTCCGCGTTCCAAGCGACTCGTGGGGACACGCCTCTGGCAGCGGCCCTACCACTCCAGGCAGTTGCTCGCAGACGGCGGTCTTCATTCAACCCCTCCGTGTTTCTGGGGGACAGCAGGGCACTCCTCTGCCCCTGGCAGTGGCTCCATCGCTCCAGGTGGTCAGGAATTCCAGTCCCCACTCGCCTCGCAGACAGCGGACGTTCCCCACATCCGGGTGGTTGGGCTATCCCGTCCCCCAGTGGATGGCAGCGGCGCTCCCCTGGGTGGATGGCAGTGTCGAGGACACCGCGACAGGCAGCCCTCCTCCTTCCCGGGTTTCGGCACCAATATAAAGGAGTGCCATTGAAAGGAGGAGGCGAGAACTAGCTTGACGATATAAATAATAGTTTAATGAAGAAATAAACCAAAAGTCACAAACACACACACATAGGACGGACAGCTGCCTGTAAACACTTTCTCTCTGTTGCACCACCGTCCACAGTCACCCTTTACCCCTCTTGGAGGCTTAATTGGCCTGATAAGGGGCCGGGTGTGTAAAATCACGACCCGGCCCCGCCCTCCAACCCGGTCACATTCCTTCCTCGTTCTCTCAGGCCGGGGGGCCCCCGGCATGACGTACACCCCCCACCCCCCTCTCCCTCTTCCCCTGGGGGAGGGCGTGCCTTTATACCCTGTCTGCCGGCAGGTCATCCCTGCCTTCCTGAATCTGGGAGGGGACGGGGCAGGGAAACAATAATGAAAAATAAGGGGGTACTCCCTGTAACAGTGCAGTACCCCCCAACAAAAAAACAATAACATTTAAAAGAGAGGGAAAAGGCCAACGCGGTGCAGCATTGGGGGGGAGAGAGAGGAGAGAGAGAGAGAAAGAAAAAAAAACACTTACTCGCCAGTTCTCCGATACACCTTAGCTTAGTCCTCGGCCACTCCTCCACCCTCTTACGGATGACAGCCACGCCTCCCCAGGCAGATCGGAGGCAGTCCTCCAGCCCCTGGCTGACGGAATGCCCCGCCGCGTTCCCGGGTAACAGAAGGGGTCTCCCCCGCCCCTGGAAGCGGTTCTCCCACTCCAGGCAGTCGGTTAGGAGCCCCTTCTCCCCTCGCGGTTGGCAAAAACACACAAACATAAACACACAGAGCATCTGCCTGTAATTCTCTCTCTCTCTCTCTCTCCCCCCCTCTCTCGAACCGTCGTCACCAGCCGCCTTTATCCCTCGCGCATCCCCATCAGGCTGATCGGGGACCGGGCGTGCGTTGTTCCAGCCCGGCCCCGCCCTCCTCCGATCTACAGTGATAAAACATCTCACTACTGTACATGTCTCATCTAATAATTATTGGTCTTTCACTGTATAATTTATTCATTTAGCATTACAGCATGAAAACAGTAGAAAATATCGTCACTACTCACAGGCAGTTCAGGTAAAACACTGTTCATTTTTATACTCAGTAATAATGCCATTTCAAAACATGAAGAAAAAAAAAGATGCTAAATTAAATTAACAAACTCCCAAAATGTCTAATGAACTTTCAGCATGTGTACACACCTGTTAGCACAACAACGCTGTCAATTACGTAATTCATTGTGCTCCGTTTTTGGATGTCTATCGTAGCCGGAACCGTAACTGTGGATAATATAATTCATCCCTGCTTTTGACTTAATGCCAATAAAGTGAAAAGAGCACAAAAACTAATTATTCCAAGGCTTTCTCAGACAGATGGTCCTAAGTGAATCCTTTTGTAGGCAACGGATGGAAGCAGCATCTAGGACTGGAGAGCTTTGCGTTGCGAGTCGTTTTTGATCATAACATTGCTGTTTTAGACAAAACTTTAGTTTTGCTTGATTATTACGTTACCCACTAACTGCAGACATTTTAAGACATCTTACAACATTTAAAAAGCTAGAATCTAACTGCATGACATGCAGGCAGGCAGTGACCGGCTAAACAAACAACACCAACAAATCGCACTTCCACTAGCCAACCGGAAATTCTGCCCACCTTGCGAAAAACAGTGGACTGGCTGAAAATATTGTGGATACATATAAATTTCATGTTGGAGCGGGACTTGTTCTAACTTTTTTTACCGGTGAGCGGTACATGAGTGGAGCATCCGTTTGGGCCGTGAGCGTTTGAGTGGAGCGCACGTGCATGGAGCAGATTATTGAGTGTCATACTGATCCGCTTCGCTCACATGCTATGCTCCACTGTAATTCATCATTGGGTTAATGTGATCATGTTGGTATGTGGTGCCCTTTTTACACCATATGTAGTGCTGCATGTTTAGTTTCATCAGTACACAAAAAATGTCCCAATAGCACTGCTGAGTGTCATGATGTTTTTGGCAAACTTCAGACATTCAGCTAGAAAGCAGCGGCTTCCTTCGTGGTGTCCTGCCATGGACACCATGCCTGTTTAATGTTTTCTGTATAATAGACTCATGAACAGAGATGTTAACCAGTGCCAATGATTCCTTCAAGTCTTTAGCTGTCACTCTAGGGTTCTTTTCTACCTCATTGAGCATTCTGTGGTGTGCCCTTTGAGTCATCTTGGCAGGACAGCTACTTCTAGGGAGAGTAGCCGCAGAACTAAATCCTCTCCTTTTATAGACAATTTGTCTAACTGTGGACAGATGAATATCTAAGCTATATGAGAGTAATGTTAACACTTTCCAACTTTATGCAAAGCAAGGTCTGAGATCATAGGTCTGAGATCTTGTGAGATCTCTTTTTTTGTGAGGCTCGGTCCATGTCAGCAGATGCTTCTGAATAGCAAACTCAAAGTGCTTTTTATAAGTCAAAGTAGCCCGAACCCACACCTCCAATATAATTTCATTAATTTGATCACATGTTTGGCAACTCCTGAATTTAATTAGCTTTTGTTGACATTAGCCTAGGGATTCACATACTTCTTCAAACCTACACTGTGAATGTTTGAATAATGCATTCAATATGTACAAGAACAATACAATACTTTGTGTTATTAGTTAAAACAGATTGTGTTTTTTCAATATTGTAACTTCAAACAATATTTTAAGGTACATTTAGAAATAAATGCAGGAAATTCCAAAGGGTTCACATTCTTTTTCTTGCCACTGTACACTTGAACTAATTTATTATACTTGGCAAGGTAGTACATGCTGGTACACAGAGAGCATTTCTAAAGCCTGTCCTTAAGTAATTAAAGGGATACTTCATCCAAAAAATTAAAATTCTTTCTTTATTGCTCTTTACACTCATGTCGTTCCAAACACGCCTTACTTTCTTAAGTAGAACACAAAATAAGAAATATTTCTGAATGTCTAATGTGCTCTTTTCTATAATGGGAATCAAGCTGTCAAGAAAAATCACAATATAAGCAGTCCATACAAGTTTTATGAAGTCATATGATAGCTTTGTGGAAAAAGCAATTAGCAGACAATTTTCTACTCATACAATTCAAATATGGTACATCAAGATGTTCGTGCCAGGTTTAATGTCAATTTAGAGACATGCGACAACTAGTGATGTGCAGAACGACTAATTTCACGGAGTTGAATAGTCTAAAAAGTAAGAAAACCTAAGAAAACAGTCAAAAAACATTGTGTGTTTATGCAATCCATTTAAAATACTTAATCTATTCCAACAGCAAAAGCCAACACTAAATTCCATTGAAAAGGGGCATTAATCTGCGACTTGCTTGCCTTGCATTATCATATTCTAGGCAACATTAAATATAGATCATCACACGCCTTCAACATAATTGATTAAAAACAATAGAATGAATAGTCCAGGACAAATAGAGCAACCTTATTGGCATGTTCTAAACGGAATTCACCAAAAGTTACTTAACATATTAAAACTGTCAGGACAATGTTAAAAATATTTAACTGGTAAGCCAAATCAAAGAGAGAAAAAATATGCTGAATTTCAATAAAAACTTTTAGCCATCTCCAGATATCCTCTTTTTTATTTCATAATATTTGTATTATTAATTCCATTTGAAATGTGTAACATGACAGTTATTTATATGCAGCCTTTGTAATAATATAAAAACAAACGTAAATGTGTAAAAATTTTGAATAGTTTAATGGGGGAAAATTATTGACTGACTAATTATTCCAGTGTTGACTAGCAGCATTAGAACCGATTAGTTGACTAGTCTCGCACATCCGTAGCGACAACCAATAACATCTGACATCATGACAATAAAGTTGGTGTGTACATTTAAATGTAAGAATGTATGCAATGTATACAATTGCAAATGTATGCACTGCTCGAGATTTGAGAGCTACCAGACAACCCAAAACCCCATTTATTTGCATTGTAAGGAAAAGAGCACTCTGGACATTCTGCAATATATCTTCTTTAGTGTTCCACAGAAGACAGTAAATCATACAGTATGTGTTTGGAATGACAAAGGGGTGAGTTAATGATAGAATTTAAATTTGTTCTGTAAAGTAACCCATTTAAAAAGTTTGCATCACTCCACCTACCTCTGAATGTACTTACAGAAACAGCACATAAGACATGCTTTATATAAGGCATTTCATGTGCAAAGCATGCACAGTTAATTGGCATACACTCACCCTTTCGATAAGAGAAAGCGTGGCTTTAAGGGCCCCCTCTGGACGCCCAAAGGGGAAACAGTACCTACAGGCAAAGAGAAGAGGATAGAACAACAAAACAAACTCGAGTGGTAATTAATTGAAAGCTTAGAAGAAAGAGTACTGGTAAAGACTGTGTACAAGCTGACAGAGTCAGTCACAAACCGCAGTTTTTCAGCTACCATGGGACAATAATGACATCATTTAAATAGAGATGTTTTCCAAAGGCTGTGAAGGAGGAACAGGTGTCAGCGTGCATAAGGACAATGACAATGAGGATGAATGCAGGCGAATGGGAAGTGGTTCTTTTGGAGGCCTCACACCACAGGTGTGAGTGTGGCCCCTGAACAACCCTAGTCCCGTTTTCATGCATGTGGGGCAAGAGGCACACTTACCAAGTGATCAAAAAGCTTTAAATCAGCTTGGACTGGGCACCACACTTAATCCCCAGCACGCCCCACACTGGTCTTGCCTCTGTCTGGCGTCTATTTGCATAATCCCAGACGTCGTTTGTATCTTTTGTTTGAGTGGTTTTAGCTTGTTATTAGGTGATGCTGTAACTGCAAGTCTCTAACCCTCTTTACTGGTGTATCCAGCACTCTACAGGGGGTCCCAGCAAGAGGTCAGCTAAAAGCAATGACCCATCAGGAGGGGGTGTGGTAAATGTGTAAATGGTAAACAGAGGAGATGTTATACATTTTACATACCACAATCTCAATAAATAAACCTGCTCTTCACTGACACCGTTGTCTCCTTGGTAAAACAAGAACACTAACTTTCGGCAAAACTGTATTAGTGGAAAAATGTTGGTCGTGGTAGAAATGACGCCACAACTGAGGGATGGTTGCAATTTGTGTAAAAAATGTGTTAAATAATTTTCAAACAAAGAATATTGATTATTTTATTCTTTGTTAAGATTGCTATAGTTTTGAAATGGAATTAATATTTGTATGATGGATTTTCATATTTAAAGATTGAAAGTCTGGGGTCTTGGAAAAGGGTAAAACTAAAGTCTACATAAAAGGCATTTGAAAAGAAGCAAAAATTAATTATGAAAGCATGGTGAAAAGTTTTCAAGACAGTTTTAATGTGACCTTCATATAACAAAAAGAAACATTTGAAATTTGAAATGAGTTAAAAAAAAAAAAAAACACCACTGGAGTGTAAAAATGTAGTTGAAGAAACAACCAAATAAGTACAACAAATGTGCATTATGCTCTATTGTCCCTGTGGGACCTTTTCTTACCTGAAATGAGTGATCTGCTTTTCTAGTAAAGTCAACAATCTGCTCCTTATCTCCTCAAACTCCTCCTTCTCCTGTTCTGTAACTGTGCCCATGCCATCCGGTCTGCCAAAACAAAGAGAAAATGTGCATATTTTGAATTGTATTTTTTCCAGCACCTGTTCATTGTCCGACTGCCCTCAAAATGTGGTTCAACCTCATCAACCTCAACCTCAGTCAAAGAATTTTTACAAAACAGTTTCACAGAAATTATAGTGGAACTAAACAATGCTTCAACCTTTATTAAAGTGTTAACCATGCAAAATGCTTATATTTAGAGATATAAATAAGCAACTGTGTACCAGAGAATATGCTATTTTGTAAATATGTGAAGGGTCATTACGCAGGGCAGCGTATTCACAATTTAGCAGGGATATGCAGAGGGGGTGGCTCTAGGGGCTCAAGGGGACTTGCCCTTTTGCTAGGGTACCCCTACAAGCTGTTCCAGGGTGCAAACGCCAACCAAAATGAAAGTTTACACACCCAAATGAAATGATGTTTTGTTTTATGCTTAAAAATAGCATATAGTGGTGTAACAATGCATCACTATCATGATGCATTAATTACTGAATTTAATAATCAATTGTAATGACTGTAATAATACAGGGGCCTGGGTAGCGAAGCGAGTAAAGACGCTGACTACCACCCCTGGAGTTGTGAGTTTGAATCCAGTGTGTGCTGTGTGTCTCCAGCCAGGTCTCCTAAGCAACCAAAATGGCCTGGTTGCTAGGGAGGGTAGAGTCACATGGGGTAACCTCCCTGTGGTCACTATAATGTGGTTCTCGCTCTCGGTGGGGCACGTGTCGAGTTGTGCGTGGATGCCACGGTGGATGGCGTGAAGCCTCCACATGCGCCATCCACGTGATAAGATGCGTGGATTGACGTCTCAGATGCGGAGGCAACTGAGATTCATCCTCCACCACCTGGATTGAGGCGAGTCACTACGCCACCCACAAGGACTTGGAGTGCATTGGGAATTGGGCATTCCAAATTGGGGAGAAAAAGGGAGAAAATCCAATAAAACAAATTGACTGTCTTAGATTACACATGCACTTTTGCGACAGACACGGGCACATGACTAATGAAACAAACATTCACTTTAAAATAAGAAAGGTTAGTTTGGATTTCTGTCTCATTGTTCATAATTGTGCCCGTCTATATAAGCAAAATAAGTTAATTGTTAGAATACACTTGGAAAGGTGTATACAGTACTGTAATTGGCCTCTACACACAATCATTATGTGTCCTTAACAAGATCCACACCAATACGTTTTTAATTCTGTGAATCTGCTTGGTTTAAAGATCAAACTTATCTGCCTATCTAGATGACAGATTTCATATATATTTGAATTATTATTGGTTCAGTAAATGTTCCTGTGATTATGTGCAAATCTATTGTGGATAATCAGCAGTCCACTTACCATATTTTTGTGTTAATTTGCATGAAGTCAGACATAATATTATACTTTATTCACATTGGCTCAATAATTAACAAAAGCATTATAGATTTTTTTTTTTAAAACAAACCTCCCTGAAGTCCAAAAATACAAAGAGTATCTGAAAAGATTTTAATTCTTCTCGCACTGTGCTGAATTGTGTAAGAATGGGCATCTGTATCAGGCATTTATTTCTTATCTACAATTAAGTTCTTGAACCAGTGAATGTAACCAATGTAGCAATTTTCCTGTATAGTGCAAATTATGCCATCATTTATATTCACAATAGCGAAATGTTGTGCATGCTATCCCCCCCCCCCCCCCCCCCAAAAAAAAATCTAAACACAACAAAAACAAAACAAAACATGTAGCAAATCACATTAAGAAACAACTTGGTAACTAAAAAATTAAAACAAAACAAAATATGTAGTAAATAACATTTGATTGGAATGATTGGAAACAACCTATATAAAACATGAATCAAATCACAATATGATAATTAGAAACATACAAAACAAATAACAAAACACACAACATGTAGCAAATCATATTAAGGTAATCGGAAACATACAAAACAAAAAAAAGACAATATGTAGCAAATCACATTTAGGTAATTGGAAACATACAAACAAAAAACTAACAAACAAACAAACAAAAAAAGAGCAAATCAAAATAAGGTAATTGGAAACATGAACAAAAAAACTCAAATCAAAACACAACAAAAACAAAAAGCATGTAGCAAATCACATTAACGTAATCAGAAACATACAAAACAAGACAAACATGTTGCAAATCACATTAAGGTAATTGTAAACAAAACAAAAATCAAAACACACAACAAAAACAAAACACAAAACATGTACCAAGTCACAATAATCTGTTGATACGCACCCCCTTTGAGCACAAACAATTAAAATGACATACCTGAAAATGGTTGTATTTACTGGACCCTTTGAAGTAGGTCTGGTATCTTTTGGAAGAAGACACTTTGGGCTTTATTTCCCAAGTTTAAGAATTAATATATGTTGTTATTTTTTAAAGTTAGAGAAGCTGAAGTTTATAGTAATTGAAATATTTTGTGCTGAACATGATTTTATAATCTAAAAAACATAAAAGTGCCAAGACAACCCAGAAATACAATGTACTCAAAGCCACAAGTCTAAAGAAGTTACGTGTCAAATTTGAAGATGATCGAACAAAAAATGAGGTTCCTGCAAGCTTTTTTCTCTGAAGATCGCTGCCGGTATACAGAGTAAAATTAAGGCACCAATTTTCAAGACGGCACAAAATTTGACCACACTTCCTGGCTATTATGAATAAAACTATGCAGCATTTTTAAAATAGACTTTGAAAACAGGCTCATTTTGTTTATGGGACTCTAATATATAAGATCATCTACAGTCTTACAACATGAATGCTGCTCATATTGCATAGTTTATTGAAGAACGATGACTAAAGGTATCTTTCAGGCGAGAGCTCATGTAAACAATGGAGAATATATCAATATTTATCACTTTTATGGACAAAAAGTGCTATTGGATGTTTTTCAATGAATGCTTGACATGGACAATTGACCCAAGTGTGGTGAACTGGATTCATCTGGCGATCGCTATTTCATAACAAAGGTATGAAGTCCCATTTTAATATTGCATGTTTTCATTTGTACTCCTGGCACAAATAACTAAATTGCTGTTTCTGGAGCATTGCTATCATGAAACAGAGATCGGGTATCAATGTTGAAACCTTAGACCTTTGAAAAGATTTATAATTTGTTAACATTAATTACATATATAGACGGCAAATTATATTGTAAATGTAAGCAGAGTGACGTCACTCTCAAGTGCGGTGAAATTGCATATCAACAGGTTAAGGGTAATTGGAAACATTCTGTACAAAACAAAACACAGAACATGAAGCAAATCACACAGTAATTCGAAAAAAAAAATAAATATCCTCAAAACAAACCAAAAACAAACAAAACCAAAGCATATGCTCACCCAATGAGCAAGGCATATTTGTATATTTAGTACTAAAGTAATACATTTTAAACTTTGTTTTTTAAACCATCAGTTCAGAGGGCATTGTGTCCAGCTATCCAAACCCTCCACACTTAATGAATGGCTCAGCTTAGTGCTAAATAGAAAGCTCTTTTATTGCACGCAGAGATAAAGGCAACTTGTAAACCTGTCTATTCTTTAAATCCGTCTTTTATTTTAAACAAGAGCCAGCTAACCTCAAGAGAACATAAAGAGGGGGTGTGAAGAGTGGCAGAAAATGTGTGTGTGTGCAAGTAGGGAGAGAGAGAAAGATCATTGCTTACAAATGAAAAGAAAAAAAATCTATTTTCTGCAGTATGGTAAAGGCTAAGGAGTGTATAAACTCAACATTGACCCTTTAATCTCGGTCTCTTTGTCTGTCATACTGTGTAGGCTCATTAGTTCTGAAGGAAGGCCTCTTAGTTTAACAGCTTCTAACAAGAGGCCTGGGAATTGAACTGTTAGCACATGAAGAATCATTCTGGTTTGTCTCTCTTTAAGAGTCCATCCTCATCAGTAGTTCACAGCTTGGCCCCCGGTACATCGTCAAATCTACATGAGCCTTACGACTTTAGCTAGTAATAAAGTCTTTCACAATTCACACATCCTTACAGTGACTTACTCGACTACTAAAAAATTATTCAAACCTTGAATTCCATTGCAATACTTTTACCAAGGTTAACATCACTATTACTGTTGCTCATTCTTAAGGTTAGCGGGACCAAGCCTCATCTAGGCCTCAAAATATCAAAGAGACTAGGAAAGGGGCTTCTTGACTTCCACCAAGAAACAACCACCTAACACAGAACACCATAGAAACTGCATGGCAATGCCGGACAACCACTCACTACACCCTATCATCATTGCCAAGACCAGAGGAACTGAAATGTGAAGGAACAGTGAACGTCTTCCATCTGCATAGTCGCTCGCTCTCTCCGTGCCATTGAAGCTCACGCAGTGCTTCCTCTATCTTGGCTGCTCTGGTGGGAGTGGGGTGCAGTGTGCCGGGGTAGAATGAGGTCCTTCCAGCAAGTAGTGCTCCAAAATCTATTTCTCTGTATATTTATATTACGCATATACATAATTTAAAAAATATATCTGCAAACTAGTCAACTAGGAAAACAAGTTCACTTCTGTGTTGAAAACCAGGATATGTGAAAGGGTCCATGAGACTAAAGATGCCAATTACATGGGTTGGTGTGCGTCTGATCTTATCAAACCTACACAAACAAGACAGAAGTGACAATCCAAAGGGTGACACCCTGGATGTATGTCATGTTTACAGTTTGAGTAAGTAAGAGTGTAGACTGGTAAATATTCTTGTCACATGGGGCAGCCAAGCATGATGGACAGGCGAGAGAGAGGTTGGGTAAGAGTGACAGGTGAGAAAGAGGTTAGCTTGTGATTACCATCCTGGCTGTCAGTCTGAGCGAGGGCTTGTCGCTGTCAGTACACAGTCAAAAGTCTCAAGCCTCGTTAAGCCCAGGGTGCATCTGTCAGTCAACCACAGGCGACAACGAATAAAATGTGCCACAAGGATGTCTGTGATGACAATCGTGTTGCAGTTAACACACACTTCATCGCTGATTAGCTGCCTTACCGTAAGCTAAAATCTAACCAGAGCATTTGAGAGTTTGGAGGTGCTAAATGTACAGCATGTCTGTTGCCTGATGGGATGATAGTTTCAGAGTTTAAGAGATGGTTAAATTTTCGCAACAAACCGCAACTGGGGTAAAGTAAACTCTATTTATTTTGTCCATAGAAAAAAATTATTTTGGTAATAATGTTTAAACCATTTCAAGAAAGATCTACCAGGAGCTTTAAGGTTGTAAAGTGATGATATACTTCTGAAGAAACCACTGTCAGTGTGAAGTCAGTGTGATTTCAAGATATAAAAAATTCCCTGGTTGGAGTACACCCTCACATTTTTGTAAATATTTTATTCTATATTTTCGTGTGACAACACTGAAGAAATGACACTTTGCTACAATGTAGTGAGTTTACAGCTTGTATAACAGTGTAAATTTGCTTTCCCCTCAAAATAACTCAACACACAGCCATTAATGTCTAAACCACTGGCAACAAAAGTGAGTACGCCCCTAAGTGAAAATGTCCAAATTGGGCCCAATTAGCCATTTTCCTCCCCAGTGTCATGTGACTCGTTAGTGTTACAAGGTCTCAGGTGTGAATGGGGAGCAGGTGTTTTAAATTTGGTGTCATCGCTCTCAAACTCCCTCAAACTGGTCACTGGAAGCTCAACATGGCACCTCATGGCAAAGAACTCTCTGAGGATCTGAAAAAAAAAGAATGGTTGCTATACATAAAGATGACCTAGGCTATAAGAAGATTGCCAAAACCCTGACACTGAGCTGCAGCACGGTGGCAAAGACCATACAGCGGTTTAACAGGACAGGTTCCACTCAGAACAGGCCTCGCCATAGTCAACCAAAGAAGTTGAGTGCACGTGGTCGGCATCAAATCCAGAGTTTGTCTTTGCTCAGACCATACACCGCACACTGCATCAAATTGGTCTGCATGGCTGTCGTCCCAGAAAGAAGCCTCTAAGGATGATGCACAAGAAAGCCCACAAACAGTTTGCTGAAGACAAGCAGACTAAGGACATGGATTACTGGAACCATGTCCTGTGGTCTGATGAGACCAAGATATACTTATTTGGTTCAGACGGTGTCATGTGTGTGTGGCGGAAACCAAGTGAGGAGTACAAAGACAAGTGTGTCTTGCCTACAGTCAAGCATGGTGGTGGGAGTGTCATGGTCGGGGGCTGCATGAGTGCTGCCGGCACTGGGGAGCTACAGTTCATTGAGGGAACCATGAATGCCAACATGTACTGTGACATACTAAAGCAGAGCATGATCCCCTCCCTTCGGAGACCGGGCCGCAGGGCAGTATTCCAGCATGATAACGACCCCAAACACTCCTCCAAGACGACCACTGCCTTGCTAAAGTAGCTGAGGGTGAAGGTGATGGACTGGCCAAGCATGTCTCCAGACCTAAACACTATTGAGCATCTGTGGGGCATCCTCAAACGGAAGGTGGTGGAGCACAAGGTCTCTAACATTCACCAACTCCGTGATGTCGTCATGGAGGATTGGAAGAGGACTCCAGTGGCAACCTGTGAAGCTCTGGTGAACTCCATGGCCAAGAGGGTTAAAGCAGTGCTGGAAAATAATGGTGGCCACACAAAATAGTGACACTTTGGGCCCAATTTGGACATTTTCACTTAGGGGTGTACTCAGAGTTTCCGCTAGAAAAAATGGTGCCGGTCAAAGTGACCGTGAGGTTTCGTTTTACGGACATTTTGATGATATGCCGGTCAAATATCGCCTCTTAATTAGTCAAGTTGAGGAAAACTGGAGGCAGGCTATGTAACTTAAAAAAAATGACATAATCAGGCCGTATAGAAAGCAACATGTTTATTAGCGTAACTTTCAAATAGACGGAAAAAAAACATGAACGTCCGATTGGCGTTTCACATTCATTGTTTAACAAACCAATCCCCCTTCCCCACATAAAATATCTGAATAGTAGCCTATTGTTTTTACTCAAGCGAACTTAATTATACACTCTCAGTATGTCTCATTTAGCTGGTAACATTTAAATTGGCCACCGTGAAATGACTCCTTGTCAAATGAACTGGAACAAACAAATGACTAGGCCTATAACATTGTCTCGCGTCATTTTAGGCTACTTTTTATGGTGTTTTGCAGTGCTGAATTGTGCAGCTGCCCAAAACTTCCCAGTGTCTCTCCACAACTTGCAATGCGCATAAGCCGCGTAACCTTGTTCTCCGCAAGGCGACTTCGCTGCTTCGTCTTGATCCGATTCTGCAGCGAGAACCCCCTCTCTGCAGGAACACTCGAGACCAGGATTACACAGGCTATCTTGGCGAGCTTGGTCCACTCTGGATACATTTTAGGCTTATTCTCAAATTCAGATTGTGTTAGGGGGGCGGGATTATTAGGCAATTTTAATCGGACAATTTGACCAGAGAGATTTAATTTAGTCGGACATTTCATTTTTTTTCCGGCCAATGTCCGGTAATTACCGGACAACGGAAACCCTGGGTGTACTCACTTTTGTTGCCAGCGGTTTAGACATTAATGGCTGTGTGTTAAGTTATTTTGAGGGGAAAGCAAATTTACACTGTTATACAAGCTGTACACTCACTACTTTATATTGTAGCAAAGTTTTATTTCTTCAGTGTTGTCACGTGAAAAGATAATCAAATGTTTACAAAAATGTGAGGGGTGTACTCACTTTTGTGAGATACTGTATATACATTCACCAACCACTTTATTAGAAACACCTGTAAACCACTTATTCATGCAATTATCTAATTAGCCAATTGTGTGGCAACCGTGCAATGCATAAAATCAAGCAGATAATGGTCAGGAGCTTCAGTTTATGTTCACATGAACCATAATTGGAAAAAAATCTCAGTGATTTAGACCATGAACAGTTTCTAGAATTTACTCAGATTGGTGCCAAAAACAAAAAAAACATTCAGTGAGCAGCAGTTCTGTGGACGGAAACGCTGTGTTGGTCAGACTGGTTTGAGTCAACAGAAAGGCTACGTTAACTCAGATTACCACTCTGTACAATTGTAGAGAGCAGAATAACAATTCAGAATGCACAATATGTCAACCTTCAGGCGGATGGGCTACAACAGCAGAAGACCATGTTGGGTTTACTCTCGAGTAGCTAGACCTATGACTTTGGCATTAGCTGCTTCAATTCACCAAGAACTGCCCAATTAGACAGGAAAAGACACCTAACTGACATGTTAAGCTACCTCAATAAAAGAACGACACAGGGTCGACAGAAAGGCTACGTTAACTCAGATTACCAGCCAATCAGATTAGTGCTGATTGTTCAAGAAAGCGTTTTCCAGTTTTGTGTGCTATAAGCATCAGACAGTAAGTGTACAGACTGTGGGCAGTCTGTGGGAGAGGCATCTGATGTCAAGACTACGTTGTGTTCCTCCTCTGTCAGCCAAGAACTGAATGGCCTACCATCTGTGTACCTCAGCAGAAATCGAGATTCATCAGACCAGGCTATGTTTTTCCAGTCTTTAATTGTCCAGTTTAATACAGCCTGTGCCCACTGCAGCTTCAGATTTCTATTCTTGGCTGACATACGTGGAACTCGACGTGGTATTTAACTGTTGTCAAACCTTGAGGTGAAAAGGCTACATGTTATGCATTCTGAGATGCTGTTCTACTCACTAAAATTGTACAAAGTGGTAATCTGATTTACCTCCAAGCAGTCTGGTCATTCTCTATTGACCTCTCTTATCAATGAGGCGTTTCTGTCCACAGAACTGCCGCTCAGTGCATGTTTTACGTTTTTGGCACCATTCTGAGTAAACTCTAGAGAATGTTGTGTGTGAAAATCCCAGAAGAAAAGCAGTTACAGAAATACTCAAACAAGCCCGTCTGGCACCAGCAATCATGCCACGGTCAAAATCCCTGAGATCAAGGCTATCTTGACCAGAGTTGAGATGTTATATTCTAGTGAGGCCACAAATAATATTAAAAAAGCCTTTAAATTCTTTCAAATGACTTAAAATCATCTAATTTAAGTTATCTTTTCATTAACAACTAGAAGCTGTTATTGCTTTGAGTATACACACACTTTAATCTAGCATCACCAAACAGTGATAGGAGTGTATTCTTTATTTGTGCTAATTAACATGAATAAATTATCTATTTTATTTAGCATTCTATTTATTACTTCTTTTGCTTTTTGTTCATCTTCTTTTACTCTGAGTTCTGAATATCCTCCACTATATATTCCCAAGGACATTCTCTATGGAATCCACGCCTCTGAACAGTCATTACTCAAATGAAACCCCTGCCAATAAAAAAGCTGCTCATGCCAATTTTCCTCATTTGTAGCTAGTGATTAGCTAGAGAGGCTAATCATTACTGTTCCTAATTGATGAAATGAGCCATCAAAGAGACGGAGCACATCCATGTGTATTTAACATGAAATAAGTCAATTGGTGGGTGATTCAAGGTAAGTGGAAAACGAAAAGCTTTCGAGAGAACAGTGTGCACGCTGAACACAAAGGACTTCACCAACAAGTGGACAAGGGACATTGCTCATACCCCGAGCTTCATTCAGCCTTCTCACTGCTAAAGTGAGATAAAAAATCTAGTTGTTCCAAAACCCCTTATGACTTACTTTCTTGCGTCAATAAATTATACAAAATCCACATAATCAATTACAGAAATAGGTTTGTTATATCAAATCGAATCAAATATAAGATATTAAAATGTAAAGAAGCACAAATGGACGCTGTAATTATGGTTTAATTGCTTTGCGTTAAGAGATAATAAGGAGCCATTAATTAATTTGCTAAGCAGACACTCTCCATCTGTTCGACCAATGCTGGAACATGGCTGCCATGCTGAGCTCCCGAAAGAATTTCTTGTGTCTTTGTGGTTCCTTTTGTATGACCACCCATTATGCTCACACAAAAGCCCTTCTGAGTGTTTTTTTTTTCTTCTCTTTTTGTGATCTATCAAACACAAGGGATTTCTCATTTGTTCAACATAAATTAAATCCTTGATTTCAAACACTTCATACGTGAGATTTCAAAATGCACAACCTCCAGGGAAAGCAAATGTCTCCCTGCTGTTTGAAAGGGCTATAGGGCATTGTTGAAGTGCTTGTTTCTTTTTGTGTGTGTGTGTGTGTGTGTGGAGATGACGACAATTTTTCGTTATTTTTTCACAGCTATTCAATGTTGCCTTCAGTAAAATCTCAAATAAATAAATAATTCATTGTTTTATGAAATGGTATTGTCTCTGGATATTTAATTACATTTGTTTTTAAACAAGAGTAAAAGTTCTGTAAACTTTTGTAAGCCAATTTTGAAAAAGCTATGAATTAAAGGGATAGTTCACCCAAAAACTAATTTAATTCTCTCATTATTTACTCACCCTTTTTTTTTTTTTTTAAAAAAAAGGACTTTTAAGAGTATGTTTAATGTTGGGTACATTTAACTCTTAATCAAGTCAATTTATTTATATTTATATATATATATATATATATATATATATATATATATATATATATATATATATATATATATATATATATATATATATATATAAAAATACTAATTATTGATTTCTTCTACTTTAGGCAATGATTCTGATCACCACATTACATATTTTAATACAATAAATGTTAATAAATGCATCATTTATTGAGAGTTTTTTTTGTTTTGTTTTTTAAAATGGGACTTTTATGACACCGGAACTTTACAACTGCATTTTGTCACTTGTCCCACAAGGCAGTTGCAGAAAGCGCTCCAAACAAACACTTTCTTCACTTCACACAGTGAAAAAGAATAGTTATGTTATGCCATGCCTTCATTGCACACCAAAACAAGCAGATATTTCAGCGTTCAAAAAAAAAGCTTGTTATGGTGATGGTCAGTTTTAAGTTGAATCTGTAACTACGGTCTCTATTGACCTCAGTTTTAAGTATACACTTATAACAGTGCTGAAACAAATCAGTGCATTTCAATCCATGTGAACGTCAGTGTTATGTGTAAATGCGTTTTGCTCTGCTGATAGAATGCTTGATTAATGCAGCACGTGCAGACAGTGACTCTACACGTGTACAGCAACTCTACATCTGACCTAAAATAAGTCTAAACGTGCTTCCAAAGACAGAGATAGGGTGCAATTGAACTTTTCTGTGTACAAAACTAATGATACAAATTCCTGTCACTGTATATACTGTAAGCCACAGAAAATACTGAACTAAAAATCCATGAAGACTACAGAATTATTAATATAATAAAATAATTGGGCCTCTAAGACATTGTTTACATTTTCACTGTAATAATTACTAGGAATGTTTCCAAAGTTTTCTTCTCACTATCAGACCGGACCAAATCTATCAAGCATTCTTAAAGTGATAGTTCACCCTATTCGGTCCTCATTTATTGTCATTCACTTTGTGCAAAACATGTGTGACTTTCTGTCTCCTCTGGAACCCAAAACAAGGTATTAGGCAGAATGTTTGGACACAGCCTCAGTCACCATTTACTTTCAAAATATGAGAAAAAAGATTCAATGAAAGTGAATGGGGACTGAGGCTAACATTCTGTCTAACATCTCCTGAATTGTTTCTCATGGAAGCAAGTCATGTGGGTTTAGGACATGAGGGTGAATAAATTATTACAAAATTTGAATCTTTGAATCATCAATGTAACAGAGGCAAGGTGTTAATAATAATAATCAAATCGGAAGTAACTAGTAACTCGTTACTTGTGTATTATTTTGATTGGATACTTTTACACTTACTCAAGTAATTATTAACATTATTACTTTTTTTTTAAAATATTAATAATTTTTTAAATAATAATATTAATAATAGTTTTTGGCCACTCTACCCAGCTCTGTTCCTTAACAGCGTGCCAAACAACATACTTTAGTCTTGACGAAATTCAAAACATAACACTGCCTTTTATTGCTTAAAGGAATAGTTCACCCAAAAATCACAATTCTCTCAACATTAACTCACACTTATGCGGTCTCAAACTCGTATGACTTTTTTTCTTCTGAGTAACACAGATATTTTGATGGAGATACGATCTATACAATGCAAGTCAACGGAGTCCAAACTTTAAAGCTCCAAAAAGAACTTCAAGGCAGAATAAAAGTAATCCATAAGACCCCAGTTTTGTAATCCATGTCTCCTGAATCAATCAAAAAACAGAGAAAAATATAACTCTTCACTACATATCGTGACATCATCAGTCTCCTCGTCGATCATGTTTGATTACACTTCCTAGCGCATCAATTACCTTCATGATGACGGTCTTTTTTGGAGCTTTTGAAGCTTGGTCCACATTGACTTGCATTGTTTGTATACACTCACCTAAAGGATTATTAGGAACACCATACTAATACTGTGTTTGACCCCCTTTCGCCTTCAGAACTGCCTTAATTCTACGTGGCATTGATTCAACAAGGTGCTGAAAGCATTCTTTAGAAATATTGGCCCATATTGATAGGATAGCATCTTGCAGTTGATGGAGATTTGTGGGATGCACATCCAGGGCACGAAGCTCCCGTTCCACCACATCCCAAAGATGCTCTATTGGGTTGAGATCTGGTGACTGTGGGGGCCATTTTAGTACAGTGAACTCATTTGTCATGTTCAAGAAACCAATTTGAAATGATTCGAGCTTTGTGACATGGTGCATTATCCTGCTGGAATTAGCCATCAGAGGATGGGTACATGGTGGCCATAAAGGGATGGACATGGTCAGAAACAATGCTCAGGTAGGCCGTGGCATTTAAACGATGCCCAATTGGCATTAAGGGGCCAAAAGTGTGCCAAGAAATCATCCCCCACACCATTACACCACCACCACCAGCCTGCACAGTGGTAACAAGGCATGATGGATCCATGTTCTCATTCTGTTTACGCCAAATTATGACTCTACCATCTGAATGTCTCAACAGAAATCGAGACTCATCAGACCAGGCAACATTTTTACAGTCTTCACCTGTCCAATTTTGGTGAGCTCTTGCAAATTGTAGCCTCTTTTTCCTATTTGTAGTGGAGATGAGTGGTACCCGGTGGGGTCTTCTGCTGTTGTAGCCCATCCGCCTCAAGGTTGTGCGTGTTGTGGCTTCACAAATGCTTTGCTGCATACCTCGGTTGTAACGAGTGGTTATTTCAGTCAAAGTTGCTCTTCTATCAGCTTGAATCAGTCGGCCCATTCTCCTCTGACCTCTAGCATCAACAAGGCATTTTCGCCCACAGGACTGCCGCATACTGGATGTTTTTCCCTTTTCACACCATTCTTTGTAAACCCTAGAAATGGTTGTGCGTGAAAATCCCAGTAACTGAGCAGATTGTGAAATACTCAGACCGGCCCGTCTGGCACCAACAACCATGCCACACTCAAAATTGCTTAAATCACCTTTCTTTCCCATTCTGACATTCAGTTTGGAGTTCAGGAGATTGTCTTGACCAGGACCACACCCCTAAATGCATTGAAGCAACTGCCATGTGATTGGTTGATTACATAATTGCATTAATGAGAAATTGAACAGGTGTTCCTAATAATCCTTTAGGTGAGTGTATATTTACATATTATCTTAATCAAATATCTTAATTTGTGTTACTCTGGAATAAAAGTCATACGAGTTTGAGATGACATAATGGTGAGTAAATCATAAGAGAATTATAATTATGGGATGAACTACCCCTTTTTTAAACGTCTACACCGTAAATTTTCAGTAATTTTAAATTTACATTTATTCATTTAGCAGACGCATTTATCCAAAGCGACTTACAAAAGTGGAAAACATAAGCGAATCATCTTAAGGAGACAGTGGTATGAAAAGTGCCATACTACAAAGTTTCACTAGCATCAGAATAGTATTCAAAACAGATTAAAGTGCATCAATAATTTTTTCTCTTTTTTTTTCTTTTAGTGACTGATTAAGTGCTCATGGAAAAGATGTGTTTTTTGAAGAAAAAAAAATTGAAACCCATGTATAAAATCATGACCACTCATGTGAGATGAGTTCAGTGGGCATTCAAAAGATGCCAGGGTGCGCTGAGAGCAAATTAGTAGGGAGATGGGTTACAAATGGTTGGCTTTTTAGTTGTTAATCAAATCTATCGTCAAGTTCCTGTTTGCATTCAAATGTTTATCTAGACTACATTATATGGGTTGATATGAATTTGTACTGCGGTTCATCTGATTCTGATGTCTAGCGATGCATCTGAAGTATCTGGTTTAGCAGCGTCAAATAGACAGGCAAAGACACGATCTCTGCTAATGCACCTGTAGGATTTTGTAGGAGGATACGGCTTATGTTTTTTTTTTTATTGATTGTTTTTACATGTGTTTAGAGTAGGCCTACTGTTTGTAATTACAAAAATGCCATAATTTGTTTTATAGAAATTGTGTTACATCTACCACAGTAGTAAAGAAGATTCAAGCTTCCATGTGTTTACTATGGTCTTGTTACAAATACCACTGTTAAAACTATAAAAATAGATTTCATAAGCGCAAATGCAAAATACATTTTTTTTGATAGATTAAATAGAAATGTACAAATCCTAGAAAAAATAGGCTAAAATATTTTTGTTTGAGTGTAAGAAAATATAACTAAATTTGTTTGTCTTCAGAAAATCCAAGAGATGACTCATTTGAATCAGTTACAGCCTAATGGAAGGAGTTCCAACTCAGTCACACTTTTAAAATAATTTAGTTACATAAATTAGGTGTTAACTTGGTACTTTTTTATAGATGTTACAGATAACCTTACTGTTGTTGAGTAAATTTACATCTGCATCCAACTCAAAACCAATGCTGTAATGTTGAATGAGCATTTCATTGGGACAAAATAAGCAATATTATTGGTCTTTTCACTTATTTTTTTAAATATAATAACAATACCACTTTTATTATTAGTTTCTGTCTTTGCATTTTCATTTTATAGGCCCCCAGATATAGCCCTCCATCTGCTTAAATTCAAGAAATGCAAGGTTTGGAATCACATGCATGACACGTAAGCCTGCCGAATTTAATAACAAAACTTAAATTATGTAATGCATTGAAGTTGCATCGGGCAAATTAAGCAAATAATACAAATATTGAGTTCTGTGTTTTGAAACAATTAAAAATTGAATTTAAAAAGATTAATATTGCAAAATACATTGAGTTTCTGAAGGAATACCTGTTTCCATGGACATGCGAGGCACAGAAGGCATAGCTGTAGTGTAGGAGGGTAGGGTCCACCAGAGCGTTGTTATCTGAGAAATCCATCAGGTCTCTTAGGTAGCACAGATGGCGGTGACAACCCCTCACCCCATATCGAGCACAGTACTCATCCAGAACAAACACCTGGCCCGGGCTGAACCAACCCTGTACAGACAAAACAATTATGTTCACAACCATGTATAGGATCAAATCCATCTAATGTAAGCATGCAATTAGTCGATCTCAGTCATTCCTTGGCACCTGGGCAGTACAAATGCATCCGCACTTGGAAAGAATTATGGTCACACTATGCTTTGAGCATGCAAAATTACTTTGGAAACCGCAATGAACGGGATTTGAGGACATGCTCGAGGGCTTCTAGATTGAATTCATAATAAATAAACAAAAAAGTAGGATTTTCCTACTGTACGAGCAATTCAAGCTTTAAGTACATCAGGTATTGGTCAGGTGCTGTATTCACAATGATTTTTACTTGCTTCTAGGTGTTCTCTAATAGAGTTCATAGCTAGGAGCTTTTGCCTAAACCACCTCTACAGCCATACACATTCAGACGGACATCTTTGGTCCATTGTGTCACATTCCATGTTGTTTGTAGTGTTCTACCATGAGCGTTGCATTTTTAAGATAGCATGTCAGGTTAAAATGAGTCACATTTTGACTCGAGACCCATGCAATTTGCTCCATTCCGTTGTCTAATCAGTTTTTTATGCAAGAACACATCTTACGTAAACGGCCCCTAAGAATTGATTGGGGTCATGTGAACCCAAACTCAGCCTTAAGGCTAATGTATCCATCGTTTTTCCACATGCTGTTCAGTCCTGCACACAGCTGAGCACTCAACTTTTCAAAGTATATGACCCAGAGCCCATACATGGTCAGAATTCTTTATGATATTCTTTTAGTGCAGTCAACTGCAGACGCATGTGCTGACGACGCACATAAATGCGGCTACAGTTCACATGACCATCTGTACGTACTGTGCTGATAACGAATTTTGCATCATGCACATGGTGTAAGCCACAGTGTAAGATGTACCGGCATGTACAAATGTATAAATGATGTACAAACTATAGTTTGGCCTTATTTATAATTATTATTATTACTTAATTATTAATTTTGAAAACTGTTTTACACATCACCAAATATGTGTAGAATATGTATTGCTTAGAGAGACAGAGAACATTAGAATGGCTAAAAGCAACAAGTACCACAATAAACAAGGAAGAAAATGTTTTTAAACGCTGTTGCCTTTTTTACTGACCCCTGCTGCACCTATAGCTCAGTGCGTCAAGTTACGACATTTCGAAAGCTTGCGGTGTACCTAGTTTCTCCTCAAAAACACTAGTTGAAATTCAAGTGTCTAATTTCAGCATGCCTCTCATTTCATGCAAAAACACATGAAAAAAAAAACTGCACTAGATGAGCTCTTCCCAAAAATAATTGCAAAAATAATTTGTCTATTTCCAACATTTAAACAAACGAGTGCAAGTTTAAGTGCAAACAATTAATTCATAGACAGAAAAGTCACACATAATGCAGGCGGGCGGCGATTGCCGTGAGTCTCCTGTTACATTAATTAGCTTACTCATCCCTCACATAACTAAATTAGGCAAAAATCTTACAAACTTAATTAAGACGCCTTCTCTGAAGGAACATTAGCAAACTATCACTTTGAGGGGGCAGCTCGCCCACGACAGTGCGGAAGACCTTGAGTCAAGACAACTACGGTGTGTCTCAGCCATTCGCGGGAGACTGACAGTCACAAGGGACTGCCATGTGCAGCACTCAGATATTGGGACCCTCTGACTAACACAAAGTCTAACTGATGTCGAACGACTCATGATTTGAACAAAGCTGATATGCAGTGTATTTTGAGCTAAATGCGCTTGATATCTCAGCCTCTCTGTCACCTCATTTACACCCTGTCCTTGGCTAGCTAATTTTCTTGCCACACATCTGTTTCTTCATCAAAAGGTCTGTCTGACCTAAGCAAACCTATTCTATTGCTGTTTACATTACTTTAAATAGCACTTCATTTAAGTACTTGTATTACTGCCAGATGCCTTTCTAGCACTTACATATTTACAAATACTATATACATATACACATAATATGCTACAGAAAGAGCATCCAACATTGCATCCTTAAAGCAAGTTGTCCAGAGTTCTTTCTTATTGTCTTCTCTCCAACTTTTTCCCTTTGAATTTCTGTTCATCTAAATAGCTTATTTACTCACTTCTTTTGCTTTATTTGGACTAGACTAGTTTTCTCTGAGAACAAGTAAGATAAATTTAGGTTGCACAGAAGTAATTTGTGATTGGAATCCCATCCAAACAAACACATCTGTTTAACTCACACAACCTTGTTCAAAATTTAGTTTTTTTTTTGTTTAGTTTTTTTAAATTAGGTATAAATGACTGTTTTTATTCTGAGCACCTTGAGGAAAGGGAGGGAATTTATTTTCTGAAACATTTTTGCTTCCCCTCCCAATAGGTTTACATTCCCTCACAATCAATTAACTATGGCTTTATGGCTTTACAGTAACCATAGTTGAACTATGGTATTTGTAGTAAAACCATAGTAACCAATAAACTGTGATTTTTATTACCATAGTTTTTTCTGTATTATTACCATGGTTTTACTACAAATATCATGGTTAAAATATGATTACCGTGTAAAAACATGGTCAATTTCGTGGTTACTATGGTTTTACTACAAATACCATAGTTTACCAAGGAATTTGTACTAAAAACAAAGTAACCACAAGGGTAAACCATGGTTACTACAGTCATGGTTACTTCAATATTACTATAGTAAAGCCATGGTTTCCGCAAAAAAACACACAAAAAAAACATGGGAATTACAGTCTACAATATTGCTATAGTAAAACCATGGTTAATTTTATCTACATTATGGTTTTTGACAAAAAAAACATGGTTATTGCAGTCAACAGTTAATTTAATGTGAGGGAATGCAAAACTATTTCAGAAAATAAATTCTCTCCCTGTCCTCTAAGGGGCTCCGTATTTTCAGCTAACTCAGGTGTACTCTAATCCAATCCTGTCCAGATAAGTATGTCTGTAATTGTGGTATTTAAAAAACAGTTTTTTTTGTACAGTGCTCCTCCTACAGTAAATTAGATACATTCCTCATTCACAGCATGGCACACTTTCATTATGGATTTAGACTTTTCTTTCCAACTATATGAGTAAAATACCAGTTAATAAATAAAATACTGCTGGCATCCGGTTTTCATGGACTGCTCAGAACAGCTACTGTTGTAGCAGCATCAGTTGTGATCCTCACTTTAATTCATTGCATATCTATATACATAATTTTATAATTAGATATTACAAATATAAGTCTTATTTGTTTCAATGAGTTTCGTTATGCATGGAACACCTTCTGCAACACCAACATCCAAACAATGACACTCCAATCTTACTAATGATTACCTAGATCCCAATCCCGTTCAAATCAGTGCAGGAAATCACAGATGTCATTTGTCAACATTTGTGACTCAAACATTTTGAATACTAATCTTGTCTGAATAGTGCTAAAGTCACAGTCCGTCTCTTCCCATCTTCGTCAGATCTATTAATACTGCAGCATTCAGGGCTAAGACACGATGGCCCAGCGCCGAGCCGAGTGCCACAAGATGTTCCACTCTGGCAAACAGATGGCCTGCTCGTGTCTTGGCTCATACCGCTCAATTAACCGCTAACGACCGACTGAGACGGCAGCAGCAGCATCCTAATGAACACGGACCAGTCTGGCTCTCCATGTCTGGAAAAATCACAAACTGAACGAGAGACGGACGACAAAACCTTGATTGTGGCAATTTTATTTTTTGGCTTAATACTCAATTAAATAATTTTGGAAAGTTGACATGTCCTGCAATGTGACATGCCATTATGACATTTAGAACTATTTTAAACAGCATTTTGCTAATATTTTATACAGTAAATATTATGCATTCAGCTTTTATGACCACATGGAAGTGGACATGGAATATTCAACATACTCTCATGAAAACTAGTAATGATTGCTATGAGATGGCGAAATCGATATTGATTCATAAGAAAAACTATGACTTTTATTCCCATAAACAGACCAATGAATCAACGAACAGAATTTCAAATTAATATAAAACAGGTATCAAATTTTTGCTAGCCTTCTATCCAACACTTTATTTAAGAAAGAAAATGTCAGTGGAAAAATTTGGTTACTCATTCCATGTGTATCCTCCTGGGACCCAGCATCCACATGTGTGGACATTTCGTTTTGGCTTTGCTATAGGCATAATTTAATTTAATTTAAACCAGTTTATATCAGTTCAGGAGACTCTAGGCTGTCAATAAAAGGTTTAAACTTTCGACGCACCGAGTCGGCGACAACATGCGCTTACCTCAGCTGAGTTTGTCTTTGGGAGAAACGGCAACAAAACTACATCTGGTTAGAAAATTTATTGCACTTTTATATTAAAACTTGTTTGAGTCAAAAGAGCAGAGTCTCTAGCTTCATCCGATATGCCATTTTAAAAATGGCATAAATTTATTGCAAAACAGCATGCTGTTAAACACAATGACCATGTACCTGGACTAAAGGCTCATTTTCCTTCAAATATCCTATATTCACTGTGCATTATCACATTATTTTAAAGAATTATTTATGCTAATTTCTGATGTAATGCCTATAACATCTCAAAAACATGAATACCAACACTCAAGGAAACGTAAACAATTGGATAAAAAAAATGATCTGACTTTCTATGGCTTGATATTATTTAAAAAATGTAAAAACTTAGTCCCACTTTTTTTTTTTTTGCATGTTTCTTAGTTACAACTCAAAAAGGGGGAAATTTGTATGTATCATTTGCCTTCTTACAATTTTACAAAATTGTGACCAGTCACAGTAGCTCAAATATCCACATTCCCTTTGACATTCATATGAATTATAACCTAAAATGTTTATGTTGAAGGAAAATATTTTTTAACTACCAATATCCCTTACTGAGATAATACAGATAAAAGCAAAACATATGAATAATTTAATGAGAATAAACTACATTTTCAAAACTACTGGCACAACTACTACTTAATTTACTGGAAAGAAATGTTCAGGAATCTTGCAGAGATTTAGCTCTTCCAAAAATGCACATATATCAGTGAAGAACCAAGCTAATGATCGCAGAAGTAAAAAAAACAAAAGGCACTATCCATCAGGCTTCTAGTTTCAAACCTATCTTATCTGGTAAAGGCCTAAATCGCTCTTTTCCACCAGTAACTGACGGTAATAGAAAGCTTTTAAAAGCTCATTTAGAGGCCACTATGGCTTGTTAATAAAGGCTTAATAGCAAAACAAACGTAGAGGAGTGTGTCACGGGGAGAGTGTGGGCTGCTGGTAGCGTGTGTGATTATGGGATGGGGGGTGAAGGGGATGCAAGTAATTATATTAAGGTTGAAGCATGACTGGTCACCACTGCCGCTAATTTGAGGATGTGCTCACAGCAGCCTGAAGACTTAACTTTTTGATTGCAAAAATATCTATGTATTTTGTGAGTCAAAAGAAAATCTGAGTCACATTGCGACTTTAAAGAACCATGCGCAAATGCGTGCACACACACACACGCACACACCCCAATGAATTCAGAGCACAACCACATTCCCTGTAGTCATGAAAGTATACAAATATTGGTCTTCAAATCACCAACACCTCACTAAGCCTAATCCCTGTATCACATGACAGCTGATGCAAAAAGTTGTTCTTTATGGGGCTCTACGTACACACAGCGGCACTGCTTATTGATTTTACCCACAGCTACATTTATTGATTGCAAGTTTTTGGGTTTCTGTTTTGCCATTTCCACTCATTTGAAAAAGATCTACATGTTTTGCATGTTTATAATGTAGATAATGTGTAATGAAGTAGTTCCCAACCCTGTTCCTGGGGGCCCCCAAACACTGCACATTTTGTATGTTCTCCCTTATCTAACACAACCAATTCAGGTCATAGTCTCTACTAATGAGCTAATGAGATGAATCCGGAGTATCTGATTAGGGAGATATCCAAAATGTGTAGTGTTGGGGGGGGGGGGGGGGGCCTCCAGGAACAGGGTTGGGAACCTCTGGTGTAGTGTATAACATTCTATATCCAAACTCTCAAACCCCCTCCATTTGTTTCTTGGAAAACAGGCCCACTCCCCCACAGATGTCCTCATCCCAGAAGGCATGGGAAAAGCACCACATTCAGGTGGCTTTTGTAGCTCTCTTTTAGCCATCCACAGAAGTTTGAACAAAGGCAAGGGAGCCTTTACAAAGAGCCAAATGCAGACGGAGTCATTCAGCACATGAATGGAAAACAGAAGGTGCTCGCTTAGAGCAGGTACGGAAGGACAATGGGAACAAAAAAAATGCACGTAACGGTGTAAATAGAAAATGGAGAAGTATTACCCAGTATATATAACATATATTTGAATTCGCACTATAAGCTGCAAACACATTGTTTGGTATCTTCACCCCACTCGCTGTCCATTAAGGACTATTTACCCACATCTATCTCACAACTGTTCCAATTTCATAGCACGCACACAGACGTAAACATCCTAACTCAGTTCCCAGCAGGGATCTGTATTGATCTTGTATTGATTGGAAGCATTTATCCCCATCTTAACCATGAGCCCTCCTTCAGCCTGAGGGCCACATACCTCCCCTCAGGTCGTATGAACCCCTCTCATGAACAAATCACACACTCACTCATCAGCAAAGCTTTGGCCGGCTACATCATATTGGGCTATATGTATTGTAGATTTGGCTATTTAGCTACATTAGGCCCAAAACATACATTACACAAGGAAGTGAGTGATTTCTCACAAGAAATGTGACGCAAGTGGCTAGAGACATTCCTATATTTTAACTTTTGCTTGATATTATACAAACATATTCATGTATCCACAACCTTTGAATTAGAATATAATCATATACTTCACATTCATGAAACCAGCTTATATGGCATTATCATTGTATTAAGACCCCATGTGTTCCTTGTATGTCCATTCTTGTATTCATGTTACCAGACACAAGCCTTATATGTTCAATGTGTGTGTGTTAAAAGATTACTTCATGCTCATTCTCTACCCTTGTAAATGGTTTGTTAAATGGTTTGTGCTTTCTTTGCCCAACATTTCTGGGAGAAACTGGAGCGCCATTTTGGACAAAGTATATGAACTTGTTGCCCTTTTGACCTGATGAGGTTTCAGAGCTGAATTCAGAGAGCTTGGCTAACTTGGGTATAACTATTCAAGCAATGTGCAGACGGGAGTCTTGTACATATGCACACACAAGATAAGACACACTTGTGTAGCTCTGGTGTTTCTGCCCGGTGCGTCAACATACAAGGCCACCGCAGCCTTCACACGTCAGTGGGTCATAACAATATGTCCTGACGCCTTTTGAGTTAA